>BMAW01053132.1:0-111370 GCA_019974015.1 Nephila pilipes
CCCCCCCCCCCCCCCCCCCCCCCCCCCCCCCCCCCCCCCCCCCCCGGATTCTACTAAACAACGTACAATTTATTTGGAGTTTTGCACACAGTTATTCACGTATTTGCTTTTACAGTCTTACATTTTCAGGCTAAAAGGAGTGAAATAAATATTTGTAAGGAATTTTTTTTAATCGTGCTTTATTTAAAGATGGACTAAAAAGTATAAATATCATTTTTTTTATGTGCAAAATACTATATAATTATTAAAAGCTTGAAACGATAATGTTTCTTTTGATGTCATATAAAGCAGCTGTGTGTGTGTGATACTTAATTTATCCGTAATTGCCGATGTATATATTAGTTAAGCGTATCAAGATTTTATAACTTGTGAATTATTTTACAACATAAAAAAATTATTTTCGTACCTGTTAGTCCATCTTTAATTAAAAACTTGATTAATTTTCTTAAAAATATTTATTAGAGAAATTAATTCAGAAATCGAAAGATAGCGTTTGATTGGTAATCATAGTGATAAGGCATCAATTAATTTCTAGAATAGGAATAAAGAATCGATTTCAACTTTTTCTCATCGGTTAATTTTTACTGCAGCTTTATTGTAAATCGCGGTACTTTAGAAATATAAAGATACAGTTATATCGATTATTGTATTTGTTTCGAGCCACACATTTGAGAAGTCATCATTAAAAAGTGGTTCAGCAGTATTTACGATATTTTCATGAAATTCTTGAATCAACCTGGATTTTCTTCAAATGATTCTAACCGTGGTGGTGAATCAATATCACCCCTCACATCACTCATATCTATTTCTGATTCACTGTCAGTATTTTCATCCTCCTCTGATTCAGGAGTCATGTCATTGTCTGTTTCATTTAAAATAGGTGCACCTGTCTTTGATGTGTGTGTATACTCTCTCTCATCATCACAATCACAAGGTAAGTCTGATAATTCATCATATAAATCTAATTTTCAAAAGTATCACATTTACCAATATGGGAAGAAAGAAAGCGCAAAATGAAACTCACGCGTTAACCATCGCTATGCAACTAATTAAATGAAAAATACTTCTGTATAATGGAAATATAAGCGCCAACACATTTAAGAATGTACCACTGTAAATGTATAATCCAGTTATCACAAAATTTATCAAGAAAACTCACACATATCGCAAAAAGACAATTCTTGCTTCCGAATAAGTTAACAATTATCATTTGAATCCCGATGGTACTATTGGTATTAATTAGCGTAAAGCTAGGGTACTTCCGAGTCCCAGGCTCCATGGAAGCAATCACTATCAAGAAAAGAAAATACCATCTTCAAACTC
This sequence comes from Nephila pilipes, assembly GCA_019974015.1. NCBI lineage: Eukaryota > Metazoa > Arthropoda > Arachnida > Araneae > Nephilidae > Nephila > Nephila pilipes. The sequence goes on from BMAW01053132.1 coordinate 1,324, forward strand.
CTACTGCATTTTTTCTTACACAAACCAAACATTCCAAAGTAAGAAAAAAAAAAAAAATGTCGCCTGAGTTAACAACAAAAAGAATGTAAACAGACGAATCTGCCATAAAAATGAATTATTAAATTAAATATTTATAAAAAAGAAGCAAATGAAAAACAATAATATTCCGTTTAGATATGAAAATAAAAGCAGACGATAAAATATGATATTAAATATATCTCAGCAATGTAAATAAACTAAATGTAATTATTCTAATCGTAATGTCAATCTTCTGAACCTAACCTTTATTTTATGTCCATGCATTTTTGTTGATACCATTTTCTCAAAACAGCATGTTAAAAATTATTCTTCTTAAACTAAATGTCGGAACAGCCGTCGATGACAAGTTTTGTCACTTGAAGAAATCACAACTCCAAAGGAGACAAATAATGTGTTGTTAATTAATTCGATTACGTATTGTTCCTTTTATCAGCGCATAAACCTTCCCTTTTGCCCAGACGACCTCTCAACCCAGCAGATGTACAGTACTGAATAGAATGGCGTTCGTCGTAAGAGAATTCCGAGGTTGAATGCGCAAACCGATAATCTTTTATCGCCTCCCAGCAAATGGGGACGGACCTTTCGGCTTTCCCCCATCCCTTTGAAAGGGTCTTCCCTTCCCTAACTCAGGGCATCCCTTGCATTTATGCAATCTTTTATCGCAATTTAGAGGTGGACAATAGTTCTTTATTCAAGAATTCTTATCATGTTATGCCTTTGTGCCATTCGCCCGTAGAGCAGCAGCATTGTCGTTTATCGCTTCCCTGACCTCGGAAGGAAGGTCAGGCCCGGACGAACGACAAATGTTTAAATTATATTTAATTCAGTTCAGAAGGCGTCCTGACTCTCTTTCAGGGAGTCTGGATTAAAAACAGGACTGGAAAAATATGTTGGAGTTGTTAAGATAACTGAAACGTTTTCGACCTAGAAAAAAATAGAGCTTAGTTTAAGCCAAATTTAAATAATTTTCACTTTTTAAAATTAAAAGCAAAGAGAGAGAGAGAGGAAATCCCTTCTTCTCATACCGTTAGAATTGATGAATCTATATATATTTATATATAAGCGAAATACCACTGACTGACTCATCACGAGATCTCTGACTATACAACCGATTGACTTGAAATTTAGCATAGTTACTCATTTTGCGATGTAGACGCTCACTAAGAACGGATTTTAAGGAAGTCTTATCCAAAATGTAATTTTCATCCGTTCATCTACTCTTATCCATCGGTTATGTGATTTGTGGCGACTTTATCGCCAAAAATGACATGACCGAAGCCAAACGGAACATATATTTTTTCTTCTATGTATACTGCGTATCGTCACCAATTAAGTTTACCTTTTGAGATTTGCGCGTGCGAAAGGGAAAAATATCAAATAATTTAATATTGAAGCGCTGATGGAGGATTGGCAAGATTTTGGTGAAGGGGCTCTTCATGCAAAATTTCGTGCATGTCGAAATTAGGAAACGTACAGAATCAGCGATAGAAATAAATGAGTTCGGAATCGCACGGTTGGTGAAAGTGTAGTTTAGACCCAAAACATAGCGGAATTTTGAAAAAATACTAAAATGGTTACTACATACGGAGTAGCGCATATACAATCTTCGTTTACCCGAGAACCTCGCTACATGCATGAACAAACTCAAGACGCTATGACATAAGTAAGACATTTTGGACGTCCTGACTAGCTCGACTTTTTTTTTTAGTATTGCAAATTTAGGACAAAAATCTTACGATAGACACGATGTCATTGCCAGGGTATTTCATTTGAAAGTGAAGCACATGAGGAATCTTCTAACAAAAGGTTGTATCTTTTTCAGTATTAGGTGTAACATGTATACGGTGAAATAAGTTTTATCCATATATATATATATGGGGTGACTTTTTACTAATTTTTTTTTAATTTTTGAAAGTGATGGATAACCATTATTAAAGACAATCAATTTCTTAAAATTTTAAATTTAGATTATAATTATCGTTTAAAAATTGAAAATTTTCTTGGTATTTTACGTATAGGTTGTGAAATATAATATTATTGTCTGTCCAGCGAAGCGGGTGGGTATCATCTAGTAAAATCCAATAAAGGAGATTTTGTGTTGCGAAGTCGGAAAAGAGGAAACTACGGCGGCTTGATTCTGTAGACTCGGTGATTGGGGTGAGCTACTGGCAGACTTCCAGAAAAGCTGTCTTGGAGGAAATCTTCGAAAGAAGGCCCATCCTGGGCTGTTGAGTCAAATGTGATGATGATGCAATATCTAAAATTTGTATACTTTTTTTGCTAGAAAAAAAATACTCTCCGTGTAGGAAATAACCTCAATTGAGATAATGTGGAAATTGTCGGTACTATGGGCAGAGTTAGATTTCCAGGGGAGTGTGCCGGATTCCAAACAAGGCGCATATATCTGTGTTTGAGATAAACTCAAACACAGATATATTTTTCTCTCAGACTTGGAACGCTTGTTATCAATTTTGAAATTCAATTTTCGAATATTCTATTTATTATATTCTCATAAATATATCTATGGAATCAGCAAAGCATTTTCTACTTTTTTAACAGTAAAATCAAAAGATGGAAGCATTTTAACGTCTCAAATCAGTAGCGAATGGGTCTATTTCCCTTCAATTGTCCTTGAGGACATTTAAAAGATATATTTACATCGTTGAATCTAATAACTCAGCTTATATATAAATAAATTATGCAAAGAGCACAGTTACTAAATAAATGAAGTGTAAAAAATTGGATAAGACAGAGAGATGAATGTGTGACACGCAATAATTTTTCGAAAATGTAGGTCTATAAAGCCCACATTCAATTGCACACGTATTGAGGCATGGTATTAGCTGAGTTTCGGTGGGTAAACACCAGGGCCTGAAACTAGACGGCAGACCCATAAAAATTATCTCTAGACAAATCCGGGGAAAATTCACCTTTGCATTTCGCTTATCGGTAGAAAATCTTCCTTATCTCTTGAAAACTAGGTCCTGACTTATAAACATGTTCTCCGACCAGTTATCAGTTACCAGGGGCAGGTTGCAGCAGTTTTGCCGTCCCAGACTAAAGTGTGAAATCCCCCCCCCCATAAAAATTGCAATTAAAAGAGAAAATATTTTAGAATCGAAAAAAATTGAAGACTTCAGTTCAAAACTTTCCCGAAAAGTTTTTATATCAATCGCTAACCACGCCAATCCAATTATCAAGCAAAAACTTTATTTATTCATCCACATTCTAAATTTGATCATTCATACAAAAGAACAAAATGGTCTTTACCCCTGAAACCACTTTGAATTTCACAGCATTTCAGTTTCGATCTTTCTTTTTTGAAAAGCCTAAGTATTCAATCGTACGACTAGTACTTAGAATTCAGGGACTTAATGCTTTTAACAGCTTTTGTTCTCTTGGTTTTTTTTTTTTTTTTTAAAGCATTTCGCCACGCCCTTTTTTGACAAATTATTTTTACAGTTATTCTTTTTATCCAAGATTCTGAGTACAAACTTTTTTTTTGTAGCTCGTCAGCTATATAATTTTCGTACCTTTTAAAAATGATGTAAAACAAAAAAAATATTTTAAAATTTTTAAGAACACAGAGTGGTAAACTAATATACTTGTACATGTTATGACCACACGAGCTGATTCGAATAATTGGGATATTTTTCTCTCTGAAAATGTGTTTTGTGTTTGGGTCCAGTTCCACAACATTGGTCGAAAAAAGGCCTCAAGAATACAACATTTTTTCTTCTTGAGGTAACTTTAGTCCTTGATTTGTCTCTTTTTGACTGTCCATCGAGGAATATCGATCTCAGAATCATAATAATAGATAACTCGTGATGGATTTCAACCCTGCAGTAATCACAGGAATTCTGCCTTTGAGCCCTGGAGTCACAGATCTCAGACAGTGATGCATTCAAGATAATCAAAACGAAATTAAAAACCAATCCTTACTTGCATTGACATTATGACTAGTTGAGGTGGTACCAGAATGATAGATTACATCCGCAATAATTCTATATCAGAAATAGGAATAAAAAAGAGAACTTTCCGCTTGTGGAAACTATTGAGTATTAAAATTTGCAAACTTAGTCATAGATGACAGGTTAGCCAGGGTCATGATGACTAATTACACAATTAGTCGTTGCATGAATTAGATTTTATATGCCTTCCAAGAAATAATTTTATGCCAGAGTAAAGCTTCTTTTACTACGCAGCAATAGATTACATCGATTCATCAGTAATCGAAGCAATCGATCATTCCAAAAGCTTTGCATTGAATTCTAAAGAAGGATGTCGAATTTATGATATAAGCAATTGAATACTCAAACTGTTTCTTAAGAAATATCAAATAACAGTAATTTTATTGGTTAATCTAAAAATATAATTGTTGCTGTGGGATCTGGGGGGGGGGGGTAGTGCAGAGTATGCTTTAGATAGAGTACCGAAGTCTAAATGACAGCAGTTACCTGATCACGCCGCTTAGGACTGTAGAGAAATTTCTTTAGGGATAAATATTAGATTGTCGTGGAGTGTTGGGGGCAGAATGGTTCATGACTCCGGATGGCACAAATATGGGGGCAACAGGGAAAGGCTGAGTTAGCTGACCATGTCTGCAGCATGAGGCCATGGTCATTAGATGAGAAACTGTAGAGTCATCGGGACTACACAGGTACTTATGCAGAATTTCAAGGCTATTGGGGACAAGTGGAAGTGGTTCAATGTGAGTTGCAATTTTTAATCTTAACAAATATATATACATTTATGTTCAGATAAATACAAGTTTTCAAATACTTTATTCAAAATAGGAAAATAAATTTCACTTATTGAGTTTCGAAACGGACGCGGCCCGTCGCGATCCACTGTTGCCTACGCAACAATTGCAATTAATGTATCCGTTTTGACTTTTGAATTATTCTCTTATTGCCCTAAAACATTTCTTAGATGTGACGATGAACAGGTAACACTTTATTTCTTCAACTTTTTTGTTGTTTAGAAGGGCCGTGAAGCTTTGATATTATTTATTTCATACTTTGATTAAGCTTGACGTGTACCTAAATTTGTTAGTTATGGTGAATTCAAGTTTATTTGTGTTTTATACGACTCGTCAAATATATAGGAGAGTAAAGGTAAATGTTTTGTTTATTTTTAAATTTTTCAATGGCTTTGTGGTTTTACCTTGTAGAATGTCATTTATTCGTCTCAACGTATTAAATCCACAAATAATTTAATTTTTCGAGAGCGCAATGAATTCTTGATATTATTATTTTTATTATTGCTTTAGGGGTGGCGGCAAATTTAGGGCTCGCAACGGGTGGCAGAAATCCACGCTAAACCACAAGATGCGTGTGCGTGGCTAAGTCAAGTTTAAAAGGGTTCGCTAAAATGGTAAGACAATCTCCATTGACACCAGAGTTACAAATATGGTTTAATGTCAATGGAGGATCCGGGCAATTTGTTCAATTGAAACATATTTTTGTGTTGTTAGGGTGGATTTTCATGCCCTTGTAAAGATTGTTGCTAATGTGGATGTTACTGATCAAGAGTAGTTAAAACCTGCAAATAGGGGTTCTTCAGAGGTAGAATGAAAATGGGATGGAAGGAAAAGTTTGGTTCCCATTTTGTGATTCCTTGGCTGGCAAATCTGCACATTTATTGCTAATTAACTAATCCGTCACTGGAATCCAGGGTCGAGTTCGTTAAGATAATGTAAAAGAACACGGTAGATCTATCTTGTTCATATCGTAGATCAGAATGAAGCTTGGGGACTGCACAAGAATTTAAGGTTCCCTACTGTTTTGGATAAATATTTTCAACCAAGATGTCGTTATCCCAAAATATCTATAGGCTTCGGCCCTGTTACTGAATTGCCATTAATTTCATTTTACTAACACAATGGTTATAAAAACTTTATTCTGTGAAATATTCTGTTAGATTTTCGATTATTTTTACTACTTTTTTTTTCTTCAAAGAATGGTTTTGCATTTTATAATATTTACTTGATTGTTTTTTTGATATCATTCAAGAAAATCCTATTTAAATTGCATTCCATGTCCCATCCAAACAAGCCTCTGGGAATGTTAATAGCCTTCATAGAAGCAATATGTTTCAAGCGATAGTGGTTTCCACGTTTTATCATTCTTCAGTTGTTCCGTCGTGACCTCTAACCAGTCGACACTTATCACCACACCCCATCAAGTGCTTTAACCCCCCTCCAATCGCTCATCTGGTCTGTCTGTCAGACTGATGTATCTTCTTCATTTATGAGTTCTCGGAGGGTTCTTTTCCTCACCAGAAATCGAAACCGCACACAAGCTGAATGGATGAGAAGCCCTGCCATGGGAAAGACTAAAGAATACATAGAGGGGGGGAAAAAACTTGCCAAAAAGAGACCTAATGACTGGAGGAGGAGGGGATTCCTTCCCCCTCTTGCCTCTGGAGAATGAGACTGACGCGTAAGGTCTTTCTGAAAGAGGGAAAGAGGAGAGAAGCCGGTCCTCGGAAGGTTTCGAATTGCGAGAAAACAACGCGTCGAGTGTGCACGAAGTAAGAGGGGATGAAAGAAGCAGGAGGAGATAAAGAATATTCTTCCTCCAGGGGGTATTACGAGCGATTATTTTCATTCTTTTTTAGTTTCGTGGGACGGTTTTTGCTTTCTCACTGCGGTATTCGAAGCGGAACGTGAAAGAAACCTTTGTTTTCTTAAGACATTGCGTGAGGATATAGACTTGTTCGAGAGATTGAGTTTTGCTGAATGGACTTCCATTGGCTTTCACAAAGAATCACACACTTGAGAGGAAGGTTTATTTCGGGAACCATATTAGCTTAACGAAAATATTTCATTAAAGCTTCTCTTTCTGATTAATAATGACTTCAGCAATAGATACTGCTTTGAAACTCCAAACACAGCATTTATCGATGTGTCATATTTTTAATTTTTTTACGAGGTTTATTTATGCTCATGAAGTCTTTCAGATGCAGATTTTGTTTCATCCATGAAGTATTTTATCTATAACCTCGTTCACAAAGAACATTATTGTGATGTTAAATTTATAATGTGCAACCTCAGTGATGTAAGCAGATATATATTTTATTTGACTTTTGCTTGGAAACTTGTAGTCATAGAATCTTGAAATAATCCAGAACGTAGTTTTTATTACTACTACTACTACTGCATTGTAGTGCTTTTGATACATACTTCATTTAAAATTCCGTGTAACTCGGTTTCCTTTTATATTTCCTGACTAACAAAACTGCAGAAACGGCACGTGATTCGGGACGTAAAAATCGCATTTACTCTTATCATCCTATTTTATTCAGTTTCAGTCTAACTAACCAATGAAAAATTACGTTTTTATATTTTTAACTTTTACCAACGTATTGTTCGTAAGTATACACTGATAAATATACTACTGTAAGACACTAAAAATCAATCTGTGCGAGATATGCGCGTTAAATCTCTATATGTAGTGAAAATTCCTTGAAATAAACTGTTTTCTTGCAACGAATGTAACTGCTCCCACCACTTTATTTCCAAAATGCAGAAGTTTGCTTTTGTTAAGAATCAGAGCTCAAATGTGCACATATTTGAAACATATTCAATCGGTAGTCACAAAAGACGTGACGCCATCATTCCATATGTTCTGCTTCCCAGAAATCTGTAGGTAGTATTTACCGAACATGTTATAATCTTCCTCGGACGTTTCTACCCGTCAACAAACCAGAGTTGATCAATTAGAAATGTAACTTCGTTTAAATCTGGCTTCCTGCCATCTGTTTGTGCGGGCAAAGTCAGGCAAGCTGTCATCGAACTTTAAAAGGCGTTTTGTTTGGCGAGGGAAGAGGACGTTGGTTTATTTTTTTTTTAATTTTATCGCCAGCTTTTATCGATCTAAACACACGCTCTTTCAGCTGGCACTGATATCTGCTTCTCCACCTGTCGCTTTTGCTCAGCGTGGCGTGTGCTCTGCAAGAGAGAATTTCATTTCCTTTTTTGGAATTTGTAGGTGGTAAACAAACGTGGAATGTTAATAAGACGGTAATCAATCACTTTTTTTTTTTTGGCAACTGTCACTTAAAGATTGATATTGTAGATATATAATAATTTGAAACAAAATTATATTCAAGATTCGGTAAGTGAAAATAAATTTTAATTAAAGGAGAGAGATCCGTGCAATAAATCAAATTCCTTCTCAATTTATTTCAAAAATTTTGACAAACGCATAGTTAATTTAATTAAACACTTCATTTTCCCAGATATTAAAAATTACCATTTAATTTTAAAATTCACAGTTTCCCCCTCTTTATTTATATATATATATATCTTCGGTAGAGCCAATCTTTCCTTCCTTCGGTCCCGACGGACCCCGCGGGCCGCCGGTCACTCGGAATGTCTTCGGGTCGCTCCAATGAACCCCGAACCTTCGACGCCTGTTATATTTTGCGCATATGCATATTTTAACATCATAGCTACATAAAACAAATAATTTTTCCTATAGATTTCGTAATCAGTAGGGTCCAGATACTATGGTTTCATTAACGTCGCACTAGAAGCAACACGAGGGTTATTGGCGAAGGACCTCGGTTAAGTGACGAAGACGACACCTGAGCTGGCACCCTCTCTCCTAACTTCCAGATACTATTGACCGAGAAAAATAATTTCAAGTAACCTAAAAATAGTACAACAAGTTATTAAAAAAAATTCTACTTTAAATTATAGATTCTTATCATAACTGTATGAATTGAAAGTGCTCAGGCAAAGAATCTCTAATATGGTTTTAGAAATTCTGTTACTGCAATAACCTTAATTAATAACTGACCAAAATCGTCTGTTATTTGAAAATAAGCTTGAGTGAAAAAGAATCACTTCCTTTGGGAGTTCCATCGCTGTTTGGAAGGCGAAAATTGGAACTTTACGACCAGCGATTGTTCTACGCCCGAGTCGGCTATTATAATCTCGTTCTCTCGCTTTACTTGCTGAGCCATATTTGAGTTATTCACTAAATTGTGAATTACAATTCATTGCATTTATTTTATGTCGGAATAAGTTTTTCTTCATGGCTGATAAATAAGAAAACTGAACTGGAATGGATATTGATGCAGATGAGAAAAGTAATCTGTTTTTTTTTTTATATTATCAAGTGTTAGTATTTCCAAATATATTCAGAAATATTTCAATGTTGAAAAAAATAATATAATTTTAAGAAAAACATATCAATATATATGTATTTCTTTAATCTGGCAACAATATACAAATTAGACAATGTTTACAACACGGGATTTTAAAGATGATATGCAATCAAAATCCTTGGTAATGAGGCGTTTTTTAAACTAGAATTCTTATTCATTTTTATCACGCGTCGTGTATATCACACAATTTATTTTACTCGAAAAAGCTGAATTGTCACCAACATTTGAGTTTAGTTTAGTTTTATTAACGTCGCACTAGAAGCAACACGAGGGCTATTGGTGACGGACCTGGTCATTTTGCGCCACGGTCAAGTGACGAGGACGACACCTGAGCTGGCGCCCCCCCTCTCCTAACATCCACACCAACGGGAGGTTTTTTGGGCCCCGACCAATTTAACGTGCATCAGCCCCGGCTACACGGCGGGTCTTTAGCGGCCAAGGATCGAACCTGCGACTGAACGAAAACCGCCGGCCACGAATCCGAACCAACATTTGAGAGTCATAGATAATGATTTACTCTTTTTTTTTTATAGACATATATACGTATATTAGGGCACAAAAACTGTAATAATCTCATTCCTCTAAAAATAATTTAAAATGGACGATACAATATGTACAGCTTCTTAAACTGAGTGTTACAAAAATCTCGATAGTTAAAAAAATATTACCATTTCATTTACAAGCAAATTTTTGATCTTTTCAGTGATTATTAACGAATTCCTATTATGTTTAAAAAAATGCTTTTTAAAAAAAATTTTAAAATTAATTCTAGTTATTTATTGTTGAAATCCTTTTATTTTCTTGTATTTATATTGCAGAATAATTCTTGCATAACTCGAATTACTAACAAATGGAGTTGAAGAAATTTTTTTTATATATGTACTCTTATGTTCGGTACAATAACTGCTGCAGTTCGTATAGTTAGGGTAATAAAAAAGAATAATACTATTTCACTTGTGTATATACTGTTATTCTTTTAAAATAAATAACAACAATGTTTATAAAAAAACTGTTTTGAAATGAAATTAATTTTCTTCGTTTATTATTAGAATCCTTTTAATTTCTTGTGTGTCTATATTTTAGACTTCTGTGATCGCAAGTGCAAAATAGTTATCGAATAACACGTATTTGCGAATAAATGGAATTCAAGAAACCTGTCTATATCGGATTCGATTCTACGATTGGATACAATTCTGCTGTGTGTAATTTCTTATCTTGAAGATAACAGAGGTTAAAAGGTGATGGAGTTGGATACCGCTTCACAGTATAATTTTTTTACTGATAACGCCAAGGAATCTGCATAGGATTTATGTTTCAAAAACTTTCCTAGAAATGTGCAATCGTCAGATTTTTGTTTTTTAGGCCACAGGATAAGTGAAGTAAAATATTGTTATGTCAGTGTCGTCATTGTTGTTTATAAAGCGGAATTTTCACGCACAGCTTTCTTTGCTGTTTCTCACGTTTCAATGTCAATTCAAGAATTTAGATGGAAATGGTTGTTGGAAAACTATTGTTGCTGGATGAACGGGTACGTGCAGTTCGAAAGAGTTATTTTCCAATTCGAAGGTGTACCGAAATTTTCATTCTTTCCACTGAATGGGTTGCATAAATTCTATTATAAGAAGCATGAGAAAATGTTTTGAGGAGAAAAAATTTTCCATTCCTCCCCCTTCATTTTTATTTCGATGCATTTTATATTTGAAATAGTCGTGAACTTGGGGCAATTTTCAAAGGATTTATTGCATTCCAAATATCGTGAATCAGGATGATAAAGATGGTGGTATTAGATTATTATTTTTTTTTACTTCAAATAAAATTTTAGAATTGGAAATATATTACAAGAATAAAAATTTTAAATTTGAGTTAATTAATATAATTTTTTTTTCTTAAATAAATCGTAATAATGAAACATAAAATGTATTTCCAACATAAAATAATATTCAAAAACATTTTTTTTTAAAATTAGTAATTTTGTTCGATTTTCAGTTATAATTTTGAAGATTAAAGGGATTCTCAAGTTATTTGTATTTAAAAAAAAAAAAAAACTATAATTTTTTACCCTCTTTACTTTTTATGAATAATTCTAATATTTATTCATTTTTTGAAACTGTTTCAGAGTGGCGTGGATGGGAAAACTGGGGTTCCTGTTCAGGTGTCGACCTCTTCATCCACATGTGGCTCGAAATTACCTTAGTCCGTGGTTGAACGATTCAGGCAGACATAGATAGTCAGAAACTCTTCATTACAAGCAAATGATATCCCTTCATAGAATATATAAATTTCATTCAACTTTTTGTAACAAAAAATATTTTGGTTTTCTTCTTAATTTAAACTCCATGGATAAAAATATTAAGTAAAAAATATTTAGTTAAGAATAGGACCTATATATACAAATTTGTATCTTAAGTACCAGATATCTATATGTATTATGTTTACTTGTTCCATCGTAGTTAATATTCAATGAGGCAAAAAAACGATAAAAAAGTTTGATATCACCGACAAAACCAGCATTCGAGTGTTTCTTGCAAGAACAAAAAAATTTAAAAAATCAGATTAACTATAGTCAAAATGATAGATATTTTAGAACACAATTAAAAGTCTTCTCAATTATAAAAGTTTGATCAAACCACTGAGATTCCATGTTAATTTACAGACTCATTAAAATTGAAATGATTTAACCACAAATATAAACTTTCAACGAAGAATAGAAGAGGGGGGGGTTACTTATATTCGGAGACATGTATTTTGGAGGGAATCCTAGTTCGATTGGTATGTAAACAAATTAATAATGTTCATTAAAGAGCATTATCATTCAGCTTAGCTATTTTAACGAAATATTATATTATAACGGTTTCATAAACATTAGGAGATTCAATGTTTTAAGTGCATATCTTAAAAGTGTAAGAAGTCTAAAACTATATCAGGTGCATATGTATTTATTTTTATAAGTAATGCATAAATGTTTTACATCACAACGAAATTACTCTTTCTACATTTCACTGTTTCAATATGAATACATAGAAGCTATATTCGCTGAACTTAAGTTGCAGAAAAAATATTTATTATACGTTACAGATGGGAAAAAGAACAGGAAAAAAAATTTATAAAATGACACGCCATTTTTGCAGGGGAGTGGGAAAAAAAAATAATAAAGTTATATTCAAGTATCTTGGAAAAATAATGCTCAGATTTGTATTTTGAGAATTCGTTATATTACAGCATGAATGTGTATATCGTACGATAATATTCATATGTCTTCCAATCAAAGCTCCAAGATGTATTCCAAAATTGTTTTTATTATAAATCGACGCACCTCAGAATTTTTTTTATCAGGAATGAGATGAGATTTCGGCATTGCAAAGTCAAAATACTTGCTCGCATCGCTCTTTTCGAATGCGTAATAGTTTTTACTCGGTTTACTTAAAATCTGTTCCTTATCTAAGATTACAATCTACCAGAGCACACGGAAAAACAGATAAAAAAAAACTTTCGACGTATGTTTCCATCCGATTTGACCTAGAGTATGACATTGTGCCACGCGCGAACAAAATTATTTTCCAAGGCCTTCGGATACACGATTGGACGAACACGTCTCTTAATTCTCTAAAATATCGTTTGGAACTTGCAACCAAGCGAATTTAATGGTGACAGATGCGGAAGGTGGAAAAAAATCAATCCGAAAAATATTTATCAGAAATTCGACATTTTTTCGAACACGGATTTCACAATCATTGAAAAATTTGATTCAAGTAGCCTAAGATTACCTATATTGTTCTGTGACAATGAAATCAGTTACTGTGATATTAAAATAGAACATATACGAGAATCTATTATAATTCGGTCCTCTATAAAGCCATATTAATTAAGTAAAATTTTTTTTTGTTATCAGTAGGATTTCGAATTATCCAATAATGAAATATAAGTGGACAAATAGACACTATTAAAAAGATAAACCAGGAGTGGAATTTAAAACAATTGTTAAAATAGTTCTAGTGATTGGGGTTCAGTCTAAGATGTGGGCTTAATTTTTTAATGGATTTTCTTAAACTCACATTGTATGTCTGGGTCAAAACTTTAAAAGTTTTTGTCTCACATTTAAAAGCGCTCAATTGAGCTGAAATTTTCTATACACGATTGTTTCGGATGACAATACGAAAACTTAATTATAATTAATAAAAAAATAATTAATTACAACTAATTATTTAAATCTCATTACTGGATAGCCAGCGTTAGCAGATATCATTTCCAAAGAATCTTTTGCCAGTGTTTCGGCATCATTTCATTATGTTTAAGATAATCAAGAAAAGTTTCGTGTTTTTCCTGAATTTTGAGAAAATCAAGAAGGAATCGTTCTCTCAAGAATAAGCGAACGATTCCTATTTGAGAGGAGTGATTGAATAATAATGAAATAAACGTCACTATATTAAAATTTTGATCACGAATACAGTTGCAACTTATAGCCAAAATATTATGAGTAAAATTTAATTTTATTTCAGTGTCAATTATCGAAAATATCAGGATCATGTTGAGTCAAAGTGAAAAATTTGTAAGTGTAATTTCAAGTAATACAATCTTCGTATTATTGATGCAGTTTTTGAACTAAATTCATGTACAGGGACTATATATATATATTACTCATTAATTTATTTTGTTATTTATATTAAAAACTACGAATACTGACACATTTATTTCAAGTTAAGAAAAATGGGTTCAGCAGAAGACGGTAAATAAAAAATGACACACATTTCGCATAGGGAAAAAAAATCTTGCATAGAATTGCGCAAATCAAATCAAATATTTTAATTTTAAATACAATTCCATTCGCACAATACATTGATACAGGCATAATCTCCATTTTTATTGTGATTTCAATACTTTATTTTAAATAAATAGAGAATTTTAAACTATATATATAAATTATAATTTATGTGGTTATGAAATTCTATAACAGAATCGAAATCAAACAATACAACAGAAATGGAGAGTTTTTGCTAATTTGAGATCTTACATAATCAAAATAAATTAATTGGAGAAGGATGACTCCCTTTTTTTGTTGAAATAATAAAACGAAATTAAAATTCAATTTACAACTGGTAATAACTGGATTTTGTACACAAGTCATCTTCTATATTCGACAGCATGATTATTCAAGACTGCTAACACGCATACATTTTGTTATGTCTATACACATGAGAAATGCTGATAAAACATTTCTCAATAATAAGAAACACGTAACTTGAAGTTCCAATTAAATGTGATGAAAACAAATGTTTTTAAAAGATCTCAAATAAAATAATTCAAACATGCATTTGATACGAACTAGAGAAGTAACTATTTCAGCAGAATGAAAGAAAGAAAAAAGCTAATCCATATGGTACTAGTTTTATTATACTCGTGTTTTAAGTATTTAAATTACTCGGCTAAATAAAAGTAAAAAAAAATTAAGAATGCAATTCTAGACTACAGTTATTTTTAATTTTTCGTGACACGAAGTTTTAAAATAATAGTCAACAGTATCAGAAATCATGGTAGCATTAACAAACAGCTGTTTTTGAACAAAGTATTTAACATTTTTGATTTAAACAAATTTTTATTTCCTTTTAAAAAATTAAAACTTATTTCATTCTAAATAATTGCGAAATGAAGTTAAGCTTCAATATTAATATCGTTAACGGAGCACAGCATTTTCTTCGCGTTCATATGTGGATCTTATTTTCAAAACTACATCTTTTTCAAACCTCAAAGATAAAACTCGTTTCATTTAAAAAGCCTTAGCAACAAGAATATATCCATATTCCTAATCTAGGAGCCATCTGCACCCGAATTTATCATCACTTGGCGGTACTCCGAGAACAATCAATCCCCATGAAAAATAAATAAATAAAAAGATAAGTTGTCCTTCAAATTCGAGTGGAGCCCCAAAAAACAAACCTTATCACGTGAGCGCAGCACCACCAATGAGAAGCAGACAGTTTAACTGACCCCCATTCAATTCGCTTTTCCACACGTGGGGAACGAAGACCTCTGATGACCCTCCTAGCGCACGTGACTCTCGTGGAGGTTGAAATACACAGCTGTAGTACTTGGATTGGTCCATTTGCCTCTGAGGGTGGTACGTAAGAAAGGATGGGTACTTTCTTTCGTATACTCATAATCAATGAGAAAATTTTTTTATTGCTAAAACATACACACATTCTATTAGATATTTATTATAACGAAGCAACTGAAAATTTGTGAACCGAAAATAATTTTAAAATACGAGTTATATTTACTGCATTCGAAATCATTCGAGTACTGAGTTTTATTTTATACATATGTAAAAATCAATTTTATATTCAGAAAATATTAATTTATTATTTTTGAAATTCATGAAATGAACACTGTCAATGATCATTTGCAAATTATTCATTCAATGTCAGAACATCTGTATCTAAATTTTTACCTTTTCTAGAACTCGCAAAAGCATGAACATTTTTTCCCCGCTTTAAATGATAAAATCTTATAAATATTTTTGATTTCTACGAGAGTGTTCGTTCAAGAAATATTAAATTAATTTCACATACCCCCAATTTTCAATGAAAAAATGTATTAGTGTTCAATTAATAAATATATATATATTTCCAATAACGTTACATACTTTTTTTTCTCGTTTGGATTCTAAACGGAACTAAATAACGGTAAAAATGAAAAATAGATGTACAATGTTCAACGACGAGCAGAATTTTAAATTTACATATCTATTAAGTAAAAAAAAATTGCAGCCAAAAAGATTTCTTTATAAGTTTCATATTTAACATTGAGTTGACACAGCTCTCTAGCAATTATAAATCCAAAAACAATTCTCAAAATTACCACGAAGTAATATACCTTCCTTTACAAATTAGAAGTAAGGTAATTTATTATCACACGCGTATAGTCTTGATAAGTAACTTTATTCCTTAGAAACTGTTTTTAACGAAAACATTACAAATGCTGTTTAATGTATCTAAACAGAAAAATAACATTTATACATAAACCGAATTATTTTGTTAAAAAAATTTAAGTCTGCGATTTTTATTACATTGATAATTTTATACAAAAAATATTTTCATACACTTAATATTGCGACACATCTTTAAAATTTTATTAGGCTTGTATTAGTCATTCGATTGTCCATATACTGTTAATATTAAAATAACTCTGGAATTTCACTGACATGACACAGTTCAAATCAAATTTTGAAATTGAAAGTATTTTAACCCTAAAACAAGGCATGAGTACGTATTTTCTTTGTTTGTTATGAATTCTACAGCTTACAAATTCACATTTACCAACAGTCACGCTTGGCTCACAGAGCTGTGATCTGAAAAATACTTAGGAGGGAAATGATGAAATATTCAGATTTTTTCATAGATGGCGCTGTCGAAGTTATTCAAAGTATAAATTGAAATTTCTTCGAACGTAACGCCATCTATTGCGATGAAATCAAAACTTTTTACAAAGACTTGTATCTATAAATAAAAAATTATCAAAGTAAGGAAAGTATACTTAGTTATTGCGTTTACATATTAATTTTTTTTGTTTTATTTAAATCCAAAAATTGAGAATAATAATTTATGTAAACAATATTATAACAAGAATACCATCATAATAATGATACATATAAATCAATTTTTTAACATATTTAAATCTTTTTCCTCTTTGTGTATATTCATCAAGGCATTTTTTCTAATTTAATAAGCATGCATTGAGAGTTGTAAAAAAAAAAAAAAAAAGAGTTGCATTCGCATGTTTCAGAAAAAAAATTATTGTAATATGCATCTACGACTGAGAATCTTAGTTTCTATAGATGTAAGGATCTGAAAACTCTGAATTTATTTTATATTAAAGAAGTTGAATCTCCTTTTTTGTCATTCACACATCAAAACTAAATCATTGTCACACAAGTAGATTTGTTTAGAGCCTAAAAGAACACGTGTATTTATTGCAGAGAAGTAAGTAAACATCTGGTTGCAGATTTTATGTGTATAAATTTCATGATTTTCTAAATCCAGCAGTAAAATTGTTTTCCTAAAACAAAAATAAAATGTGGATCAAATTTTTCCAGTAGCATGGACGAGTGACTGAGAAATTTGATTGTGTCCTGGAAAAAGATGAAAAATAAGTGAACCAGAAATATAAAATTTTTTAAAATGTTACTTTACTTGCTTCCTGAAATGATAAATCTTTTCATATTTTGTTACATGTAAAACAGGTTCTTGTTGAAAAACTTGATGGTGAAGTAAAATGTAAGCACTTATAAAAAACATTCATTCTTTTTTTTAAAAAAATTAAGCTAGAACTTTTAAATGACGAAGACTGAATTCAGACGCGCATTTTTATATAAAATTAAATGTGCTTAAATGAGTAACGTTAAGTTACAAGCACTTGAGATAAAATTACAACGTTTCTTACCAATTTAAAAATTAAAGAAAACGGCAGTCTGTCACAGCAAACTCTAAATCAACGTTCTCGGAAACGAGTGTTTGAGTTTTCCGAATATTAAGCAGTCGCTATTTGTATAAATGATAAAATAAAATATTTACGTCAAAGATGATTTAAAACAAATAACATAATTTATGTTTTTTTGAAAAATATTAATAATACTCGTTTCACATATTTTCATTTAAAGAACAACCTGATAAATTATTGATAAAATTGAAAATAAACAAGATTTAAGGAGTTACCTTCTGTAATAAGCATCATTTAAGTCTTTTCAGTCGCATGTGGCTTCCAATCCTTTAATTATTTCTTCCTCTACATTGATCGGTGGGGAGGGTTGAATGAATGCTTTATAGTTATTAAGAAATGCCTTTTCGGGGTATTTAACCCTTCCGGATTTTTATCTCTGTTCTGGCTGGGGAGGGGAAAAAACATTGTCAGATTGAACTTAATGAATCTATACTTGTCCAGGAGTGGTTATAGATTATAGAGAGTTATAGAATGCAGAACACTTGAATATATTAAGATGAAGCAATGGTATAGAGATTAAATTACTTACTAAAGATTGATCAGGGGAACCTTTGAAGACGTGAATAATCTCACAATAGGAATCGATCATTCTTTCCACCCTTTCGTACTCAACTCCTCTAACCATTCAACAGGACAATACGCACTGAGTTTCTGGAGACCCCTGGAAGGGCCTACGGGTGGTCTCGAAAGGGGAAAGTCCCTTTTCCAGAACCGGACGTGGGGGGGTGACCCTTGCCCTCTGTGGCCGAGAAAATCGTAGTTTGACCTCCGCACTTTCCATTCAGCTGAAATGAGCTATTGATAGCTAAGAAAAGAAGTCAATTGGTCCAGAAGCACCGTTTAGGCTACTGTTACTAATGGGATGTCCAGCTGATTCCAATTTGTCGTTGCGGTCAGGATATTTTAACCCCCGTGATCCCGGAAGAGGGGGTTGCTGAACGGTGGGTGGTACTCGAACTTTGCGACCCCTCTCCAAGCTTAGAAATTTCGAGTGACCACACTTTTCTCTTAACCATAAGCATGCGTGAAAAAAAATTATGTTTAATTCCTAACCTAATTTTAAAATTAATTAAAATTCTAATTTTTTTTTGTAGTAAAAACTTCTGGGAAATATTTATGATTTTTGACGAACAGGTATACATTTGAGTCACATTTATATAGTGTTATAAAAATTAATTCAATCAATCTTTGTGTGACACATTTCTCTCTCTGAACAAAATATGTTATTGAAATAATACGTATACATTTACACACACAAAAAAAAATGAAACGATTTGTTTTGAAATTTGTCCCAAGTATACAACAAATCAATAAAAGAAAACGACACTTAGATTCATAAAAACCACACAAGATTATTTATTGATTGCTTATTAACAATGCGCTTAGAAGCAACACTAGGGCAATTGGCTACGGAAAAAATTGAATTTGAAAATTATTTTCAGTTTCGATCGACGAAGACCACACTTGAGTTGCCACCTTGCCTCCCCAAAATTCCACACCACATCAACATAGCTGCATGGAGTCTCGACAGATTTAATATGCATCAACCCGGCTACACAGCGGTCCTCGGTGAAAAAAACGGTGGTCGGGCTGCGAGTTCGTGGACCATGACACTCGGCTATCGTGACCCACGTTTTAATGAGACGGATGTGCTTATTTTTTGCTGCACAGCAAATTAAACTTTGGTGCAATGTTTGACGCTTCTCGAGGTAAAGCATCTTCAACATTTCTCTGCATGTGAATGATATTTGGATTTAATACGAGATTTGCCTGTCAGGGTCGGCCCTAACACGTTTTTGCCTCCCTAGGCAACCTAGAAATTGTTGTCCTCAAGTTTTTTTTGTTTTAAAAAAAACAGAATTAAAAAAGAGCTATGTTAGCCGAAAAATATGACATAATTGAATCAAGACAATACTACTCATATAGACTGACAGAAGATTGTTATATTGGAAAACAAATTTACGTTTTTAACGAGCTAACGAAAAACAATAAACAAAATTAGTTTAATAATGGAGAAAGTGTAAACCTAAATTAAGCAATCAATTTGAAATTTCCTTCCTGCAAAATCTCGAATAACTTCTTTCATATCTCATTTATGATTCAATTCATGTTAACAATGGCTAACACTGGTAAGCCATTAAGACGATTTTGAGTAGTCAGGGTTCTTAAATAATTTTTATTATTATTTTTAATAAAGAAAAAGTTTTTTTCGCCGGTAGCAACAATTCCGGATAGCGTTAACAAAATTCCTAAGGCAATGCTCAAGTGAGTGAATGAGTGTGAAGTTATTGGCGCAAGAGCCAGATGTGGCTATGCTACGCCAAACAAGATTTATCTGTGGTCTAGACGTGGAATTGAAGAAAGGACACAAATTGGTTGACAAGAAGCAGGGTCGAAAATAGAGAAGGATCGCTAGGGTAACCCGGGAGTGTGTCACCCGTGTTTATCAAAGACAGTAAGCCTCATGGGAAAGAAAAAAGATCAATAGGGCGCCTCGGGGTCATGATACCCGTACTTACCTGAAGAAGATAAATCCCTGAGGTCCCTCGATATAATCCCCAGGGATAGAGCGCCCGGCTATACCCCCAGACGCTGGGGAACCCCTTTTAGTCACCTTTCACGACATGCATGAGCTATAGTGGGACTATTCTTTCAAACCCGGTTCAAGAAAATGCTCAAATGTGGTCCAATTTCAATGGAAGTTATGAATTAAAGAACGTCAACTGGACCTTCGTTCCTTATTTAAAGTGAAGAAACAAAGATTTTTCGTCAGCCTGTTCTGAAGCATTAAGATAGGAGGAATCCCAATCACGATGATTTCGAGATCTTTAGAATCTGCCAATGATTTATTTTTACCTGTCTTTCAGTTTGCGAACACCATTTCAAAATTCAAAAGAGTCATTATGACTGTTCAGTTGGTTGAATCTCGGCTCTAATGTTTTGATCTATAGCAATGAAAAAAATAAAACTCAATTCAGTATTTTTGTTTTGGATCTAGTATCGTTGTCTAAACTTTCACATGAAAAATTTCTTTTTGTATTTCGAACACAATGTAGTCAATTCAAAGTTTATTCTATGTCAATCTCTCGCTGGCTAAATTTTTAGCTTCTATGAACGTTATCAAAGGATTCTTCGATCGTATTTCTTTACAAAGAATCAACGAACTATTTAATAAATCAGTGATTTTCTGTTACTTACGCAAACTTGTACCCCGTATTTAATTTCAACATTCATAGATCTTAGTGTAGTTGTGAATCTATTATAGTAACAACTTTCCAGCCTTCGTTGTAGCTCTTTCGTGATTTTAAATAATTTGCATGAGTTTTTTGAATCTCCTTGCTTTCTTAATAGCAAGGAGATTCAAATTCGTCAAGGAGATTCCCCCCAAATATTTTCAAATTTCTGTAATTTTC
This sequence comes from Nephila pilipes, assembly GCA_019974015.1. NCBI lineage: Eukaryota > Metazoa > Arthropoda > Arachnida > Araneae > Nephilidae > Nephila > Nephila pilipes. Next base: position 22,443 of record BMAW01053132.1, read on the forward strand.
ATTTGTAAATGAACTTAATTTTGAACAAACAAAAAGGGTGCAAAAAAAAAAAATCTTTTAACACACAGAATATACTAGCATATATCCTTAAATGCTTCTTGAGCCTTGTTATAATTTTTCAAAATTCTGTGCAATAGTTTTATAGTAAATCTCTATTACAGATTGTCAAAAGGGAAATCTTAAATTACCTCAAAACAAGCTGAATTGTCCCTACCTGAAACAACTTATAATTTCATCTTTATAATTGGTGCCATCTTGATAATCCAAATTGGTACTGACTATTGCTCAGATTCCATTAACAGTTTTGCTCTTTGTTTCATTTGGAACAACATATAGATCTTGCATCTCTCACCCATTATGTTACTTCTTTTGCTTAAACATTTAAGCTGGTCGTTCTCATCCCTTTCACAATAACTTGGAAGCGTTAACGGATCGTAAAAAAAAAAAGAAAAAAAAAAATGCAGCATATATATTTATTACAAACTAAGACAATTATTTCTCTTTTAATTTTCAAATTTTAGAAAATAATTTTCTCTATATTTACAGAGTAGCAGTATTCTGCAGAATACCAGTTAAGAACCACTGAACTATGGTTTTCACAGAATTTTTCATATATCCTTAAATGCTTTTAAAAAGTGTTTGGTGAGCAGAAATTTTATATTAATATAAAAATACTGCGATATTTTATATTTGAATCAATTTCAATTAAATTATAAAAAATTAAATTTATAATCCATTAACAGGTAAAACATTTTATGCAGATCGAAAATTAATTTTAAACACGTTTTGAAAATTATGAAGACTTGAAACTGCAGAAGTTTCCTTACTAGTGTTGTTAATTGCACTTCACTATATGACATCACTGTATATTCAAATAATTATAAAATACTTAATAATTGTCCTTTGAAATTTTGCATAGGTATCGGCAAAAGTTTTCAATACATTTAAAGGAAAATTTTGTATTGAGGTAAAATTATCCAAATTTCTTTAAAAATTTAAATATTTCTATTTTTCAGATTAAAATATTTTCTTTAAATTGAAAGAAAGATAATGTTGCAATTAAAATATTAACTTTAGTATGTTATTTCTGCAATTTACATTGTTATGAATTGTATTATTATTTTAAAGAATGTAATAGTATATATAAATAATTATGTTTTTTAGTTTTTGCCCATACATAATTAAAGATTAGATGTCATTCAATATTCTGTACCACTCCAATTCCATTTCCAGTTTGAAATATCTTACTTAAGAAAGTATTGTATAAAGCCATCATAATTGCTATAACAGGTAACAAAAAATTTGTGCAAGTTTAGATTTATAAAACAAAGTCTCTCTTAAAATACAATGGAAAAAACATGCGATAGTTATTACACATTTATTATGTTACATATTATAAAGAGAGAGAAAATATTTATATATTAAATAAATAAAAAATCTAAAAAGAAAAAGTACATTTTCTATTCGTTTGAAATTTTTTTTTAACTATTTGCAGTAATGTAACTGTAACATTTAACAGTTGCAGAGTAGTTCCTTTATAACTAACTACAAGGTAAAATTATCATAGTAAAAATAACCTTGTTTTATTCATTTTCATTAAAATTATTTCCTTTTACAGTAAGTAATCAATGAATGTATTATAAAGCTGGGGTAATCCATATGTATCTATAGCTATCAAATATTTAGTTAAAATTTGAAAACTTTAAATGCATTGCTTTCAAATTTTATAAGTATATGAAGCAGCAAAAGTAATTCACATAAGTATGTGGTGCTGGATGGCAAAAGAATGTTTAATGCCTTTTCAGAAATTCAGCTCCAGCTTCGATCCAGAATTCAATCAAGAATTTTTGTGAAAACTCAAGTTTTAATCTCTTGATGACTCAGTAAATTCCTTAAAAGGTTTATATGGTAGGTGATTAATATCATTATTGTCAATCATAAATGGATTTCAATCCAAATTTTTTAAAAAATTCTCATAATTTTTAACAACAGGTACATTTTGGGATCAAATTTACATTTTATAATAAATATCAATTTAACCAATCTTTGAAACACCTTTAGACAAATGTATAAATGTTTTTGAATCCAAAATAACTTTTTAAAGCAAAAATTCGAATAAAAGTACTTGAGAAAATGTGTTTCTAGGGGTTTTAAGTGATGTAATAGTTCTGCAATTAAAGTTTTACAATTTTTTCATTTATAAAATTGTTGATAGTCAAAAATATTTTGAATGAGCCATTTTCAACCCATTCCTTTAAATACTATTTTTTAAAAAATAAAACCATTGATTTTATCATTAAATGCAAATACATTGCTATTTTGGGAAAGAGGTGGAAAACTGCCAAACTAAAAAAATTCATAGAAGAGCATCTGGATGTCATGATATAAACTCTAAAAAAAACCACCTGAATTTCCAATCCTGTCCTAGCTTTTATTTTTATATTCTTTTAGAAATTTTATAAGTCAACTTTAGATGTTATTTCCTAAAAAAAATTCAATAAAAGATATACTATTCTCAATATTAATAAAACTTTTAATGCTGCCTTCATTAATTTATTTTTGCATATTTTCATTTTAAAGGTTTAATTTAAATACTGAATATTTCACAGATAAAAATCAAGCAAAAAATTTACATTTGCTTATTCAAAAAATAATGATGTGTTGGACTTGGATTAACTGAATCCTTTTTTAACTCAAGGAAGAAAAATGTCCCCTGTTTATACACTAAAGATTTATACTGGATGGTATAAAGCTTAAGTATGGATACTGTGAAATCAAGCATAGGTACCAAAGTGTTGATAAAACCAATAGGAAACTAAAAATGTGTAGCAATATTTGGCACATACACATAATAAACACTTATGAAGGTATCTTTTTCCTCTTCATTGACTGCTTTGAATTCATGTAACTTATATCCTAGACATGGAAGATGTTATTCAATCAAATGTTAATTAGAGAATTTATGATGCAAATTCTTGGGAACAAAACTAAAATAAGAGCAAGTACCAAGAGTAAATTTAATTACTTCTAATTTTTTTTTTTTTTTTTATAAATAAACTAATATTTATGATAAGTATAAGTCTTCAAAAGTTAATCTTGTGTTGAGAATGATGTATGTAAAATAAAGACAAATAAGATAGACCCAACTAAATATATTAACAAATGTACATAAAAACCTTTGTATACAACTAATAATTGATTTTTTTATGTAAAGTACAAATTAAAACAGTCTTAGTATCACAGTAAAAAGATAAAGATCTATAATTTTTCAAAGTTAAAAACTATTGCTAGTATAATTCTTGTAGTTTGTACTAAATAAAAGTTATTGCTTATACAGAATCTTATACACATCAGGAATTTGATCTTAGTTTCCAATATTCTTCTGTTTGCATCTCCGTAAGCCGGGAAACTGTGCGGTCAAATGCAAAAACCTCTTCTTCACCACTAAAAAGGCTAGCTTCAGCATTTTCCTAACAAGGGAAAATCAAATACACACTATAAGCACATCTGTTACTTTTGTTAGTAATTTTTTAATGCACTAATTTATGAACTGATCCCTATGGGAATATTAATAAAGATACACAGGTATATATATTTTTTTACTAGTCATAAAATTTTTCTTTTTGTAAAACATATTTAAAATTATTTAAATTTTTCACGATTTCAAATAAAAGAAATTAACTAGTAAAATGAACATGAAAAAGCATCAACCCATTGCTTTTAAAAATATGTTTGATTTTTTTAATATCAATCAATATTCATAAATAGCAAAAAATGAATTGTATATTCAAATAACCTTAAAATAATTGTATTATTGTACTTAAGAGGTAACCATGTTGTATTGGAGCATTATAACTAAACAATGGGCTATTTAGTAGGAATGAATTCATTAACTTACATTCACAGTATGCATTACAACTTTCACAACATGCAACACGAGGATTTTTGACTTCAGTTAAATTAAATGTGCTCAGTTCCATCAAAGATCATTATGTTGTTTCAAATGATGTTTGGCAGAATACTGAATCTCTCCTCTACAGTTATTAAGATTTTTTGGTTTTATTAATATCATACTAGAAGCAACAAGACAGCTATTGGTAACGGACCTTGTAATTTTGAACCTCGGTCAAGTGACAAGGAAGACACTGAGCTGGCACCCCCTCCTAACTTCCACACCATGCCTTCAGGAGGACTTTGGGCCCTAATAAATGTAGCATACATCAGCCTGGCTATGCTGCGGGTCTTTAGTGGCATTGAGGCTTGAACCTGACTCTTTGAAAACCGTCAGCTGCGAATCCGCGGCCATGACCACTAGGCTATTGCGGCCATGACAGTTATTAAGAAGTATAAATGTATTAATAAAGAAAGAGAATGCTCAATCATGGTCTTCCAAATTAAAAAAAAAAGATTAATTCACTTGACAAAAACTTCAGGCTGAAGTTTTTGTTTCAGAGTAAATCTATTTAAATTTTCAAAGATATTACTTTAAAATTATTAGGGTCTGAACTAGAAGGTAACAGGTGGGAAAAATGTCCCATTTCTACATTTTTTACAGATTGTGTCGAAAGATAATCCTAACTATGATTTGAATTCAAAATTCTGAACCCAATTTCCAAAAAAAAAAAAAAAAAAAGTTACAAGTACAAAGAGAACACTAATACTGTCACATTATTCAATGCTATTAATTTTATTTTCAATTCTCTTTATTAATAATGAAAAAATTAACATTATTGACGCTCAAAAGAAACCTGTTTTAACAAATTTTGAAACATTCCATAATACTGAAACTGCCAGTAATACCGATTGTTACAAAATGTTGAAAACATTGATAAGTCCTCAAGTAAATGATTGAACTGATCTTTGAACCACTGACAATTATAGTATTTTAAAGGAACAATGTATGCAAGTTTTCATTTTTATAAAATTAATTTTTTTCCCATTAACATACTTTCATAGAAAATTATTTACCCGTTCCAATTGTTAGATAAGATTAACTTGTTAATTTCTCCCACCCCAATATTCTAAATTATTTAATCAAAAGCTGTACTATTGAGGTTTAAAGTGATGGATTGGTTTTATTACAGTTGCACTAGAAGCAACACGAGGACTACTGGCAACGGACTTCATAATTATGAACTTTGGTCAAATGATGAGGATAACACCTGAGCTAGTACCTCTCATCTCTTTACTTCCACATCATTCCAAAGGGAGGACTTTGAGCCCCAACAGATTTAACATGCATCAGCCTAATCTACATAGTGAGTCTTTAGTGGCATCATGGCTCAAACCCATGACTAATCAAAAACCGCTGGCCGCAACCATCGCTACCGCAGCCACAAGCTTTTAAAAAATTGTATGATTCAAGGGAAACTATCAATACCACAGCATTATTTGTTAGTTATGAATTTTGACATAAATAAATTGAGTGAATTATTAATGTATAAGAAACATTAGAAACCTTTGAGGGCTTAGCAGTCCTGTTGAATCTAAGTTCTAATAGATCTTTTAAATCTGTATGACAGTTTTTGGTGGAACTGGCAACAAAACTCAAAACCCTGCCATTACTTCAGTAAAGAAGGAAATTAAACTTACACTTCCTTTTGTGATGTTCAAATCATCCATTAAAGCTCGATTTTCATCTTCATATAGCACTGGGTGTGTTACAGCTGGCAAAAACAGTTTTTTCAAGGGGACTTCAGCTGAGCAAAGCACCCGAACCTGATGTAATATATGTTCAATCAGTTGGAGGAAAACATGCATATACAATTACAGATATGTAATATGATTTTATTTCATAGAAATACTTTCATAAAATACATTTTTTTAAATACTTGTAAGGAACTATACTAAATTTTTCTTATTTACCCATATATATCAAATGTTGGGGAAGAAGGTGGTGAGGTTTATATATTTCTTATTAATATTAAGTGCTCTATTAATTTATGAAATATATTTTTGTACTTGGGTAAAAGAAAGGACTTTTAATGCTTCATGGAGAATAGATTTATAATACTAACTTTCACATGAAATATTAAAAGACAAAAATGTATTACTTTCGCATTTTTTTAAAGTGTAAATGTGATTATACTTGACAAAAATATCCTTGTTGATGTGTGATAATTGATTTGTGTATTATGAATAAACTATTTTTTCTATATCCTTTTGAATTCTCTAAAAATTCAATAATGTAACAAAATTTCACTACATACATTGCACATTAAAACAAGATTTCTTTTTTGAATAAAAGGCAGGTGTTTCCGAAGAAGATAACAATGTTTCACATTCTTTTATAATTTCATGAAACAAAATGATGAAAACATATCATTAAATGATGAAAATGTACCAATGCTAATGAACCACATGAGGTAACATATCAATAAATATTTCTTAAAATGTATACCTTTCATTTATATTACAATTATTCATTAATTGGTTAGAAATGAGATCATAATGAAAGCAAGTATATAATTCATCCTGATACTGCTACAATCAATTTGATAAGAATCTAGAGGAATTTTAACACAAATTTATTGTACATTAAAATAACATATTTTAAACAGATTCTTAAAAGGGTAAAACTGGTTATATAAAACCGATCTAGCTAAGTCATTTTTATTTATGATGCCTGCATCTTTGTTAATTATGATTTTCTTCTAACTAAATGATAAAGAATGGAGAGAAATCAAAATTACTTATGAGCTTATTAATTAAAGTATATTATTCACACTTCATCCACATTATAAATGTATAACACTTGTTCAATCTAAGCTGTTGCAACTTAATCCCCATAAAAATACATTCCATTTTGGTAATTTTCCGTTACAAATAAAATTAAAGCACAAATAATACCAATCTCTTAACTTATTTACTTAACTTTTCTTCAATACATATTTCATATTCTAATTAAAAGTTCTTTTATGCATCATTTCAGATATATGACATATACTTTCTTTTGAAAAGATTGATAATCACCTTGTTATCATACAAAGTATCAATAAGAGTGATGAACCTCCTTGCTTGAGACTTCTGTTTACGAGTCATCATAGGAATATCCCGGATGATGATTACATCGAACACTTGACAGATCATTAGGTAGTCGATTGCACCCAAAGGCTGGAAAATATTTTATTTTTAAATTTCCTTTGAAAAAAGACAATTACATTCTCTTAAAAAAAGGATACCACTTCATTTAAAGCAATTTCTTAAAATTAAGAAAAATTGAGTTTCATCAACAAAAACATTTGATTTTGTATTAATGTTTTCATTATTTCAAACTAGATGTCACAAATTTGCTTAAAATATCAAAATATATACAAAATATTTAAGTCACATAATAAATACAGTTCAAGTCTCACAATGTGTACAAATGATTTTTAGTTTCACACTGATTTATATTCATTTACAATGAATTTCATTCTTTCTTGGTTTATTTTTTATCTATCCTATTTTAATTAAAAAAAAAGTTATGTGGAATAATAAATTCAACTGCTAGGCTTGTTTATGATGTTAACATATTTTTTTGAATGCTTTATTATGAAAGGAAAATAAATTTAGCTGCTTAAGATATATGTAAACTACATGTTTCTATACAAGCCTGTATTATTTGATATTCCAATGACAGAAATCCAACATAAAAAATACACTATTTTTCTTTTGATTACATATCTTGATTTTTTATATATTCAAAATTTACAACTAATATTATTCTTCCAAAATTTAAAAATTAATGAATGAGAATACAAGTGCATGCATGTGTGCATATTATATATATATATAATAAATTTCGTAATAAAAATTTTATACAAGAAAGGGAATTTTTAAAATTTGTTTATCATTGAGAAATTATTTAAAATTACTCACTCTGTCACACAATTCTGGAAAAGTGCAATCAGCAACACGACCACAAGTTTTCTGTAATTTAACATTACGATTCTTTATAGTTAAGGTTTTAGGACGGACAACTGAAAAATAAAAACACAAAATTTAATTACACATTTTTTTTTATCGAGGTTCAAATTGTATTTTGAAATGCAGCAAAATTGCTAATAAAAATGAAAACCATTATTAACTTACTATCATTTTCTAGACTAGCCAAAATTTTAAATGCTTCGTCCAATTCTCGTTTGGCATTACTTTCAGATGCTCTGCAATAATTAAATTAGTCATGTTTCTTTCATAACCATGAAGCATTAAAACAAATGCTGATAAAATTCAAAAATTTTCAAGAATGAATGATCAAAGAAATTTTACAGACACTTTCAAACTGACTGTTTAGGCTAATAATAAACAAATAGATCTTTTTTTAAAGCATTCAGAAAATTTATCTTACAGTCAACAAATTCTTCCAGAGTTTGATAACAAGGTTAAATATTTCTCATCTATATTTTAGATAAATGGTAATATTCATCAAAATAAAATAATTGAATTTTTTTAAAGTTAAAATTCTCAGTATTATAGAAAGGAAAACATGTAGTTACTTGAAATAAAAATTAAAAAAAAAGTTAAATGTATATAATTTTTTCCCCAAAAATTATTCTTCCACATTATAAATAGGATTTTCAATCAAAATAAAACAACAAGCATTTAAAAATTGATCAATCCATATCAATATTACAAATCTACTTTTAGAAAAGTAACCCCCATAATACAGTAGGAATATGAAAATTTCTACAATAGCATTTATTTTTCAAACCTGAACTTCAAAAAATTATTTTCTTTACTGAACCCTTCTAATAACTATGAAAGTATAAAAGGAAAATAAGGAAAAAGGCACTTATATTTTCTATGCAAAGTCAACAGAACCTTAGTTTCACCTCTTATCCCCAGTAAGAAATAACATTAGGTGCTATACTGTCTAAATGTAAAAAGTAATCAAATAACTTTAATGGCACTTCCATTGTTCACAAAGCAGATAAAGATCTAAAAATAGGATTATATGTGATTTGTTCAATATAAAAACTATTTTCTAAAATTATCCATATTATCATTGACCACAGTTACATTTATTACACCACAGAATATAAACTAATTATATTTACAATATAAACCACATTCATACTAAATATAGGCTACAGATTTAAAATAGCTTACACAAAAAATCTGTTTTTAGAACCAGAAAATTTTGTTCTGTAATCTACTCCAGAATCAAGCCACATGGGTAAACAGTATTCCTAAAAAAAAAAAAAAAAAAAAAAAAAAAAAAATTAACAAAGAAAAATAAAAGTTACTAAACTTTTTAGATATTAAGCATCTTACTTTTAAGATAGAAATGAAGGGCAGGAAATTGCTACGTTGCAAACCATTTTTGTAAAGATCTAAGTAAGGAAAAATATCTGTTATTTAGCATTAAAATTTAAACATGCCACTCATATAAAAAAAACTCTGCACATAATATATATATAAGCAAAATCACATACATATTAATAGCTATAGCTTCTTTTCACATAGGTTATCAATTACACCAATTTTTGTACACTGAACTCAAGTAACTTTTTAACAGATTTTTGAATATCAAAAGCACTAGCATAAAAGAAAATCTAAGCAGTATTACACAATGTAAAATTCATAAATTCTAGTTGCACAGATTGTGAAAGTGTAAAAAAATACAAGAATTACATGTTTTGTAATATATACCAAAGGATTTTGTCCTACCATTTGTAACTTTTTGTATCATAATATCAAAAATATTTATCCAATACACTCAATAACTAACTACAGAATATAAACAGATTGAAAGAAATTTGATTTACTTTGCATACCTTCTCTTTTTCTCATAATAAAATGAAAATATTTAAACCTTTTTACATAAAGAAATAGGCAATTACAGTGTTCTCAAAGTAGGCAATTTTTGTTGTTGCTGTTTCATATCTCCTTGCCTAGACCAGGCCCTTGACTAACAATACCATAAGTCAATTTCCCCTTCATTTCACAGTTGCTTTGGAGAGGCATCAATACAGTCAATGAGATGAGCAGGAGAAGTAGGACAGGATCAAGGACAAGATGAATAAGTCTTTCCTTTGTCGATGAATTTGAGGCATTTTATGTGGCCATTACGCAGTCTGTACGATCTTGTACCTTCGGATTGCAAAGACAGACCAGAGTGGTTTCCATTATACCAATCATGAGTGGGAGGGACTCTCCAAGTAAAATTTGTTTTTGCCCTGGATAGAAAATAATTCGGACACAAAGTGTTCATTAGAGGCGCCAGGAGGAACAGCACTTTTCTCTTTTGCAAGTATATTTGCCATCTCATTGCCTAAGACTCCAAAATGGGAGGGAATCCAATGAATGCAAACTCTGCTATTCTGTGAAAGTTTAACAATTTTAAAAAATTTCTTGATAGTTTTTTTCAAGAATTTTCGGCCAATTATTTAAGCATTGGATAGAACTTTTGCTGTCCATCAAAATATAGGTGTTGTTAGTTCCAAAGAGTAGGGCAAAACTTCAGGCTTCTCTGATTGCAAGAAGTTCTGAACAGAAAACCGAACAGTTGTCTGGGTTGTGAAATCTGCAATGAAAAACCAAACCCTCCTTAGATTCAGCATAGATGTCACTGCCTATCCTACCAGAATTCAATTTACTCCCATCAGTATAAAGTATTAGGGCTGAGGAGGAATGTTGTTAATAACTTTCAGTGATAATTATCTCAACATTTCTGGGAGTTGATGTACTTAAAGGCACTTGTCAATAATTGGTCATTAAAACTAACTTTATCCAAAGAAGTCGTTGGTGTCAAGCAGCTAAAAGGAATACACCTTTTGAGGCAATTTTTTTCCCTTTAGAAACACGAGAATATATAAAAATCCATAAAAGAAGGAAGAAAATTAAGAGTCTTTACAAATTATTTTCATTTACTGCAAAATCAAAACAAGAGACATAAAATATCAACACAGTTGCTGACAATGTATAGTCCCATTTCAACAAAAAATTATTCTGAAACATACTCCATCTATAAACTCATAATATGACATTGACATCACATATAGGTACACAAAGAATAATTGTGTAGCTCTAGTATGATGGACTTCTTATCCTTTTCAGCTTCAGATTACTAAATAGACACATAAACCATTCCCAAGAGGACTTTTCAAGGGAGAAAAAAGGTTGTAGAAGGTGTTGATATACAAGAAGGGCAATTTGCCTCTTAAAATAAGACTATTTAATGATTCATTGTAAATTCTAGCATATATTCACAAGATAACATGAAAATTCACTAGTTGTAAAATACATATAATCTGTAACAAGATAATCAATCTGCATAACCACAGAATTAAAATTGATTTTGCAATAAAAGTGCTCAAAATGATTCATTTATAAATTTTGTATTAAAATAATTAAGAGATTTAAAACAGAGCCTTAAAAATCTTCCACTCCTATATAATATTATCAAGTCAAAGATAAAAAAAAATTTATAAGAAGAATTTGAAAGTTCTTTACAGGAGTCTGTTTAACTTACCATCAGGAGCTCTATTAGAAGTAGCAAAGAGAATAGTTCCGTTTTCAAATATAGCAGTGAAAAGCCTTTTTAGTATCATAGCATCACCAATATCTGTAACCTACAAAGAATTCATTATTAATGTAATTTTTTTTCACAAAACCAAATCAGTTGACAAATACAAAATAAAATTTGGATAGTAAACATACAATTATATTTTTCATTAAATACCAACATTTTTTACTCTTTTTGAATAACATCTCAATATGAGATTGAGAATGAACTGAAAAAATGGATATTGCAGAAAATATATAGAGAAATATTTAAAAATCTAACATTTTAACTTATAAAATCCATTACATACTTAGAAATGTGGAATTAGCCATTTATTTTTAAAGGCTAGAATTCTAGTTCACACAATAAAAAATTCTCTCTTCTAAAGTTTTCTCAACACAAATTATGAAATGGTAATTAAAATAATTTGAGATATTCATACTATTTCATTAATGGATCTAGAATCGACATTTCTCAAAACTTGAAATTATGTAGTAAAATAAATATTTTCAGCATGATTTTAGATAAAAGAAAAGATGCAATGCAGGAATTGTAAAATGCAAGGATATTTACAGAGGCATACAGGAAGGGACATCATATTTTTAAAAGACTAGCAGGATAGTCTTATATTATCTACCACAAGGATATTATTCATAAATATTCTGCTTATCCAAGAATTATAAAAATTGAACAATTATGCAAGCTTTATATATAATATCATCTATAACAGGGGTCTCTAGCCTACGACCTGCAAATACCACCAAACTGGCCTGCCAGTTTATTTTAATTACATCGCAAAATTTATATTGTAAGTAAATAAATCAATTAAATATATAATGATATTAAAAAATTTAACTGTATTTAATGATATGAGATTTATCTTAAAAACTTGCAGTAAGTGACACAGGTAATTCACATTATGAAATATTATCAAGAGCAACTTCAAATGCACATAAATTAATTTGGATGTGTAACGATCTTTGATACGAGATTTTCTTTAATTGAATGGACATTGATATAAGAGCAACACCTCTATAATTTCTATACGTTTTTGCCAATATATGTATTGATACACTGTACATTTTTCCCAATGAAGACTGTTTTTCTGAACAATATTATCAACTCCTTAAAAAATTTCATCTCCAGTGATTGGGCTGCGAATGCCAAGAAATTCAGTATATACTTCATAATTTTTGGGTATTCCTCAAATAAAAAGTAGCACCAGAACTGTATCTAAAACATGTTGATTGATTCCGGGCTAAAGAAAACCATTCTAAGTGTCAACTTACCTGAATTAATATATTTTCAGCAATACCTACTTTTCGGGTCTCGGAAAGTGCTGACAAACTGATATTCATTAGTAGATTAACTTTTTCTAAACATATTCTTTCATTTCTGCAATTATACAATCCCAGAGAGTTTCAGCAGTAAATTGTTTCTCAAGTTTTGCTATTAAATAAACCACACAGAAACTAGCACAAATTGGTGTTTCTTGTTCAGCATTTACTTTATTAAATAACTGCTGACATTTCTTACACACACAGCCCATATTTCAAAAATTCCATATTTTACTAACAATAGATTTCCTGTAAATTTAGAGTAATTCCAAGAATGTTTCATCTTATAATGACTTTTATCTCATATTCATTTCAAATTATACACATTGTCTTATTACTTGATTCAATTTCAAAATATTGATATCTCCATTGCTCCTTTAATGTCTTGCACTCACTATCTTTCGTTTATATTGCTGTTGTTACTAATCCTGTTCAATCTGGCCAATGGGATCAATCAAATCCATGAGCCCTCAAACACTCAAAAAGTCAAAGATAAGAAGGGAACACTTGGTCAAATCCTTCCTGGAAAGCTCCAGACAGAAAAGATGTTCAGGGAAGGACTGTTCACAAAGTTACAATTTTTACAGGCAGGGAAGATCTTATTCCCCTGGTCAAATTTGAGGAACCTCAAGTGACCACTTAGAAATCTCGACATTTGAGTCAGCAGGACTTGGTCACCCACAAAAATGATGACTCCACTCAGCCACTTGAAAAAATAGTAGTCATTTGTTAAAGGAGAATGCCAAGAAAAGTCAATAGTAGATTTAATTCTTGAGAAAGTTTCTAGAAAAGTTAAGGTGGTAGAAGTCAAAGCCATTGAAGTACCCTCCTTAGTTAGGGTACCAACCATTTTGTACTTCTTCGGATTTTATAGTTGCCTAAATGTGATGAAGGGTAGCACTGTGTAGAATAGGCAAAGTACCATGGGAGTTCTTTTTCTAGCAAAGTCATCCTAGGACTGATGGCCATTCCATTGTGCACAGCTGAAGCTAATAGGTAAAGTCAGCCTTTTACCTTTGGGTGCTCCATGTCTTCGGATGAACAGCTATGAGCCAGTCTTTCTTTTCTTTTTAGTATTAATACAAATATCCACAAAAAATACATAACTTCAAATCAAAATAATGCTAATTAATACAATTACTAGTCAACCAATGTGCTTTTTAGATCACACATGTCACTCTGAAATTAAAATTTGGACCTGTCTAACTCTCAATTGCCTCCTGTGTTTATGCCACATGTCCTCAACACACAAAAATTTTCCAGTGCATGATCTAGTTCCGCTACTTGCTACAAGACAATGCTGTATATTTTGATTAAACAAGCATAATTGACATTTTTGTGTGATTTTCGCACTCCCTTACAAGATAGCATTGTACTACTGTATTTTTACCATGTCTTGCACTTGACTTCTCTACTCTACACAAAATGACAATGCTAGACACTTAGCAGGGTCATAATATGCAACACATAGCATGTGCATTGAATATCTCCATCACAACGACATATACCCTTGACATTTGTCTTTAATTACCAATCAAAACTGCGAACAGAATGGAGTCCACCCTGCGTTGTAAACCTCGCCAGCTAATCTCGAAACGAAAATTCATTCATAAGTCAAAATTACAGTATGTTGGTATGATGAGCTAGTTAGGTCTTGATATTTGTAGAGAAGTCAGCATGGCCCTTAAGGCTAACATTTTTGGAGAACACTGTTCTATAACAGCAAGTATGTCATATTAAGGGGAGAAATCATTAAATATTTTATCAGAATTGCAAGAATGTTGTTTTGTACATTAACTTATTCCATTTTTAAATTACTGGCTAATTATTGTCATCGCAAAATTTGTATCTGTAAATCTTAAATCTCTATATACAATTCAGTTCCGTCATGGTTTGAAAAGCTACATGGCCAAAATGTTATTGACTTATTCCCATAACATTAGGCTATTGGATTGTTCATTTTAAAAGATGAAATATAATAATTAAGGTATAACAAATTCCATCTCTTTAAAAAGGACTGTTAAAATGTAGATATTGTCACACAAAGTTTAGACAGTGTTGTCATCCCATCAGAATGAATATTATTGACGGAAATAATGTTTTAAAGACAATGTTAACTTGTGTAAATATACAATGTTGTATAAGGAGGAATGACTTAGTAGACAAACTTGACAACAAATTAGACCCTACCAGATGAGAGAAAGTGCTCCTATACCAATCTAGAACTTCTGAGGATAATCTCTTAAGGATATTTATAGGTACACTGCATATATCAGTTTAGCAAATAGAGTGTACATACTTTTGTGCTAAAATGATATTGTGATCTGAACTGTTGTGTTCAGTAATAATGAATATTTTGAAATTTTATGCTGCCAAATATTTTTATGCATGTGTGTTAATTGCTGATGCCAAAAGGAAAAATGTATCTGAGATTATCCGAATAAATTTGGATTTGTTTCAAAAGAACCTTTTTTTTAAAAAAAAAAATGTGTGGACTTTTCTTGCATTTGAAAAATGACCAACAGCATAACAATATTTTATGCAGTTAATAAGGAAAAATAATTTGGGTCTTTTATGCGGAAAGACATTCAACATACAATACATAATTAAATGTTACAATACTAATGTAATTATTCATTTGAATAGTTTTGTCTGTAAATTTTTTAACTCTCTCTCAATAATTAGGGGAAAAAAAAGCAAAAATTACTTGAAATTCATCCAAACAAAGTAACCATGTATCATCACAAATGGATCGTGCTACAGGACCAATTGGATCATAATTGAGATTCTTTTTCCCAGGTGTAGTCTGCTGCAGAGTCTGTTTTTTGTAAGTATGAATTCCTGAAAAAGAAAATTTATTTATGTAAAGAATAATTTATTATTGAAATATACAGCCTAAAGGGAAAAATAGATATAATTAACAAAATACACAAACTCACTAAAAAAAAATGGAAAGATACTAACGAGAATGAATATCTAACATAAATGAATTGAAATGCGTTCTCTTTTTCTTTTCCAAGGGACACAGCTCATAAAACAAATCCATCAGCATTGTTTTCCCACATCCTATAAATAAAAAAATGTTTTAAGTGCAAGTAATTCTCAAAACTATTTAAAAACTAAACATTCTAAAAGATTTCTCTTATTCTTTCATTTTATAAGCAATACATTTTAAAAACTATTTCAAATGCATATATATCTTCACATATTAACACATCTACAAATAATTTTTCAATACCAACTGTAGCAAAATAAAAATTAGTATAAATATTTAGAAGTTTCATACAACATAGACACACATGAAACGAGTTTTTCAAATTTACTTATAACTAAATGTCTTAACAAAACATTTAAGTATTTTTACATGTAAAATCATCACTATCATAAAATTAAAAAGTTTCAAAATTAATCTCTCACCCACTGATCCATACAGGTAAATACCTTTCGAAGGTTTTTCTTTCTTTGTTTCAAAGAACTGAAATATTTGAAAATATTTAAGCATTGTAGATAATGACTAAGAAATTAATACCATTATTTATTTACTTATTAATTCAACTATACACACCAGCTTCCAAAAGTTAAGATTCAATCAATCTTTTGTATCTAATTTGAAAATAAATTTACATAAAACACAAAATTTGGAATAATTACATTTTTAATATTTAAATGAAATTTAACATAATTTTAATAAGGAATGGGTCTATCCCTGCTTGCAATTCATTCATTAGTGGTACTCCTAATGCAATAACAAATAGTGGTGAAACTATTTATATTAATAGTTATGTAAACTAAAATAAGCAAAAAAAAAATTCTCAAACATTAAGACAGATAACTGTTTCTAAGAAAACATGCATACAGATAATTAACAAATAAAATAATTTACATGCCTAATTTCATTACGAAATGAAATCAATAAACCTTTAAAGAATAAATATCACACACACGCACGCACGCACACGCACGCACGCGCGCACACACACACACACACACACTACTGGGACAAATATTTAAAATATAATTAATCACATGTGATTTTAAATTGATCCTCCCAAACTGTCTTGAAAAGAAAATATTATGAGAACTCTTTCACCATTTAATCCACATTCAGAAGTTTGTTCTAAACAATATTATTGACATCATTAATTCATAATACAATACTATTAAGAAAAGAAACTTGGAAAGGGAACATTTTCCTTCCATCAGCTTTTCGAACTCGGTCGCATGCACAATACGATAGTTTACATTTCTATCAAAAAAAGAACAGCTCTAACCCATTCTAAATATTGCCTAGTAGTAATTAAATGGCAACAACCAATATAATTTTATAAAGTTAGAAATAAATAGTTTTCAACAGTATTTGAAATGTCACTGAGAAAGTTCATTCTTGTTATGTGTTAGGCTAAACTTAGCAACAAACAAGTCAGTGGCAGCCTGCAAAGTTCATAATTTCATTTACGACTCATTATGAAAGCTAAATGACTTGAGGGTGGGGATATTGATGATGGGAGTGCGATATTGTGGATGACATGTATTCAAACTGGAATGTATACTTACTTGGTAAAAGTATTTGTAAAAATGTGTAATATATGCATGGAACAATAACTACTAAGGCTTAATTAACTTAGAAATAATTACTAAGGCTATACTACAAGAAAAATATTCTATATTTATGTAATATATTCCATTTTCTTCATTTCTTATATTTCATAATTCTTATAAAAAAAAATTGTGACAAAAAATTTATATCTTTTTATTAGCTAAACACTTTTACATACATATAAATATTAAGTGCTACTACAGTCAAGATTAAAAATAGTTTCCATAGCAGGAGCAATCAAATACATTTCAGGTAATCTTTACAATGTAGATACAAATGTTTAAATTGAACATTAAATCAATTAAAATTTCTTGGAGAATAAAAGCCAGTACCAGCTGTTTAAAAAAAAAAAAAGAAAAGTGCTTTAATGATAAATAAATATAGTCTAATATAACATTAGTATAGTTTTTAACAACAAGCTTTTTATAAGGAATTTATGAATCAAAAATAGAAATATGGTTTTCACACCAAAATATTCTATAAAAATGAAACCAAGTAGTATTTCCTGCAGTAAAATTTTCCATCACAATACTGAAATAAAAAGTTTACTTTTTTTAATTGAAAAAGATATGTTTTCAAAATAAAAAATATATAGATTTGAAAGCAAGACTAATTATTTAACAGGAAACAAATATTGATGATTAAAAAAAAAAAAAGAGCTGAAAATCTTTTATTTATACAAATAAAAAAATTAAAATTTTTTATTTACACAAAGTATGAAAAAGTTCCTGATTTTGTAAGAAAAATTTGGCATCCAAGCAAAGTCAAAGAAGACATTAGTTTTAGAACTACAAAACATGAAATAGGCTGTGAAATAGGCTGTTCAGCATAATGAATGGTACACTGATGTTAATAAATATAAGATAATTAGTTTTTCAACAATGATAAATGCACATACCTTAGAGAATATGCTGGGTTTTACAACAACATAGGTTTTTAATTTCTCTCGTAGTTCCTCCAAAGTATCAACTACTTTCAATTGAGTTTTATCTAAAGTGATCTCATTATTACGAACTTTATTCCAATATCCTTCAGTGATTCCTCCTGTAATTTAAATTTTGATACAAATTAATTTTTTCAACTTAACAATCTTATAGAGGTTAAAGTGACGTATTGGAAGCCATTTGAAAGTTGGCAATTTTTGGATGTGATAATATTTTTAATCTAGCGAATTAGTTTTTGGTAGCTTTTCCTTTGAGAAATCTTGACATTCCATCTTGATTGCAATCTCTTATAAGTGGCAGACCATTTTTGAAAAACAGCAAAATATTTTAAAGTACGATAAATAGTTCTTTTTACTTTTTAATCAATTTTTCCCAAATTATTTATTGTTCCTTGTGATAGTTGAATGCCTGCAATATTCTTTTGATTGTTCTGTTATATATGTCTCTGAAAAGTACGATTTATGTTTTTCATTTATTTGGAGTGTAAGGGTAAAAAACATACTTTGCAGCAGAAGGATAAATATTTAATTTTTGAAAAAATGTTGAATCTAACTTGCAATGAATAAATAAATTTATCCTCCTTTCAAAAAAATTTTTTTGTATAAGTCTTATATCATAATGTTATTCTATGATGAATAAATTTCTTTTATTTATATTTTAATATACATTATAATTATTTTTTATGTATTCTACAATAACTAATTTTTACTGTTCATTTTTTGATGTCATCATTTTACTTCTTTTGTAATACTTCTTTGATGAACTTTTTTAAAACTTGCGTTTTTCACCAAATTGCCAAAGGGCAGCAGATACTTCACTTTAACCCTTATTGTTAATGAAAAAAAAAAAAAAAAATTATAAGCCTCAAACAGTTTAATTACATTTGATATAGAAACCAGGTTCATTCTGGAAGTGAACACTTACATGAAATATCTATACATTTTTTCTTATTAAAGGTAATTAAATTTTAAGTTTATGATTAATTATTTTACAGAAAAAGCAAAATAAAGACAACATTTGAGGTCAAAATATTTATTTATCAATCATACCTCAAATTGTGTTGATGATATCTTCTGTCATTTCCAGAACGATTACCAGTCTCCATATTTTTAGGAACAACATAATTACCTATTAAATAACACAAAAATATCAATACTTCATTTTCACTCTTTAAATATTTTACAAATTTCAAAAAGAAATGAAAATATGTATGCATATTTTCAGTCAAAGGAACTTTTCCCCACACATGCAAATGTATTAAAAACACATAAAATTATATAAAAACAACTTGCATCACATCATCTTATAAAAGGAAATAAATGCCTGTTACTTATTATTACATAGATAATTACTATGTAAATAGACGAAAATAAAGTTCATTTCCTTTTACAAAGATATAAATCTTCATTAATTACTTAAAGAGATCATTAATCTTATTAACAATTAATTCAATATTTAATTTATAAGAGTGATTACGAAATACATATAATTGTGAACTCATTAATTAATCAGAGAATTAAGAACTACATTTTATACATGACAGGCTTATAAAGATTACAAATCATAAATCTTTAGAAGCCTTGGAAATGAATTATTTCGAAATTTGCCCTTAAGTGACAATTAAGGTCATTTCATTATACTATATTTAATAAGATAATTTACAGACACGAAATAATACAATTTCAAATTGAAAATTACGCTTACGTGTACGATATTTGTTTTTTTCTTAAAATACATTAAAAAGTTGATGAAAATATATTTAATACATTACCTTTTTGAAAACTCTTATATCGCACAGAATTTAAAAATACTTTAGTGTTAATGAATTTGAGCATCATTTTCAAAATGCAAGATTTGTAAATTTATCCAATTCTTGGAAACATTTTTTTTTTATTTCTCAAAATTACGAAACGATTGGATATAGTCCGTCCGCGGTAAAACGGATCTTAAAAAGGACCTTCTAAGCGTCATAACTCACAGACAGTCCCCTAAATTAGCCAATCAAATAACAGGGAGGGGTTTCATAAATTTATACTTAGTTCACATTGCCACGTATTTTTGACAATAAATGAAACATAAACTTCTTACGCACAATTTTCTATTTTTATTGATAAATATATTTTAAACCTCCTATGATGGATGTTTTTCTGATATTATAAATTTTTAAAACACAGTTTTATATTAGGAATGAAGATATCAGAAAATCACCTTTTACTTTAGCAAACACCTCAACTCCCAAGAAAGGCTAAGGGGAAAAAAATGTTTTGTTTATGATAAACACGTGTGTTTCATATTAGTGAAATTCTTCAGTGTTTGAAATTTTTAGAAATATGTGGATTATGTATCTTTATTTCTGAGTTAAAATTTTGAAAAAAATCAAAAACAGTTAGTCAACTTGTAATTTTTCAGAATGGAATGTTTTAATGATAATAATGTAAATGTTTATAATTTAAGTAGTGGAAAATCTTTGCCCGACTGGTTATCCGAAAGAAAAAGACGTTCTGTACAAAAGAACGATGTGGACATCAGAAGGCGAATCGAACTTATTCAAGATTTTGAAATGCCTGGAGTGAGCACAGGAGTAAAATTGAGTCCAGACGGAAATTTTATTTTTGCTACAGGTATTTACAAGCCTCGAATACGGTGTTACGATGTAAATAATTTGGCTTTGAAATTTGAACGTTGTTTTGATGCTGAAGCTGTACAATTTGAAGTATTGAGCGACGATTATAAAAAGGTAAAGGGTGTTAACTTGCAAAGTTTTTAAATTTAGTATTAATGTATATGTTTCTCATAGCAGAATTCTACAATGATGTATGTTAATAGGAATGAAAAATAGTTGGAATGCAGTTTAGTGCTACACCCTTGACAATCGAAATTTTTCCCAGTCACCAAGAAGTACGCTAATTTAAGACCCACCCAAATTCAAAACACACAGTCATTTTTCAAATGCCGTGGATAGCATAGGTATCCATCCCTCCTCACCCATTCTCTAAGAATACAACACTTACAGCCAAAGTAAGCTGGAGATATTTAAAGTTGTCTAAATGGTCTATTTACTGCTTAAATAAGTGTACAAATTAAAGTAATAACTTATTGATATATTAAGCAGAGTTATATTTATATATAAAGTAAAGGTTACTAATACACAAGTAAAGTAAGATCACAAACTGATACTGATAATAAAATGTGAATTGGAAGAAATAGGTTTTGAAAATAAAGTAACAATCATTGCAAATATGAAAAATTCTCATACAATAACAAAATAAAAGTATGACTATATGAAATTAATTATATATTTGAAACTTCTTAGCAAATTTAGAAATATCTGTAACAAATAATTCTTTTTTTCTAATATTGTATTTATCGCATGTAAATTCTGATTTTGTTAGTTTGTGTTTCTTGTTGAAGTTTTAAAAGAGCTGCTTATTTTGACATAAATGTAGGCTAAACAATTTGGTTCCCTTCTTTGTCCAAAGCTTCCTTTTATTAGAAAAATTAAGTTACATATTCTTTCAGAATTCCTTAAATTTAGGATAGACACAACTATCAAAGTAGAGTTATAACATAAAAATAATCAGAATAGTGCTAACATAATCAAAATTGATTTTGCATTTATATAAATTACATTATATCTTACTTGACCAGACTTTATTTCAACAGTCAAAAATTTTGAACTCAGAATTTCTAGAGCTGCAATTAGACAAATGTTTAACTTATGTAATGTTTAAATTTCATGGTTTTTATTTTCTTTTATTGTTTAGTTTATTTAAAAAATTCATTTGTATACATTAAAAATACTTATGAAATTATTTTATTTTTTGTTATAATGAAGTTGTATGCATTTGTATCTTGGCAGCTGCAATTCATTGAAAATCTTGCTCATAACTCATTAGTGCCATGCAAATAGTTTATTTGTGGGTTGAAAATGGTGTTTTGATTTTTGTAAATCTAATTGATGAATTCAAAGATTCACAGCAGTTTATTGTACCAATTAGGGAATAAATTTACATGCGGTATTTTAAAGAGGATATTTTAATTCAGCAACAAATTTCAAAATTCTATTGGAGATTGTGTTGATTTATTGAGCATCTTTACTCCTAGGTCCTCTTGAATTTCTATTTAATTCCATTTCTCCAGCAGTTTTATCAGATAATTAATACTTAGGAAATCTAATGTTTCTACTAATTATATCAATTTCAAATAGATTCACAAGAAAATTGAATGAATTTTAAATCTTCAAGAAGCTTCAATTTTCATTTTCATATCTTCTTTTCATGTTATCTGATGTCATAGTTATAAATTAATAGGCTTTTAAATTCTGTTGGTTGCATTCAAAATAAACTTCCTAAAATATTGTAGAAAAATATCATTGACACTTTACTATCAGAAAAAGATAGCCGAATGATTCTCACTCAACTATGCATAATTGTGGTAGTTTGAAATCGGAAACAATAAATTTGACCAATGTATATTTTAACTTGTTCTATCTTGTTTTGTTCAGCAAGAGCAGTTACATATGCAATATTACTAGTTGTTACATGAATAACAATTTGTTATGTGAAAATCACCTATAAATTGAATTTCAATCAAATTATTTTGAATTCTAGAAATTTATAATTTTAACTGCTTCTTGATGGCTACAGACAATGATTTTGAAGTATTATGATGTTCTCAAAATAAAATATATAGAATTTTGGGTTATGTATTGTAAACTTTTACTTTTCACATTAAAGAATTTGTGTTAATGATATTTTTTTGGTCTTGGACTGAACCACTGTTTGATCTTGTATATTATTCACATTCATATTAAACTAGTATACATAAAAAAATTAATAAAATAATGCTGACACTGCATCTTAAGTGTATGCATAACAAACAATTTATGGCTTTCATCTATCAAACAAGTCAGCCTGATTAGATAGTATATACTTTAAAATTCATAAATAATACTGACAACTGAATACATAATATAACACATTTAAAGTAAATAAAAGAAAAGGGATGAATATAACCATATAAAATAGATGGCTAAGAATATTGGTTATGAGAGAATGAAAGGATCACGGATATTTGCATTAGAAAGAATGTTGTCACCTAATGTTCAAAATTCAAATCTAAAGATGTTTTGATTACTGACAGAAAAGCCATTATACTTCTGCTGCTCTTCTTTGACAGGCAGTGCAGTTACAACTTTGAAAACTGGAGGAATTATCAAAATTTGGCACTAATCATACAGAAAAAAAAAATTACAAAAATCTTACCAAATAAAGCATTTATTCTTAAGCTGTGTAAGGAATTTTATGAGTTTATATAAGAATGTTATTGTAGACTGTTTTTTTTTAAATCAAAATTAATCTTTTTGTACTATATTTTTAAAATTACTGTAACAATTTTTAAAATTACTTAAATTATTATAGTATTGTAATTATAAACATAATAAAAGTACAAGGGAGTACTTTTACTATGTTTACATTCAATAATCAGAAGTTTTTATGAATTTGTTGACTCTCAAACTTAGCTGTTAAAATATGTGGTAAAGTTTTATTTTAGGGTATTTTAAAAATCACTCCAAAATGGCACTACACGCAGAATTTTCAAAGTTGAAGTCAGAAACAAGATGGAGTTTTGTCCATTGGGGAAAAAACAAACAAACATGTAGAAACTAAAAAATGTTTAAAAAACAAGTTGAGGCTGGCAAATTTTTCCCATAACCAAGAAGTATGCTAAATTCAGATCCACCCTGGTAAAGTCGTATTTTAGCGTACTTTGCGCGATTTTAAAAATTGCACCTAAATATTTTATTTGTAATGGAAACCATTGAATTCCTCATCACTCTCATCTGATTCATTTCCGTTGGGTGTCAGTCTGAGGCAAAATAAAGTTTCTCATATACATTAAAATATGGCAATTGTCCTTTTCACTATTTGTGTAAGTATCCTCTAAGGTCACATAATTTAAGTACCTATTAAAAAGAATTTATTTAAATTATTACTATTAATAATTCTCAGTTTATTTACACTGATGGAATTCATCATGTCTTACAATACTCCTTAATGGGGAAGCTAAAATGTCGTGGAGTGTGAAATAGATTAGAAAACTAAGAACAATATGTAAATATCAGTATTTCACAATTTCATCCATAGCATTTTAAAACTGACTTATTCATGGTTATTATTCAGCTGTGTTTTTTTTTATTTCTTTTATAAATAAGTTTTCTTGATTTTTTATGCTTTAATTGTGCCAGAGTTTTCTTCAGGTATCTCTTAGAATTTAATTGAGTTTATTGTGACATGAATTGTTTTAAAGTCTCCAAAGCAGGAATTTACAACCTTCTTTTATCTCATGGCAAATTTAATTCTGTGGTGTATTAATGTGTTATAATGTATATACATGTTTCTTAAGTACTTTTTATATTTTGTACATTACTATATATATGTGTGTATAATATTATATTAAAATATGCTTGTCTATATTATTTCAATTATTTTAAAATAATTATAATATATGTTTTTCTTTGACAGTTTGCTTTACTTCAATGTGATAGGAATATAGAACTGCACGTGCAACATGGAAGTTACTTTAAACTTCGAATCCCAAAATCCGGCCGTGATTTAAAGTATCATAAAGCTTCATGTGATCTTTTGGCATGTGGATCTGGGTATGATTCTTTGATTTTAATAATTTTTATCTGTTCTATGCTTATTGCTTGTATTGATTAAACTTAGAAAGCATTTTATTTTCAATTATAAAATTTATCAGACAGTTTTTAAAAGGCTTTTTCATAAATAAGAGATATTTCTATTGAGAGATGTTGCTTTAATTGGAGTCCATTAAATTGTTTTGAGAAAGAAATAGAAATGTAACTATATTCAAGTATGATGTATAACTTGTTTACAAATGCTGAAGACTTTTTATTTTTTTTTTTATTTATTATTTTTATAAGTTTACTCAATATTATTATTATTTTTGTTTGTTTGATGTTTAGAAAAATCAAATCTTGATAACTTTTAAAAAAATTACATTATATATTTACATTGTTTTTCTAAAAATATTCAATTCAAGAGGGAGTAGCTATCATATGAGGATATTAATTGATCAATTTTCTATTCGTTTTTTTAGAGTAAAGCATTTATTTAATTGAATATTATTTTAGATCTGAAATATATCGTCTGAACTTAGAACAAGGAAGATTTCTATATCCATATCATACTGAGGCAAGGTAATCAGAATTTCTTTTATTATAATGTTTCTGTATTCTAACAATTATTGAAATATTTTACAATACTTTGTATGTAAATATTTACCTTTAGAGATTATCAATATCTGGTGTGAAGGAGGAGTTCTTTTAAACTGATTTTAATATTTTATTGGTGGTTCATTCTAGGTTTGAAAAACAACAGGAGTGAAAAATTCCAGAAAAGGGCTTTATGTTTTATATTAAAGAGTACAGTTTAGTAAAAAAATTAGAAGAAATGACAAGTTTTATTAGTACCATAGTAATTTTCCTCTTAGGAAATAACAATATGTATTTACACATTATGAAGACTGTTTGAATAATTTTGTAATTAATGATCATATAACAATATGATCTATATAGTAATAATGGTTTGTTGAGATCCAACTAATTTAATTTGATCACATCTGTAACATAATTCCTATTTATATATATTGCATTATATTTCATTGGAAATATAAAAAAGTTTATTTGTAAACTTAGAAAAACTTAGGATACCTTATTCAGTTTGAGGGGTAGTTAAAAAGTAGTATTTATTGTTCAAATACATAGCTATTGAAAATAACAATTGCATGATTGAATTGCTGATAATATGAAGTTTTCTCATAAATTAATTATGTAATTAACAATATATTAAATAATTTTCACCCATTTGTAGAAGTATTGAATACATAATGTGTAAAAGATCTGTAACACATATAAATGTAGAGAATCTCATTGGTGTTACATCAGTAGATTTCAAAGAAAGATACATTGTTATTAAAAATGATAACAATTAAAATAAAAAATAATAATAGTGAAGTTTCAAACCCTTTTAAAGTAGTCTTTTATTCTGGATTTAAATGTAGAACTAAAATATTATTTAAATAAAATTAAAGTTTCTCATTAGTAAAATTTCTAAATTTTGATGGTTGAATATGTCCTATATATATTTTAAAAAATATTTCCTGAATTGGATTGAAAAACTTGACTAGGAATTTTGCAGTTTATGCCTTTCAAAGATTTTCCATTAATATGAATAGAATCCATAGCATTTTGCCTATTCACTACAGTATAAAAACTATTTAATATATTTACTTTTTGAAACATGTCAGATTAAATGACATTTGTTTGATGTCTTTGGAATTCTTAAAATGGTCATGAGCTCGCAGCTATTGTTGTTTTGTCGAGTTGTGGATTCGAGTCCCGATGCCACTAAAGATAGGCCTTGTAGTGGGACTGATAGGCATTTAATCTGCTGAAGCTCCAAGTCCTCTCATTAGAATGGTGTAGAAGTTTGGAGCGCTCTACTCAGGTGTTGTCCTTATTACTTGGCTGAAGGTCAAAATTGTGAAATCTGTCGCCAATAGTCTCCATGTTGCTTCTGAGTGCAACGTTAATAAACAATAAGAAAATAAACTCAAATGTTTGATTTTTCAATTTCAGTCAGTAAAAATATTTATCGTTTTATTTAAATTTCATTTCCTCTTATTAATAAAAGCTTTTAATAATCATGTTTTTCCCATCGAAAACATGTTTGTATATTAGTGCAAGAGTCTCATTATTACATCCTTTTGTTACTCACTCAGTGTAAAAATACCTCATAATTTAATTTAAATAGTTTAGCAACTAAATTTATTTCTCTTTCCTTAATTCTTTAATTTTTTTCGTTGATTAGTTGCAATTGACACATTTTTTTATTTGATTTCAGTTCTTTGAATAAATTGGCCATACATGAATACTATGATATTATAGTGTGTGGAACAATGGAGGTATGTCTTAATATCTTGAATTTTTTAAAAATTAAATTCCTGTATTTAATATGTTTATTTTTAGAAAGTATTAAAACTTATGATACAAAATCTTGTTTCTATGAATTGTTTTTGAAAGTTCTAAATTTAATGTTGGCTTTATATATATATATATAAATTAAATATATCAGTATAAATTTAAAAGTTTAGTAATTGAACAAAATAAAGCATAAGTTGATAATGCAATTTAGGAGTATATATTGCTGTATTTTACTTCATTAATTTTTACTAATTATCTTGCATATAAAAAATTAGGATGGATTTCACTTTCAAAATACTTATTATAATTTTAATAGTAAATGTAGCACTGAGTATTATATAGTTTTTTCATTATTTTTATTCACATTTTAGTAACTGATCATTATTTAAGCTGATTTTTTTTATCAGCTGTAATTTTTTTTTGTAAGAACTATTATATTTTAAAACTTAAGTTTTTGCATTGTTGGAAAAAAAGTTAGATTTTTTTTAAAAAAAAATAATGGAAGGAATTTGTATTGTTTGTTTTAAATTCTCTAAAATATTTAAATTCATGCACAAAGTGTGTTGAACACTTTATAAGAAACTGAGAAGCAAATTTTATTACATGCTATTTAAATTTGTAAAAGTTGTAGACATTTTAAAATTTCTAAATATTTTGAAAAAAGAAATGTGATTTTTAAGTTTAAGTTTGAAATGATGCTTCACCTTTAAAAAAACATGTTTTGTATTAATTAAAATAAAGATATATGTAAAAATATTTTTTAATAAATATATGAATTAAAAGTTATTTACAACAGACTAGATCATCTTACATGTTTTAAAATCGTATGTTTGTGAACAGTAAAAAAGATTTCTGAATGTAATCTGTAATTTTTAAATTTTTAGTGTGATGTATACTCATATGTTGTATAAATTGTCTTTAATTTGATTTAGTTAATAATTCAGAATTCTATATTAAGTAAAATTGAATGGAAGGGGTAATTTTATTTGAATACAATGTTTATTGTTAAAAACAGAAAGGAGGTAATTTTTAAATTTTAGCATTTGCAGCAAGAATTTTGTAATTACTTTGTAGAGGAGGTATTTATTATAAAAGAGTAAATGAAATAATCAAGAAATCTGTAATATGAGTTTGAAATTTTTATCAGAAATAGTAGGAAGGAAACATTTTATGTGTAAAAATTTCAGGGAAATAAAAATTGAGTTATATATAAATATGCGTGTGTGTAATTTTCCCCCTGTAGGAAAAAAAAAAAAAATTTGCGTATCAATGGTTATCAACCTTTCTGTGGTCATGGTCATAAATTTAATTAAATGGCAAATCTGAAAATTTATATTCTTGTTGCCTCTTATTTAGCCAAATGTTATTGATCTCAAGTCTCAGTAAAAAGTTGTTGTTGGGCAGCAGTGGTAGCCGAATAGTCATAATTCGAGTCATAATCCGCTAAAAACAAATTGTGCAGTGGGGCTGATGCATGTTACATCTGTTGAGTTCCAAGTCCTTCTGTTGGAATGGTGTAGAAATTTGTAGAGGGGTTGCAAGTTTAGGTGCTGTCCTCATCATTTGACTGGTGTTTAAAATTATAAGGTCATTGATTATAGCTTTTGTGTTTCTTCTGAACATTTTATTAATCAGATTGTGTCTGACTGTTGATAAATTTTTGGTTAGAAATTATTTTTTGTTAGAATCTCGTCATTTCAAACTGAATTTTTATTTTGCATAACTTAAGATATTTGATTAATGAAATTCCAGGGTAAAGTTGAATCATGGGATCCTCGTCAACGCGAAAGAGTTTCTATTCTGGATTGTGCTCTTTCTGTTCCTAATCATGCAGTGTAAGTAAAAAAGAAATCCTTGCTTACTATTTCTCTGTGGTTACTTATTAAATATGTTAGAGTTACACGGAGCATAGAAGAAATCAAATTTGAAGAAGTAACTGTAGGAAAATTTTTATTTGAAAGTTAATATAATTTATAAGCAATATCTTTTTCTAAACTGTTGTAACATGTGTAGGTGTAAAAAAAAACGGGACAGCTTTAATAACTTTCTCAATTCTTATTGCAACTGGACAAAATTGGTATCAATGCAATTGGTTCAAAAACAATTATGAAGAAATGTTGATAGGATTAATTAATATGATTGTATTAGATCTAAAAATTAATTTTTCCATTAATGTTTTTGTGTACAAAAAAGTTTGAAATAAGTAAATTGCTATTATAATAGTAGAAATTAATTATAATTGCATGAACAGTGAACACTACAGCATATATTTTTTTAATACAGTACTCTCTCAGTTGTCCACCAGGTATTGGATCAGAGCATTGCCTAATTTCTTAAAACACTAAATTACTAGGAAAAAAACTGATAAAAATGCATTTTAATTGTAAAATCTGTGTATTGTTATATAAAAGGTAATGCAGCACACATAAATAGTATCTAACTCATGAAATAACTAAAGTAATAATAATAATAAAAAATTGCTGTATTGTATTGATATTCTACATTTTCCCATTGAAGCAGAATACATAAAATAATTTTCTATGACTTGTCAGCCTGTATAAAAATGCTGTATTACAAGCAGGCATGGAAAGGTGAAGTGTCAGCTTTTTGATTGGGCATTGTGTTTGGATTCCTCTTGTTATAAATCTTTTAAATTCAAAATTCCATGCAATCCCTTTCAATAGTTCGGGAAATATTCAAGGTCAAACTTATTGTTTGAGACCATAGAGGTTTTATATGTATAATTTTTAATTGTCGAACTATTTATCATATAGTGTTGAAAAATATTATGAATCTTGCACTAAGTAATTTTGTATGTATATTTGTAACATTCCCCCCCCCCCAAATATCTGTGGAACTAATGACAGAATTTGAATGAAATTTGTATTTTAGGCTATTTATAGACCATTCCTTACTCGGTTTTGCAAAAAATAAAAAATGGTTTGCATAGTAAGCAAATTTATCTTCAGAGGTTAGTTAACTATGTCAATTCAATTAATTAATCAATGCATTAATATCATAATTTAGTTCCCTCTAAACCATTAACATTGGTATTAATTTTGTTTATGTGCATTGAGAACTGCAGAAATTATTAAGGGTGTCTTTTATATATATAACACATCAATCAATAACTCCCGAGACTAACATTGAAAACAACATTTTTTTTGCAAAATTTTTTTTTATTCATCAACATAACACCTTTTGTTAATCACCTTTTAGGGTGATACAATCGTTCCAACGCTTTTCCAAATCTTTTTTTTTTTTTTTCCGCAAGAAATCTTTTTGTTGCGAGTAAATAGCGATAAACAGCTTTCTGAATCATCGACTCGTTGCTGTTTTTGTTCCATCAAAAGCAATCACGGCACCCACTTGGAAAAAACCTTTTTCAGTAAATACACTTCCATATGATATCTGTGTCATCTCAGCAATCTCACGGAGCTTCACTTTACGATCTTTCATTATAATTTTTGTCACTTCACTCACATTTTCCGGTGTAACGACTTCCACAGGTCTATAGGTGATTGCTTTATAAATATGTGTTGCTTTAAATATTATCAGACGATTTAGAACTATATTGATTTATTTACAAGATATTATATTTACAAGTGCAATTGTATTACTAGCACTAATGGCGGACAGAAAAAGAATACAGAATAATTATTTTTGTAGTAAACATAACACAAAACACAAGTTGAGTAGTATCTGTCCTTGCTCTGTTCAAGCGATTAAATATCACCACAACTACTCCCCCTCTAAGTGAGATACTCTGCCAAGATGTATCTCACTGATAACGAAATGGCAATTTAACTTCACGTCCCCTTCTTGTGAATCTGGTTGAGGGAGCAATGGGCAACGGTGCAAACCTGATCTTTTTTTTAACTGGTGATGTAGGCTTGTCAACTGGATTGCTCTTATGATTTATTGCACAATCAGTTTCAGGAGAGTTGTCAGAAAAACATGGTTTGAGCCTGTCTATAGAAATGTTAACATTTTTATTTTTTATGAGAAGTGTGAAAGTTTTATCAGATCGTTTAATAACTTGATATGGTCCATGATATGGCGGTTGCAGACTCTGACAAATAATGTCAGTGCGCACGAAAACATGTGAACAATTTTGAAGGTCTTTGAAAACAAAGGGTTTCTGCTTGCAGTTATATGAAAATGGAATAGGTTTCACTTGTTTCATAGTTGCTTTAAGTTTTTGGACAAACTCTGATTGTGGTTGGAATTTAGTATCTTCAAAGAAATCGCATGGTAAACGAATGTTTTCACCATATAGAAGTTCCGCTGGAGTAGATTGAATATCAGCACGCTAAGTTGTTCTCAATCCGAGCAATATGATTGGAAGAGATCTTGTCCAACTTTCATTTTCATGACACATTATACTCGCTTTTAGAGTCCGATGCCATCGTTCTATGCATCCATTTGCCTGTGGATGGTATGATGTAGTTCTATTTCGTTTAAATCCTATTAATTTTGAAAGTTCTTGAAAGAGTTGTGCTTCGAATTGGGTACCTTGATCAGTGGTAATGACTAAAGGTGTTCCAAAACGTGCGATTCAACCTTTAAGCAAGTTGTCTGCTACTGTTTCTGCTCGAATATCAGGTAATGGAATTGCTTCAGGCCATCGACTGTATCGATCTATGATAGTCAAGCAATAACGAAATCCTTCAGATGATGGTAAGGGACCAATAATATCTAAATTGATTTCTGTGAAGCGTTTGCTGACGTTGTGATATTGTTGAAAAGGACTCTGCACATGTTGTGTAACTTTGGACTTTTGGCATTTTAGACAGCTTCTAGTCCAAGTTCTTGCATTCTTATTTATTGACGGCCATACAAACTTCGATTTTAGTAATTTGGTTGTAGCCTTGATTCCAGGATGGGCGAGGTTATGAACACTGTTGAAAACAATTTTCCTGAATGATTCTGGTATATAAGGCCTCTTTTTCTTTGTAGAACTGTCATAAAATATGTCACAGCTGGAACCAAAGACAGGAACTTTTTCTAATTTTAGCGAAGAATTCTGAGTAGAAAGAATTTTTTTTAACTCCTTGTCAGTTTCCTGCGCTTTAGCTATAGCTTCATAATCAAGTGCCGACTGAATATGAAGCTCGTCTATTCTAGACAGAGTATCGGCAATGATGTTGTTTTTTCCAGATATGTGCTGAATGTCAACAGTGAATTGCCCAACATACTCCAGATGCCTTTGCTGTCGAGGAGTTGCTTTTTCTAATTTCTGCTGGAATGCATAAGTTAGTTGTTTATGGTCAGTAAAAATTGTGAAGTTTCTACCTTCCAAAAAATG
Source organism: Nephila pilipes (assembly GCA_019974015.1). NCBI lineage: Eukaryota > Metazoa > Arthropoda > Arachnida > Araneae > Nephilidae > Nephila > Nephila pilipes. Next base: position 55,124 of record BMAW01053132.1, read on the forward strand.
TTTAAAATATTTTACAGAAGAATATGCAGCCAACAGCTCACGGTCGTATGTGCTGTAGCGTTTCTGGGTGTCAGTTAGTTTTCTTGAAAAGAAACTAAGAAGTTTCCAGATTTCATCTTCTAGCTGTTGTAGTACAGCACCTATACCATTATCAGATGCATCAACCATTAAGGAAATGTGAGCATCTTCAGAAGGATGAACTAGTACAGTCGCATGACATAGCTGTTGCTTACAATTTTGAAAAGCTTGAATTGCTTCTTCCGTCCATGGAATTTTGTTGTTGTCATTCTTTTTCTTTCCTCTTAGGTATTCATTCAGAATGGCTTGATTTTCTGCAGCATTAGGAATAAATCGTTGGTAAAAATTGATAATTCCTAAGAATCTTCGCAATTCCTTTATAGTTTCAGGAAGCTTGAAATCTTCGATTACTTTTATTCTTTCTTTTGTTGGCTCAATCCCATTGAAAGAAATACGATGACCTAAGAAATTTACTTCACTTTGAGAGAATTTGCATTTTGCAACCTTAATTACCAAGCCGGCATCTTGAAGACATTGGAAAACTTGTCTAAGATGACTAATGTGCTGTGCATCATCCTTAGATGCAATGAGAATATCATCAAGGTAGCTGAAACAAAAATCTAAGCCCCGAAGTACAGAATGAAGAAATCGTTGAAAGGTCTGGGCAGCATTTCGCAATCCAAATGTCATTCTGGTGAATTCGTATAGACCAAAAGGTGTGCAGATGGCTGTTTTTTCTATGTCAGATGGTTCTACTGGTATCTGATGGTAGGCTCGTTCTAAATCAAGTGTTGAAAATACGGTGCATCCATACAAATTATGAGAGAAATCATGCAAGTGTGGAATAGGGTACCTGTCTGGTTGGGTGACAGCATTCAAAGCTCTGTAATCCCCACAAGGTCTCCAACCACCGGTTTTTTTTGGCAATAGATGTAATGGATTTGCCCAAGGACTACCAGAGGGTCTGCAAATTCCTTGTTCTAGCATATATTCGAATTCCTCTCTTGCGATTTTGAGTTTGTCTGAAGCTAGGCGACGAACTTTTGCTGTGACGGGTGGACCATTTGTTATTATATGATGCGTAACTAAATGCTTTGGTTCTCTAATCAGTGAGCTTTGAAGTGTTATTTCCTTGAATTCATTAAGAAGACTAGCCACTGAAGAAGTAAATGATGAAGAAGCTATTGTAGTGAGAGAAAAATTTGGAAAAGTTGCTATTTTACCAAATGATGACAAAGAAGTTAAAGGATTGATAAGACATTTTCTTTTTAAATCAACTAATAGTCCGAATTTTATGAGAAAATCTGCTCCTATAATATCTCTTGAAATATGTGCTATTGTAAAAGACCAAGTAAATTGGCGGCGAAGTCCAAGATCTAATTTTAGAGTTTTGGTACCAAAAGTTTGAATTTTTGAACCATTAGCGGCAAATAAAATAAAATCTGATATTTTATTATTCCTTTGTTTGTATACAGGAATTACAGATATATCGGCTCCTGTGTCGATTAAAAACTGCTTACCAGTTGATTTATCATGTAAATATAAGCGGCAACTTTTCTCGCCAATATCGCCAGCCGCATCAAGCGATTGGCTTACTGGTTTTCCGAATTTTCTTTTTTAAACTGGCATGGCTGTACACATTTTTTTGCATTTTTTCCAAATTTAAAATGGTACCAGCAAAATTCGTATCGAGCCGAATTAGATCTGGATCTTCTTCGTCTGTCATTTCCTCTCGATTTGCTGCGTGACCTAGTATTTCGAGAAAATTCATCAAATTTTTTTGTTAATGCAGCAATGTCAGCTTGCAATACATCTAATTTATTGCAATCGAAAGATGACGCCGAATTTGGCAATGAGCCAACTTTCATTACTTGGCATATTTCTGACAAACTGTAAACAGCAATAATTTTATCGGCCATCTCGGCAATTTTATCTAAAGTATCGTTACTTATAGATAAAATGGCTTGTGTTTGTTGTGGAAGCCTTTGTAGCCACAAAGATTTGATAATTTCATCAGAAATGGAATTTCCTGCCAAGCTTTTCATTTGGCGTAAAAGATCGGAAGCGCGTTTGTCGCCAAGTTCGAGATCAGTCAACAGCTTTTTTAAACTCGACTCTTCGGTATCAGTTAATCTGTTTAATAATGCTTTTTTCAAGGTATTATATTTTCCATTTTCAGGAGGATTTGACAAAATATCTACAACAAAATCTAAAACATTTTCGTCTAATGAAGCAACGACGATATTATATTTTGTTGCATCTTGCGAAATACCGCTATTGGCGAATTGCGCTTCAAGCTGCAAGAACCATAATTTTGGCTTATTTCTCCAAAAAATTGGCGGTTTAACCGCTACTCGATTGATTTCCGTGTTTGGATTATCGAAATTTAATGCAGTAGGATCACTTCTGTTTTCATCCATCTTAAATGAAGAATACAAATAGAAAAATTTTAATGCATAAACATACCTTAATTTCCACTGATTCGAATAGAATGCTTCAAAATCACGTCCGGGTCACCAAATATAGGTGATTGCTATATAAATATGTGTTGCTTTAAATATTATCAGACGATTTAGAACTATATTGATTTATTTACAAGATATTATATTTACAAGTGCAATTGTATTACTAGCACTAATGGCGGACAGAAAAAGAATACAGAATAATTATTTTTGTAGTAAACATAACACAAAACACAAGTTGAGTAGTATCTGTCCTTGCTCTGTTCAAGCGATTAAATATCACCACAGGTTTACCCGAGCGTTCCGCGTCATTTGTGTCGGTACGATCACGTTTAAACTCGGCAAACCACCGACAAATCGTTGCTTTTGATGGACAAGAGTCCAGGTAACATTTTTCAATCCATTGTTTCGCTTGCACATTGTTTTTACCCATTAAAAAACAATGTTTTATCAGAACACGAAACTCGGTTTTTTCCATTTTTTAAACAAACTACAAAACGACTTTACTCCAACCTCGATAACTCAGCTGTTTCTGGTCCGATCGACTTAAAATTTTGACACGTTTCAAGCAAAGGTTAGTACTCTAGAAAGACCTGGTTACTGGTTTACTACGAGCGCCATCTCTGGGTTAGTCTCGGGAGTTATTGATTGATGTGTTATATATATATATATATTAAACATGCACTTTTATAGCTTGATTTTTAAATATAATTACCATTTTTAAGTTTTTATTTGTTGTTGCATGACTTATATTTGAATGTTTGATTTTTAAGATTAATTTCTTCAACTATTTTTTTATTGTATAATCTTATTATTAAAGGATTGTTCATTCCTTGCATGTAAAAATTCAAAAGTATTGGGAACAATTTCATGTAGGGAAGAAAATGAGATTAAAATTTATGTTTCATATCTAGAGTAAATTTTTCTGTGAGAGATAATAATTAGAAATTAAGGTAATGATAAGAAAAGTGTGAGGCATTTTCATAAAGTTTTCTTGCTTCAATATTCTTCTTTATTCTCATAGAATCGGCAATAGTTTCTTTGACATTTTAATAAAGCATACTTTGTCAATTGTTCTAATTAAAAAATCATACATTTTTTTGCTTTAAAATTAGCAATCTATTTCCCTTATTGGTCTTTATTTGTTAAATATTAATATATTAAGACTTCATTGTATTAAACAGTCTATTTTCGTTTGAAAGAAATGGGATCCAAAATTTTAAGATATAATTATTGGCTTCTATAAAAGTCCTATTTTATCAAATTATGAATTATACTTGAAAAAATGTTTTTGTGGAAGTTAAGTTTCATATATAAAATATGCTACAATATTTAAATTTGTGTAAATTAATTTGTTGAAGAAACCAAAAAGCATATTAGAAACTATCTTCAATACCAATCACCCTGGAAAGCTTAAACACAATGAAGGTGATTAAAAACTGCTCAACTCTGCACAGATTCAGAAGAGAGAAAATAATATTGCTATAATTATTATTGTTGATATAAAGTGATTTTTAGCAACACACAATGCATTAAAATTGAATTTTTTTTTTCTTCTACATTTTGAGCTGCACTTAAAAATAAATTAAGCACACCTATTTCTGTGTCTCCACAATAGATACATTCCTGAAGAACACGTGTAAAAAAATACATTGCATCTATGGAAAAATAGATGATAGATTCCAGTCTCAAAAAATCAAAAATAATACAATACCTTTTCGCTTTTGTTATAGGTGAATTATGTGACATTATGTCAAGGTTACTGAAAAATATTTCAATTATAAATTAATAAAACAAAAGTTTTAAAAGTATGATTTACCATTTATTGACTCTTAATGTAAAATTGATAAGTATGGTATGTCCTACTCTTGTTGGGTATGTGAAAAAAAAAGTAGATAATATTTAAAAAAGAAAGATTGAATCATTGGCCTGCTCATTCCCATCGTTCTTCGGTGGCCACAGTAGCCTAGTGGTTAAGGCATTGGACTCCCAGCTGGTGGTTTTTGTTGAGTCGAGTGTTCGGGCCTCGATGCCACTAAGGACCTGCCGTGTAGCCAGGGCTGATGCACATTAAATCTGTCGGGACCAAAAATCCTCTTATTGGTGTGGTGTGGAAGTTAGGAGAGGGGGTGCCAGCTCTCAGGTTTGTCCTCGTCACTTGACCGATGTTCAAAATTACGAGGTCCATCACCAATAGCCCCCGTGTTGCTTCTAGTGTGATGGTAATAAAACCAAACCAAACCCATTATTCTTCATGTTGAGGGGAACTATTTGCTTAATAATATTTTCCGAGACTTGTTTTGGTATGTCTGAAATGTCTCTGTCAGATCAAAACAAGTGTAGCAGATATTTTCACTTTGAACATCAAACTGAATTGTAGGCGAAATTCCATATTGAAATTATAAAATTTGGGAAATTCTCATAAATGGAAATTGCATTACATTCCTCATTTTCATCGGGGCCACAGTACCCAAGTGGTTATGGCTGTGGACTCGTGGTGGGCGGTTTCTGCCTCGTCTCCATTATGGCAGTTATAAAAATAATATTTAAGTGAAATTTTCTCCTTAGAATCTGGGTCAGTCATGTTAAATTATGTAAAGAGAGATTAAAATTTCCCCCCTAATTCATGTTAAATCAAAATCATGTAAAAGAAGTTCATGTGAAAACAGAATTGAATGTATAGTAATTTTTTTTCGAAATTTTTTTTTAAAAATATCTAACAGTGGAGGTAATGAATAGCATGAAAATTTAAATTTAAATTGCCCAATTTTAAGTTCATTAAACCAAGAATGATTATATATGTGTATGTATTGTCTATGAAGGGAATTAATCAAAACCAATGAGAATCTTGAAATTGTACATGGTGAGTGTTGTTAATGCAACAGTTTCATTACATTTACTTTCTCATTTCAATATTATCTTGTCCATTGAAAGTTTATTGATGGAGTGTTTTATTCTATAAAATATTTTTAAAATATTGTTAAATAATTTTTATGTTTATTATAATTTTTAAATATTAATATTTTGGGTGTTTTTTGTAAGTTTTTCTGTTTGAAATATCTATTGCAGTGTTGAGGGGTTTCCATCTGTAACAGCATTATCATTTAAAGGTGATTTAACAATGGCTGTTGGAACTTTTACTGGGCAAGTAAGTGTAGTTAATTCACAAATGATATTTTTAACTTTTTTTTTTATCCTAAAAATGTTACTGAAGTAATTGATACTTGCTTTTATAGCGTTTTCAGTCATTTGTAAAAACTGAATTTATTTTAAATCATTTTATATATGTATATATATATATGTATAAACCATGCATTATAGGTGCATATGCCATGATTATATTATGTTAATTACATTATCTCCATTTTTGTTATCAATTGTTGCTTTTCTCTTTCTTTAATATGATTTGAATTCATTTGATTCTTAAATAGTTTACAAATACATATTGAGAATAATAAATAGTACGTGCAAAATATATAGAGAGAGTTTAAAAAAGAATAAGAGCAGTGCAATTTTTTTTAGCTAATTGAGGTATATTAGTTCTACATAGATATATTTCATTGCTCTAATTTTGTATATAAACTTGTTAAGGGGTTATATTTTCTAATTATAGAAATTCTTTAAAAAATGGACTTGTGTAACTGATATCAAGTAAAATTCTTTGTTTTTTAGAATTAAAAATTATTTTTATTTCCAAAATTTCCTCTGAACTTTTTTAAATATACGATAAAACCTTGTTAAGTTGGATTAATCAGGACCAGTACCAATTCCCAGTATATTGAAAATCCAGGTTAACCAGTGTATGTGAAAGAATGAAATAAAATTAAACTTACTTACACAAAACTGTCTTTATACTTATCAAGTTGAGTATTAATAACATTTATAGGAGTTTAAGTTGCCTGCTTTGTGAACAATAGAAGTTTTAAAAGTTGTTTTATTGCATTTACCATTGAGACAATATGACACTGTATGACATTTGTCATTGATAAGAGATGTAATTTGTCACTGATGAGAGATGTTATTAAAATTTGTTGACTTTTTTGCACAGACTATTTATAAAGTCCTTCCTCTCCATTTTTTTCTTGCATGCATTCACAGCTGTTTTAAGATTTCAATAAAAAAAAAAAAATGGTTATTCAAGATATGCAGATAAAACAAATGTTATAGAAATTTGCAGATTGCTTCTCAAATAAAAAAAATTATTATTATAGGCTGATTTAATTTATTTGGAGATCTGAATTTGAGGAGCCTGACTTAACAAGGTTCTACTGTAAAGTTAAAATATGAACAGCAAGAAAAAGCTTTGTATTACTACTGATGTAGTAGTACAAAATTTTCTTTGAGATAAGTGAATAGATATTTTATTGAGATGGAATTTAGTGACCTGCAGTGATTGATGTTCATTAATGTAACTATTTTAATTTGATGTAAACTGATGAGTTGTTTTTTCTTCTCATGTAGGTCATGTTGTATGATATTAGAGCCAATAAACCTTTTCTTGTAAAGAATCATGGAGTAGGCCTGCCTGTTAAAAACGTTGAGTTCATAGAAAGTGAAGAACTTGTTGCATCTATGGATCCAACCACGGTTAAATTTTGGAAGCAAAATACAGTAAAACTATTTAATTTTTAATTTTATTTCTTAAAATTTTAAAGATATTTATATCAGTTTAATTGTTACTTGGAAAAGGCACTTCTAAATTAGATTTTAAACAACCTTTGAATAGTTCAAATTACAAAATGTAAAATACAATAAGAAGGTGTAGTGCCAAAAGAAGGGAAAAAAAAAAAAAAACACGGATATAATTTCTTAAATATACAGTCAATTTATTGCCTTTTGAAGACAAATATCCTATTTGAATTTTAAAAAAATATTAAAATTTACTATAATATTTATTTGTCAATTTAATATACTTCCAAAGTGTATTAAAATTATATTATTGAAAAATGGCATATGAATAAAATAAAAGGGATGCACTGATATTATATTGGTAGTAGCTGATGAGAATATTTTTGGAATTATGTTTAAATTTTTATTTAATTTAGAAGTAATTAAAATTGTTAAATTGGATTTGTATTTTCAAATTATTTTAGCTACAGTCATGAAATAGTTGAAAAATTAATTTGATTCAGATATTTTTTTTTCTAAAAATTATGATGAAAATCTTTATTTTCTTCAAAGCATTGAAATAAAACTGATCGAATAATTTGCTCAAAACTATACTAATTGTTACATCACTGCAGTTCTATATTGAATTATGAGATATGCTTTAATTGTACTGACATGTACTGTTAATGATAGAAAATTTTGATAGCATGTATCGTAAGGCAGTGATTTATGTTATATAATGTTGAAATTATCTCATATGTGAAATGCAAGAAATATTTGAAATTTAAGGAAATATAATGTAGTTATAGAATTTGTGTGTGTGTGTGTGTCATGCTTACTGATTTTAGGCTTTGATGGTATATTTGAGTTTCAAGTATTCATTTGTATTCCATTTAAAATTTTATAACAATTTGAAGCATTTTAAAATTTTGTTTGACATAGAATGAAATATTTCTATATAAAGTACTTTACATAACATTCCTTGTCAAAAAGTTCATTTTTTTTATTATTATTTCCAATGAGTGCATCACATAAATATTATTTTCAGGGTGAAATGTATACTTCAATTACTGCTCCTGCTCATTTGAATGATTTATGTATTGTTCCTAAATCAGGTGATTTTATGTATTTCTTTTATTGATTTACTTTTAAATAACATTTGATTGTTTGCAATGAATTATATACTTTATTAAATCTGTTTGTAGGGCTTTTCTTTTTGGCTAATGAAGACCAAAAGATACTTTCATATTTTATTCCTGTGAGTATTAATTTTCATTACATTCTGAATCATTTCTTATATAAAAATTCAAACTGTCTTGTTATATTGATTTAAATACAGTACTCCCTCTAAAATTTGGCTCTTCATCTATTGAGCCTGTTAGTTATCTGGTGTAGTTACACAGGTGGACAAGTCACTGCTTTTTTTAGCTTTTTGTGATTCATTTGTTTTCGATAAATTATTTTTATCAACTTTTTTTTTCTTTTTTTCTTTCCTAAACACCTTTATAGTAATTCCCAGTTAATATTATAGTAATTCTTGGTTTATTCATTGTTAGAACTTGTCCTTGAGTATTTTAATTTAAAATAGGGAGAGAGAGAAATGAAAGGAAATACCATTTATTTTTTTCTTTTTGCAAAAACTTCATTTTGCTTCTTTTTTCATATAATTTTGTTTCCTTTTTTACATATGCTTCCTCATTTATAGCTTTTTCTCATCTTAATTGATTATGATATGTATTTTTTTCTCAATCAGTTTTGTTATTTCTTTTATTTCATTCCAAAGTACTATCTTGTCATATATCAGTTCTTCACCTTTCTGACCTTGCCAATAATTCCATTTTTACACAGGCTGATCAGTCATAAAAAATTATTTTATGCTTTCTATTTCAATGTAATGTAGACTATCAATACAAAACAATGCACTCTTTGTAGTTTTAGTTATTTTAGTTATTCACTTGATTTGTGTGTGCTGTTTTAAATTTTATGTAATACGAAGCTTTTGGTGTTCATTTGCTTTATTTTTAGTGATTTTTTTTTCTGCAACTCGGCATTTTTTATTATCTTATGATTTTTGTCTGATATCCCCTATTTTACAGAGAGAGTACTGTATTATATTTATGAATATCAAAATAAATAAATAAATAAAATAAATAAATAAAGTATAAGGGAAAACAGTTTCATATTTTGGCTGTTACAAATTTTTATACTTTCTTTTATGATAATTTTCTTTTGTAATTTTGAAATACATTAATTTCAATTTGAGATTTAAATTCAGAATGTTACAACATTTTACACCAGACATTCAAATTATTTTTTAAAAAGTTAGTTGGTTAAGTTGTTTTTAAAAATTTCAATTTTTGTTTTAAAATGTATGAAATTTAAATTAAATTTTTTTATTTGGTCTTCCATTGTTTATCTATGCATAAGAAAACAGATTGTAGAAAACAACATGAAAGTTTAATTAATTGATGTAAAGTGGTTAAAGACTGACATAATTTTTTTTTTTTTTTTTTTTTTTTTTTTTTTTTTTTTTTTTTTTTTTGAACTATTGATTGTGCTAGAAAAAGATATTTTTTTGACTATTCATGATGCTTTGTTAAGCAAAAAATTAATATTATGTTCTGCAGTTAACTATAATATAAACTTACTGTTTGACATCTCTATTGAAAAAGATTATTTAAATAAAAAAATATTTTATCTACTCAATATATTGTTCATTAAAATTGATACATTTAAAGATTAATATGTAGTGTCAATATTCATTTGTTATAAGAATACTTTGTGTGATAAGTAATTTTTTAACTGTTGGGTTTTATAACAAAAAAAAAAATTGCATGATTTAAGTGAGGTTATTGTTACCTGTTGATGGAGGAGCAAACTTCATGGATATTGCCTATACCTTCAATTCTCTTCCTCCAAAACCTATTGCATGGTATAAAAAAGATTGAAAATCAGTCTTAGTATACATTAAAATATATTGATTCTAAAAAAAAGTCACTTGAAAGGTGTTGAATTGTTGAGAGTTCCTATGAAATATAATTATTTGTTTTTGTTCTTCAAGAGTATTGGCCCAGCTCCCAAATGGTGCTGCTTTCTGGACAATATTACAGAAGAGCTTGAAGAATCTAAGCAAGATGCAACAGGTAAGAAATTAAACCGTCAAAAATTGAATTTAGTTTTTTTCCTCTTGCACATTACATTTCATATTATATTACATGAGCTAAAATCCTTAGGTTGATATGAACAAATTCATAAAAAAAAGAAATTTTGAGTTTTTAATATTAAATTGTAATCAGAATATCAATACAATTTTTAGTCTGTTTAGGTGTAAGAAAATGAAAAGTATAATAATTTACTTGGAAGCATAAAACTGGATGAATGTAAACAAAAATTATTTATATTGCAAGTAATTTATTCAGATAAATTTGCACCGGTTTTTTTTTTTTTTTTTTAATGTGTGTTAGTGTGAATGTTTCATGATTCTTAACAAAAACATTGATTTTTTTAAGAGATTTTTATCAAAATTACTTTACCTAAATCAGGTATGCTATTAAGTAAATAAAACTAAGGTGAACATAAAGAAAATGTTCTCTTTCAATTTATATATGTATATATATAAATTGAAATAGAACATTTTCTTTGTTTCTTAAAATAATTATAGAAAAAATATTACTTTATGTAATTATTTTTTGATTTTATACTTTTAGTTATTTTTATTGAATTTTCGCATTTTTCCCCATTTCAAAACTAATAAGGTTATGTTTTGATGTAAATTTATATTTTTTCTTATATTTAGTTTATGATGATTACCACTTCGTTACCCAGAAAGAATTGGAACAGCTACATTTGGATCATTTAATAGGAACTCAGTTACTTCGTGGTTACATGCATGGGTATTTCATGGATATACGATTATATAACAAAGTATGTCATTTATTTACATATTGTATTGTAGAATATCATTTTGTATTTTTAATTTTATCTCCAATATTAATAATGCATTTTTATATCAATAGGCTAAATCTATAGTACAGCCTGAAGCATACAGTGAACTCAAGAAAAAGATGGTTCAAAATAAAATTGATCAAGAACGAAGTACAAAACAGATTCTTGTTAAGGTATTATATGTTTTAAACAAGCTTACTATTTATTGCAAATTTCACTAATTCCAATCAAAAGAGCATGTTAATTTTTTAAAAAAATTAAGTGAAAAATTTAAAAATGTTAAAAAGTTTTTAAAATATTTTAAACGATTCAGTTGTATATGATGATGTAGAAATTAAATTAAAGTTTTATTGTTTATTATTAATGTTTAGTAAAACTCAAAATTATGAAACATATTTTTTCATTACAAGTGGAATATTGAAGAACTTTTTGGAGATAAAAAGTAAAATCTCTTTCTTTCTTTCTTTCTTTTTTTTTTTTTTTTAAATTAGTATGTACATGCATTTTTGGAAATTCACTTGTTATTTCAAAATTGGCAGGTATTAACCGTATACTTGTTATTGTTTTCTTCCGTTACTATTTTTAACAGATGGAGCATTTTAAAATGTTAGTAAAAAATAATTATCTGTAATATTTTTTTTTAAAATAAGGTTGAATTTGAAAATATTTTTGAAATGTAGGAATGCTTTTATATTGTCTGTGGATATCACTATCATATAGAGATAAGAATATTTTTGTTCTTATAATATGTTACATGTTTAGTCCTCAATATTTGAGTATAAATTAAGCCAATTTGCAAGAAAATGATTAACTGTGCTCATTATGTGAGTTGATGTATCAAAACTATATATATATACACACACAAAGCTATACTATTTTTCTGTCTGAAAAAGTGTTCCAGTTTGTTAGACCATATTCTTAATATTTGGTGAGAACATTTTTGAGATAATTTTTCCTTTATATTTATTCCCTATTTAAAAGGTTAAGCATGACAAATGTAATAAGAATTCTAAAAAATTATATATGTAAAAAGATGAAGACTGTATGTTCTAGAAAGCCAAGTAAATTAGAAATTGATATCAAATCTTAATGATACAAGTTTCATTATATCAAAATGAAATTTTTTTTTTTTTTTTCACTATACAATTTTATGTGTAAATGCAATTCAAAAAAGCTAAACAAAACTATTATGCTGAAATGTATTATAAACATGATGTATATTTTATATGTGTTTAGATTTCTTTAGTATTGAAATGCAATATACTTTTCTGATTATTTATTGTATATATATTCATATTAAAAACGAAAATTTCTTCTCTGTTTTAGCAATTGCCTAATATTAATCGAGCTTATGCTCAGAAACTTATGGAAAAGAAAACAAATGTCTCTCAACAGGTTTTAGTTTTTTATTATTATAAACTTTTATTGTTGTATGTGTAACTTATAGTGAATATTCATTAATGTTGCAATCAAACTTTGTAATAGTGAAACTTCAGGGAACCCAGTAAAAAATTCTCTTTAACTATAAGCTTACTATATCCAAGTTTGTTGAAACATTGAAATCTCTTAGCATTTGATTGTGGTTTCATTAGAAAAAGTATCATTGTGATAGTAAACAATTTTATAAAAGTTTCTACATTCTCTTTTTCAATCTAACTTAGATTCTTTTATTCATAGCATTCAGATTTTTTCATGTACAGCAATGTGATTTATCCAAATGTTAGAAGCTGTAGCTTTTGATAAAGAAAACTCCTTGCATATATTTGATTGATTGGCTCCATCTGCAACAATTTGATTATCATTTGATCTTCAATTAAAAATATTTTCCTCAATTTTTTTCCTGCTCTTACTGAGATGACAAAATGTCTGTTCAGCCTCAGCACTCCTATAAATATGAGAACTACAACTGTTGAAATGAGAGAGAGAACATCTAACACTGTCTTTATGGTCAATTCCATTATTGTTTTGTATTTTCAAGAAGTTTGCAGAATTGGGTTTATTTAGTTGATCAGTGAATTCTCAGAAATGGCAAGATAGTTGAGAAAGTGAGGGAGGAGAAATATTATTTATTTGGTAATAGAAAGGATGAAAGCGAGGAATTTGAAATAGAAGTCTAGGAATGCTGTTTTTTGAGATCCTAATACATATGTGTGAAATTACCTTTAAAAAACTGAGGAAGGAAAATTTCTGTTCACTATAGGTAGTTTTCACTATTTGTTTTTAGTTCACTATGAGCATTTCAAGTAACTTAAGTTAATTAAGAGTTCAGTGAGGACATAAAAAAATCACTACAAACTAAGAATTCACTTTACCCCAAGTTTGTTATAGTGAGATTGAGCTGTATATTAATGATTTGAACTGTGTAATTTTTAAATTATTTTTTTTTAAATCTAGAAGTTATTTATTTGTTACAAGTTATATATTTTTTCCACCTTTTATTCAATTTGAATTCTGATTAGGTCAAAACACCATTTGAAGATGATCGATTCAAAGATCTCTTTGAGAATCCAGATTTTGAAATCAAAGAAACAGATGAGGAATATTTACGTATCAAACATACTGTTGAAAGGGCTAACAAGAAGAAAGTTGTTCTTGTACCAGAATCTGAACCTTTAGACTTGAATGAAGTATGTATAAAGGTTTCTAAATATATTGTAGACAATTTAATTCTGAAGCAACAAATTATGTATTACCACATTATATATTTCATTCTTTCTTTCAAAGGATGATGAAATACAAGGTTCTTCAGAGTCAGAAAATGAATTAGATGAGGAATCGGAAGAATCCGAGGAGGAATTGCCTCGTGAGAAAAAACAAAAAAGAATGTTAAAACCTGTAGATTCTGACAGATTTAGTCTTCTTAAAAAGGATGAAGAAGATGAAGACTTAATGTAAGCTATTCTCTTTGATTTTTCTTCTATATATCTTACTTAGAAGTATTGGAGAAAATATTTATATTTCAGATCTTAAAAAAATGTCTCCATTCTTTTGTAGTAATTTTAATGCCATGAACAGCTAAGTAGTAAAATACATAATATTAATTAATTAATCTTTTAAAATGAGCTAATTGAAATTTCTGTTTAGATTATTGCATTGAAGAATATTTAATCTTTGTAGTTTAATTTGTCTTCTCCATTGATTTCTTGGTAGATACCACAAATAAATTTTTAAAATATCATGTTTGAATTTTTTAAAAGCATCCTAAATTATTTTAAAGTTTTGAAACCAAATTCAAATCAACTGAGGAAACAAAATAGCAGCCCTATAGAGATGTAATTTGATCGAATTTTTATTACAATATTAAAGAACTTAATTCTTTAACATTGCACTCAAAGATGAAGCATTCTTGTATAATGAATGGACCTTGATATCAAATAGTTACAGTTTCTAGCTTGCAGCTGGCATTCTTCCATTGAGTTGTTATTCCACTGAAGACCTGCTGTGTAGTGAAGTTGATGCACTTTAATCTGTCAAGTTCTAAATCCTCACATTAGCATGGTGTGGAAATTTGGAGAGTGGAGTGCCAGCTCAGGTGTCATTTTCGTCACTTGACTGAAGCTCCAAATTATCAAGTCCACTGCAATAACACCTGTGTTACTTCTTAGTGCAACATTAATAAAACAGAGTGTAATATATATTCCTTGAAGATAAACTTTTATTAATACAAGGTACTATTCCATGAAAATATTAATATAGCTAATTTTGAATCAGAAAATGAAGATGAATTAGAGGAGTAAACTCAAATATGGAACTGTTTGATATTTCTTTCCTGATTAATAATACAAGTATAGAGCTCTATAAGTTTAATATTGTGTTATGTTTGTTTAAAAGATCAGATACTTTCAGTTGAAAATACATTAATTTGCATCTCATTTGTTCCCCTCTTAGTTAAAATACATAGTACTTTTTTGATGAATATGTGACATTTCTCCATAAATCTTTCTATTTCAGTATTCCTATTGAAGAGAGGCTAAAAAAGACAAATGTTTCCGTGAAAGAAACAAAGACTGCTTCTGGAAACAAAGTTGCAACATGGACAACAACAAAAAAAGTAAATATTTGAAAAATATTCTTATAAAATTCTGTACCTGAAAGAGAAAATTCTAAATAAATAATATTTTAAAAAGTCTAATCGATTACAAATTTTGTGGTTATGCAAATGTGTAAATGAAGTATAAAGCATTAATTCTTATTGACAGGTTTGAAACTTAATTCTTTTCTTGCTGTCCAAAACTCATTCGATACAACAAACTTATATATAGATTTATCAATATGATATGAAACTCACACAAAAAAATATATATACATAAATTTTTTAGTATTTTTTGAAACCATAATATATTATCTCAAGAAGATGCTGTAGTGAAACATTTTCTGCTCTTTTATTTCATTGCTCGTAACCATTTTGTAATTCACTTATTTTTCAGTTTTGTACAAGAAACTTATAATCTCTACAAATTTTTAATATGTAATTTCCTGTAATTGGTAGTGATTTACTTTTTGATTCAGTTTCTTCTATGCTGATTTTGCAAACATGCTTGTCAGACCTTAAATCAGTACTTCTTGTGTATCAGAATTTTTCTACATTTATTATTTATTGAGATGCTTTTCCGTGGAATAAACTCAGTCTCTGGCTTTGTCACGAAGCTGATCCATGTCTACAAATTCGCTGATTATTTCAAAGAATTAGTAAGCCAATGAAATATAGAAAATGCTTTTCCGATAAGTAACATCTGAAAAATTGAATCCAATCAACATTCAAGATTATAAGAACATTCAAAAGCTGCAATTAAATATAACAATTATAAGATTTAAAAAAAAACTATGAATATTTTCATATTTAACTCCTTCTTATGAACAACTTTGTGTTAAAATGGTTCTCATAAATGTTGGTCAGGATTACACTGCACCCATTATATTTTAGGGTACTCACCAGAAAAGCATGTCTGTCTTGAAATGCTTATATAGGAGAAGTGTATTTTCCCCATTTGTCTTTTCAAAGGTTTAAAAAAGAAACTTGAATTATTAGGGTAGATTCTATTGAATTTTATATATCATTTTGTTCAAGTCGATTGCAACTTAATTATAAAAACTAATATGAGCTTTGAGATGCTTTGTATGTGAATTCTTTTATTGTTAAATATACTTTACAAAAAAAAAATCTTTTTTTGCAGCCTAAGACATTGAGCAAGAGAGATGAAGAAAGAATAGCTCATATGAAAGAAAGACAAAAATTTAAACGGCCTGTTAAATACCTCAGAAGATAAATTGTTGGTAAAAATTATCTTGTAAATAAAATGTTTTAATATTTTTAAAATGTGTTTTCTTTTTTGATGAGTCCTGCAAAAGAAAAGTTCACAAGATAATACAAAAAATAAACAAACATTTTTCATTCGAAATGTAATGGCAAAAACTAATTGTAAAACAAACACTATTGCTGTTTTTTTTAGTTTGAAGGAATGATTAAATTATAATTGTCCCTGAAAAACTTGTTATTAATATCTAATTTTAAAGGAATGCATCTGCAGTAACTGACCTCTCTGTGATCATAATGAATCCAAGTGTTAATTGTTGTTATTCACTAGCTGATATATAGACATATAGAAGTAAAATTCATTGCAAACCTCAAAGTGATCTAACAGAAATTTATGTTGGATCTCTTTTATATTACAGGCAATCAGCCTCGTCATATGAGATATTTCAGATAATGTAGTGAGGCATTTCTCAAAACAAAAAAACCTCGATACTATGCCCAGTTTGAAGTTATATTAATTATAAAATCCCTATGATTGAAGAGGGTCAAATATTTCATCTTACAACTATTTTGATCAAAAATAACATAATTTTTCAATCTCTAACCAGAGTAATTCAATTATGCTGAAGATCAACAAAAAGCTAAGTTACCTGTTGATACCTTCATTTAAATCTTGACTTAATACTTTAAGATTATTAATTTTAGTGAGTCTCAAACTATCTGGTTACTGGCCAGTTAATGACAGTGTTACTTCAACTTCAGTACCAGCAGTTGTTATTAAATCATTTAGTTATAATGCAATGTGAGGAAAAAAAAATCCAAAATGAAACAATAAAGTCACCAAAAATGTGTTTTGAGAATGGATTACACCTTCACATAATAGTTTCCCAGCATTTTATGTATATGCCTCTTGTTATGTCTACTGTCCTTGTTAGGAAAAATGAATATTAAAAGCAAGATTGACATTATAAAATACATTCTTAATTACTTAAGGTAAATTTATATTGCTAAGATGCATTTAATTTAATATTTTATTGTCTGTCTTATTTTAATATCCAAACAGAATATTACTGTCTACTTCAATAATTTATCATTTTCTCTTTTATTTTAATACTTAATTTAATAGTTGATTATTATGGCAGAGTCATTTGTTTTATTCTTTTTGTCATTAACATTGGCAGCAGTGTAATTTTGGGGAAGAAAATAAATATCTTTAATGGAATGTCATGTTTTTTTTCGTGAATTGATAACATTATTATTTCTAAGGTATTCCATAGTTTTTAAAAGATTTTTGAGAACGGTATATATTAACATTTAGCGTCAGTGACAAGACATTGAAAAACTCGCATCATGTTTACGGTTGTGAAAGGCTTTAAAAAAGCTGATTTGAAGTTCCTCCTGGAAGTCATTGAAGTTCCACAGTTGGCGAAAAAGTACCAGCTAATGTTACGATAGCCAGATTAAAAGATTTAATCTTAAATAGAGAAGAATACATTAGTGATCGTAAGTTTGTTGAAGAGATTTTAATATCTGCTATTTCGGATAGAATTTCGTAGGAACAAGATGAAAAAGAGAAATTGAAACGAGAACAACTCGAGACGGAGAGACAATTTCAATTTGAAGCACGTGAAAAGGAGAGAGAATTTCAACTTGAACTGGAAAAGGTAAGATTGAATCAAGAATTCGAATTGGCAAGAATTAGCCAAAGAGACGTCAATTCTGACTCAAGTGAAATTAGCAGTTCTAAGGGAAAGTTCACTTTGCTGAAATTGCAATGTAGGCAATTCGGAGATGATTTAAAAGACTGGCTACCGTTTTGGAATCAGTTCCAACACATAGATAAGAATGGATATAGCACTGGAAGACAAATTCCAATATTTGGTGCAAGCGATTGTCATTGGATTCAGAGCTAGAGAAGTAGTTGAGAGTTACCCTTCGATAGGAGCCAATTATGTTAAAGCTGTAGAGAGTTTAAAACCCTGCTTCGAGCAAGAGGATCTTTTGGTTGAAATATTTGTAAGAAAGCTGATTAAACTTAATATTCTCACACTTTTAGATAGAACACTTTTTCAATCACATCGTTGTACGACAAACTTGAGTCAAATAAGGCTGCTAGAAACTTTAAAATGTTACTACTGATAACAAGTCAATCGAAAAGTCCCCGGCCTACCATAGCAAAACACATTTTTTTGGCAAAATTAGTTTTTTTTATTCAACATAATTCCCTTCAAGGGTGATACACTGATTATAGCGACCCTCCAACTTTTCGATACCATTTTTGTAGTACGATTTGTCCTTTGCTTCAAAATAGGCCTCAGTTTCGGCGATCACCTCTTCATTCGACGAAAATTTCTTCCCAGCGAGCATTCTTTTGAGATCTGAGAACAGGAAATAGTCGCTGGGGGCCAGATCTGGAGAATACGGGGGATGAGGAAGCAATTCGAAGCCCAATTCATGGATTTTTGCCATCCTTTTCACTGACTTGTGCATTGTCTTGGTGAAGCAGCACTTTCTTTTTCTTCAAATGCGGCAGTTTTTTGGCGATTTCGTCCTTCAGACGGTCCAACAACGCTATGTAATAGTCGCTGTTGATGGTCCTTCCTTTTTCAAGGTGGTTAATGAAAATTATTCCATGCGCATCCCAAAATACAGACGCCATAACCTTGCCAGCCGACTGTTGCGTTTTCCCACGCTTTGGAGCGGGTTCATCGTGTGCAGTCCACTCGGATGACTGTCGATTGGACTTCGGAGTGAAAGGATGGAGCCATGTTTCATCCATTGTCACATATCGACGCAAAAACTCCGGTTTATTACGCTTGATCATCTTCAAACACTGCTCCGAATCATCAATTCGTCGTTGTTTTTGGTCAAAAGTGAGCAGCACCCACTTTGCACAGAGCTTTCTCATTTCTCATACCCAAATATTCGTGAATGATATGATGTACACGTTCAGTTGATATCTTTAGAGTGTCTGCTATTTCATTCAATTTCAATTGACGGTCATTCAAAATCATTTTGTGGATTTTTTTAACGTTTTCGTCGGTAACAACCTCTTTTGGGCGTCCACTGCGTTCACCGTCTTCGGTGCTCATTTCACCACGTCTAAACTTAGCATACCAATCCTTGATTTTCCTGGGGCAGTGTCCGGAAACTCGGCATCAAGCCAAGTTTTTGCTTCAACTGTATTTTTTCCCTTCAAAAAGCAATATTTTATCAACACGCGAAATCCCATTTTATCCATTTTTTTCACAATAACAAAAATTGCTTCACTCAAAATGCTATAATTCACAAACTAATGATCCGACAGCTGTCAAATTTATACACGCATCTTTTGAGGGTTAGGGCTAACTAAAAACAATATGGATTTAATTCTAATAGCGCCATCTATGTATCAGGCCGGGAACTTTTCAATTGACCTGTTAAGTACGGTGTAATTTTTTGTATGCTATGTTAGAAACCTGTTTTCCTGAAGATTTTTTAAAAGCCTGGAATAAAAACACCTTTAGTTCTTCCACCAAAGCAAAAGAGCGTTTAAATAGCGTGATGCTGTTCCTTAAAAAGGAAGTAGAAGGTGAAGAAAGGATATCTTTGTGTGTGGCGAAGTCAGGTTTTGGTTCAATGAAAAATGCAGATAAGAAAATTCTCGAAGTAAAGAAACAACCCAACTCATTAAGAAGATATTAAAATATTCGATTGATGGAAAGATAGTAAATTGAACTAAGAAATTTAAAAATTCCTCGTAGACTTTCAGATTCAGATCTCTATGAATCCAACTTGACACTCCACACTTTCTGCGATGCGTCGAAGCCGGCATTCGCGACTGATATATTTTCAGGAGCAGAAAAAGATGGGGAAGTTACTTGTCAACTAGTTCAAGCAAGATCTAGGGTTGCACCTTTAAAGAGACTATCCATTCCAAGGATGGAATTACTCGCTTGTAATATTGAAGCTAGACTGGCAGATTCAGCAAAGAAAAACTTAAAATTGGAAAAATGTTGAATCAGTTTTCTGGAGTGACTCCATGGGCGCTCTGTTTTGGATCAAGAAAGAAGGCCCTTGGATGACTTTTTTGCTGGAATACTCCAGCAGATTTATCGCCAAGAGGATACTCGGTAAAAATTCTATTGAAGAAGCAGTGATGTGAAGGACCTTCATGGCTAAGAGACTCCAGAGAAAAATAGCCAGGTTTTGAACTCTCACCCGATGAAAATGTTATACATGCAGAAAAAAAAATTATAGTATCATCCTTGAATAAGGAAAAAGACGAGTTTTATAAAGATATATCTTCCTACAAAAGAATGATTAGAGTTAAAGACTGGATATATAGATTTTATGAAAATACTAAAACATGTAACAAGAAAACAGGAGAATTGTCCGAGGAAGAATATAAGAAGTCTGAACTTTAAATATTGAAGAACGTTCAAGAATACTCATTCCAAGGTGAGAAAATGTAATGGCTAAAATCCTTGTCGACATTTAAAGACGCTGATGGGATTTTGAGAATCAAAACGAAACTTATTATGCGAGAAGACAATGAGAATTTTAAATTGTTTTATCATCTGATTACCATGTTGTCAAGAGTCTTATTTTGTGCAAACACGAAGAGCTGGGACATCCCGGAGTACAATCCCTGATAATGGTTATGAGAGAAAATTATTAGAAAGTAAAGAGTTGACGAACTATGTGCCAAAAAACCAGAAGGAACATTACCTGAAGATCGAGTGAAAAACGCTTCCATTTTTGAAGTAATCGAAGTGGATGTTGTGGGTCCCTTAATATCAAGAGATGACAAGAAGGTGTGGATCGCAATTTTCACGTGTATGGTTTATAGAGCAGTACATTTAGAACTATTGATATCCCTTTCAACAGATAATTTCATACTAGTTCTCTGAGAAGGTTTTAACACGCAAAGAATGCCCGTCGATTATCTCTCGGATAATGGAACGAATTTCGTTGGAACTGAAAACGTTCTGAAGAATATTAATCTAAAAAGATTGAAAGCACCTTTTCATCAATTTCCTAGAAATTTATTCCTCCTGCAGTTCCGTGGTGGAGTGGATTTTGGGAGAGGTAGATAGGACTCCTTTTGAGAAAAGTCTTAGGTCGCACCTCGTTGAACTATCATGAAATCGAAACAGTTTTATGTGACTGTGAAAGCCAACTAAATTTTAGATCTTAAACCTCTGTTAGTGACGATCTATGCCCCATTAACATGTGATTTATTCTTAAAGGAAACACGTAGCAGTAGATGGACTTGGACATAATAAAATAAATTGGTAAGACAGAACTAAACAAGCGACTAATGTATAGAAAACGAATGATGTCAGACTTACGAGTCAGATTTCGTAACGAATACTTGAGTCAATTACATAAAATATCAAGAATTCGAAAACAAATGTACATTCCTAAAATTGGGGACATTGTTTTAATCTGGAATGATAGTCTCAGAAGAATTCACTATCTCCTGGGAAGAATACGGTCACTCAATTCAACCAAAGATGGAATAATAAGAAGAGCTAAGATTAAAACTAAATCGGGTTTTATGATCAGGCCCATTCGAAAACTACGTCCCTTAGAACAGGATGGAGAAAACGTCACCAACGAGAACAAGGTTCTAGATACTCCTGAAGATCATCCAAAAAAACTAGATATTCCTGACTCTATTATTGCTACTACCAGTGTGACGCCCACCCGACCCGGGCTTCATCTTGTGCCACTTGCCTTGCTACTTTCACTAGATTTAATTATTAAACACTACGACACAAATAATTACAGAATCCCCCAAAAAATCCTTCAACAATTTATTAGCATATATTTACTATGACACAAATGGCTATGCTCTCCAGGGTAAGCTTTCTAAAACCTTAGTTCAACCCACCAATAGTAATATAACAGACTCTTACCACTAATCTTTCCTCGACTGCAACTCAGACTCTGGAGCAACTGTTGAAAACACTAGGAAATATCCTTCTATCAGCAACATTTACTCGAACCCTCTATTTCTTCCTTCCTCTTGTCTATCACTTCAGCTTCACCTCACCTCACCTCACCTACAGCCTCGCTTTCAGATCCTCTTTCAGATACCCTTGCTACTTTCAGTCGGAGTTTATATATTTCCAAACTTAACCACTTCACTTCATTCCTAATTGCTTTACATAATAACTTTACGTATCATGTTTCATTTTTGGATGGGCAAAGGTTGTTTAGTGAAAGCAATCAATCTCAACTGAAAGTCCCCAAGGTTAGTGAAGAGAAACAGCGAATAGCCCAATGTCACACCAGAGCTGGACGCATAGTCCGATCCCTATGCCGATACAGACCATAAAGGGCTGAGTTTTGGTTCTGTGTGCTCCGAAACTCAAAGGGGGGAGTGTTCAGAACTGGATACTTTTCCAGCTGATACCACGTGACTCCCGCCAGAGGACGCTGTTGATTAGAGTGCACAGCGCAATAACAGAACGAACTTTAATTAGAATTAGAGAAAGCTTTTGCTCTCCTATGTAACCTGTGTTGTGTCTTGTAGTATGATGTATAACTGCTGTACATTTAAATTAATATCAATACATATTTTTATTTACAAGGGAGCTCAGCACTTTATTTGAGTGGATAATCAATTATTCTGAGTTTTGTTGCAGCTAATAGAAAACTTAAATGCATTAGCTCCCCAGAACAACAGAAAAGGTATGACAAATTTTGATATTCTTAATCAATAATTACTTACCAATTTCTGAATTAAAACAAGAAATAATCAATTGTTTTTTGACATCCTATTAGTGCGGGACCATGGCTAATCAACAAAAATAGAAGAGCTTCGGAAACTGAAAATTAAATTGACAGATTTAGGTAACACTCCTCAGCCAGTTCACATACTCATCGGGAATGACATTTTAGGACGACTAATCAACAAAAAATTCATCCAGAGGGCTAGTGGCCGTTGAAACATTTTCGGGTTGGACTTTGCTTGGTAAGGTACCCCTACAAAAGGATGATTCTAGTTCAGCAATGTTGATAACTTCGCTTTTTGCAAAAGAAGCAAATATTTCTAATCTCTGGGAATTAGACTTAAGTGGAGTCAAAGAACCAATTGAAAAGATATCCAAAGAAGAACAAGAACATTTGATTAAAGAAAATTTCCTTAATGCTGTTAGATATTCGAATGAAGGTCGTTATGAAGTTCACTTACCTTGGCGAGAGGATTGTGTATCATTACCGGATAATTTGGAATTAGCTAAAAGAAGATTAAATTCTACAACTACTAAACTACTTTCTTATAACCAGTATGATGAATTTGAGAATATCCTGCAATGGCTCAATGAAGGGATTATTGAAAATGTTCTAGAGGAGGAAATCGGAGTTGTCTAGAAATTATCTCCCTTATAGACCAGTTTTAAAGTTAAGCAGTAGTACCACACCTATTCGCCCAGTTTTTGATGCATCAGCCAAAATTAAAGGACACCCTTCGTTAAATCAATTCTTGCAAACTGTTCTCAATCTAATCGAATTGATTCTAGATATTTTATTAAGGTTTAGAGAGAAAAAAAAGAATTAGAGTCATATCAAGTATGAAAAAGGCTTCCCTGCAAATAAGTATTAACAAAGAGGATAGAGATTACTTGCGTTTCCTATGGTGGAAAAGCAAAGATTGCCAAGAACTTGGAACATTTCACCACACGAGAGTTGTATCTGGTGTCAGAAGTAGTCCATTTTTCTTAGTAGCTGTCTTACAATATCATATAATAATAGGTTTGCTTATTTTGATCCTTTTCTAGCATCGTGTCTTTTAAGCAGATTTTATGTAGATAATCTTGTCACTAGTGTTGATGATGAACAAAGTTTGAAACGAATTTTTACTGATGCTAATTATTTACTAATAATTCGAGATAAAAACCAACGTAAATATGGTGGCAAAGTTTATTAAAAAATTATTGAAATATTAGTTAAAATTTGTCGCAAATGTCTAAATATTGCATTGTTAGGCAAGTAAGAACGATTCCCAAAGTTTCAGAGCTCTAGCTTTATGGGGAAATTGGTTAAAATAACGATCGAAAATTTGATGATACACACACACCAAGTGAAATACAGAAAAACGTTGTAAAAAAGGATGGTTTTGAACCATGAGTTTGGGTATCTTCGTCCGAAATAAACCACACGAAATTTTTTGACTTGTTAGGACTTCAGTGGAACACACATTTAGATCTTCTTACATTCAATCTTAGTTGGCTACAAGATATGCGCCAAGAAAAAAATTACTAAACGAAGCATGCTGTCAGTGATTCATAAAATATTTGATCCTTTTGCATTCGCTTTTCCAGTAATGCTGAGTCTTAAGTTGACGCTGCACAAAACTTGGAAGATGTCTTTCGACTGGGATGAGGAGATAAAGGAAACTTTACGAGAAGAATTCATTTAATGGTTCAAGGATCCTGAAGCTTTGAAACAAATCTGCGTTCCTAGGTGGATCAAGTCTAATATGATCGAAAACTGCTCCCTACATATATTTTGCGATGCAAGTAAAGTCGCATATGCAACTGTTGTGTTTCTTGTTCACGTAGGTGAATATAATGAAGTATTCATTCTGTCTTCCAAATCTCGCATAGCACTTTTAAAGGTAATACCAAGATAAAAGCTTTTAGCCGTATTGATGGGGGCAAGATTGGCAGATTCAGTAACTAATACCCTTGGTTTGAAATTGATCCAGAGCTACTATTGGTCCGAGATTCAACAACAGTTCTTATTTGGATAATCAAAGAAGAAAACTGGTTTGTTTTCGTGAAGAACAGAGTAGATGAAATAAGAAAACGCAGTGAACCTTTATCTTGGGAATATACACAGCTGGCCACACAAAATGCAACACCCTGAAGGAAGCATGCAAACCATGTGAAATTTATATCATGCGTTTGCAACAACGAGCTATGCAAATCATTAGTATTGCAGCGCAGACACACATCACGGGCGACCGTAGCGCTATATAAGGGGAGAACAGATTGGCGATTTAAAGTACGGTAATTGTTTTTTCGTGCGTTTTTTTGCGTAAGCTGTTTACCTATGCCTCGTGTAAGACATCGAGCGTCTTTTGACCAAGTTTCTGAATTCGACCAAGGAAGAATAGTAGCCTATAGGGATTGCGGATTATTATTCAGAGAAATCGGTCAACGTGTTGGACGAAACGAAGCAACTGTGTTACAGATATATGATCGCTGGATGCAGGAGGGAACGACGGGGCCGATTGCACCCACTTCGTTGCATCACTGCCCGTGATGATAGGCAGATTGTGGGCATGGCAGTGATGGATCGCGCAGCCACACCACGAACCATAGCACAACAGATTCAGTCTGCTACGCATCATTCGGTGTCCGCTCGTACCATTCGACGCCGTTTGCAGCATAGTGGAATGTCCTCAAGTGCTTCGTTTACCCTTGACTCGAAAACACAGGTGTTTGCGCCGCCAATGGGGTGATGAACGGCGGACATGGACAACGGAATGGAACGACATTGTGTTTACTGACGAATACTGCTTCTGCCTGCAACATCACGATGGTCGGATTCGAGTTTGGAGACACCGTGGTGAGAGGCTGCTGAACTGTTACGTTATGCATCACCACACTGGTCCTGAACCTGGTTTGGGGTAGTATTGGATTTTACTCCCGCACCCTTCTAGTACGCATTACCGGTACACTGAAGAGCCAGCGCTACATCTCTGAGGTGAATGGAACCCGTGGTCCTCCCATACCTTCAGCCATATCCCAACAGGATAATGGTGACCACACGTGGCATGCAATGTTCAAGAGTTCTTCTTTACCCATCAGATTGAACTGCTTGTTCTCCCGATCTATGGCCAATCGAAAATGCGTGGTCCATGCTTGCACAACGACTGGCCCGGGATACACCACCCGCTGCTACTCCAGATCAACTTTGGCAATATATGGAAGTCGCATGGACCGCTGTAGCCCAAGGATACATCCAAAGCCTATTTGATTCTATGCCGAGGCGTGTGGCAGCGGTTATAGTCAACAATGGCGGCTACACTAATTACTGATTTTGTCATCCTCCTCACTTCACAAGAGGCTGTAATTTTAATCGTTTAATCTTTGTACATGTTATCTGCCAAATAAATTTCGCTATGATATCTATGGTCCTTCTGGGTGTTGCATTTTGTGTGGCCAGCAGTGTATTTCTGGAGAAGAGAATCCAGCAGATTTGCTTTCCAGAAGCTACAAATCTACTCATCTAGTGAAAACAAAAAAGGTGGGAGGGCCAGAAGTGGATGAAAGATCCTATAGAAAAAAGGCCCTGCACAAACACATCTACTGATATTAATGATAAAGAAATTAATAGGAAAGAAAGAAGACCAGTTGTTTATTGAACAACACAACGGAAGTTTTAAGAGATAACTGGTACTATAAATATTTTTCAAGTTATGAGAAAATTGTGAAACTTGTTGCATGAATATTTCTTTTTATGCATAACTTATTAGGACTGTTTAGTAACCTTACCTTCTGAAATTACACATGGAGAATTGACTGCTAAAGAATCTGAGAAATGAATAATGAAGATGGTACAACAAGAGTCGTTTGATACAGAGAAAGATTAAGGGCTCTTGAAACCTTTAAAGATGACCATAGTATTACTCGAATAAAAACTAAAATTATTTATTGAAGAGATGACGCAGATTTCATCTGTCCTATATGGTTCCCTATATATATCCCGTTTCATTGTCCTATATAACATATATTTTGTTGTGTTGTTCTACCAGCAAAGCATGAAGTTGTAAAACGCCTGATATTGTATCTTCATATAAAAAATTGTCATGCATAAGTTCTGAGCATCTTGAATATTACCCTAGAAAGGTATTAGCTATTAAAGAGTAGAAAAACTGTCAGAAATGTAATGTCAAAGTGTGCTACTAGCCAAAGATTTACACTAAAAATCTAGAAGCAAAATCAGGTCCATTACCAGATCAAGTGCATGATGCAGCAGTTGTCCAAATTACTGGTATTGACATGGCAGGACCCCTTTTTCTCAAGGGTAATAAAAAATGTTGGGTTCTGATATTTGCTTTTGCCATCTATGGAGAGGTACATTTTGAATTGGTTATGTCTACCTCATCCCGTTATTTTTAATGGCCTTGAGGAGATTCAAGTTCATATAGGTAGGCCGACAGTTATTTACAGTGATAATGGTACAAATTTTTCTGGTGCTGCTAATTACCTGAAGAATTTTAACTAGGATCAAGTACAAATTCAATAAGCTTACAATTCAGTCCTGTAGAAGTTTAACTCAACAACCGCAAGCCAATGAGATAGTTGGTGGGAGAGGCTTATTAGAATTTTGAAAGATTTACTGAAGAGGGTGTTCGGAAAATAGTGTCTTACTCATGAAGAAATGGCTACAGCGTTGATAGACAGTGAGAGTATCATAAATTCTTGGTCATTAACATATGTTTCAGAGCATGAATCCTTACGATTGATTTCTCAATCCATATTCTTACAAGACGTTCACAAGTGCGATGTTCCAGAAATTGATGCTGTGGAATAAAGGTCATTAAATAGAAGACTTAATATAGACAAGCATTACAGAAGGATTTACGAAACAGATTCAAATCTGAGTATCAGCGGTTACCAGTAGAAAAAACAAAAAAAGGAATTATTCGCTCTATTAAGATTGGTCAAGTAGTGTTAGTAGGAAATGATAATTGTAAAAATATTGAATGGCCCCTGGGGAAAGTAATTGAAATTATACATGGAAAGGATAAAGAAGTCCATTTGGTGCGCGTAAGAATTTCTCTCTCCACTTTGTTACATCCTATTCAGAGGACTTATCCTTTAGAAGTAGATTCAAATGAAGAATATCACCAATCTTTTATATGACAAATTTCTGAAACCTAGAGTAGCAGTCATTCCTAGTTCAAGTGATTTTAGTAATGCTTCAAATGAAATTTTATCACTGAAGGTTGCAAGTCAAGTTTGGGCAGAAAAGGAAAAATACCCGAAATATTGGATTTATAAACATTTCTAAATTGTACACAATTCAGTGTGGGAGAATGTTGCGCCTGTGGTCCTTGTTAGGAAAAATAAATTTTAAAGACAATATTGACATTTTAAAATACATTCTGATAATAATAATTACATTCAGTGACCTTAAGGTAAATTTATATTGCTAAGATGCATTTAATTCAATATTTTATTGTCTGTCTTATTTTGATATCTGAACAGAATATTATTTTTTACTTCAATAAGTTATTATTTGCTCCTTTATTTTTATACTTAAATTAATAGTTGATTTTTTTGGCAAAATCGCCTGTTTTATTCTTTTTGTTGCAAACATCGGCAGCAGTGTAATTTTTTTTTTATTTTTTTTATGAATTCATATTATTATTTCTATTGAATTCTGTAGTTTTTCAAAAGGTTTTTGAGAACAGAATATTAACGCCTATCATTGCTTATACAATAAAAAAATAATCGTTATGACTAAATGTAACCAAGTTAATACACTTCAGTAACATTGATTGTAAGGGCTTTTAATGCCCCGGATTCATTCAAATAATGTAAAATTAATAATCATTATAAAAGTTTCCAGATAGTAACATTACTAAAATGCAATTGTAACAAGAAATTATTTAATTTTGAATTCTGAGTGTAATTTAACATGGGAACAAACACATGTTTTCATTTTTCTGATTTGAAAATTGGAAGTAAAATAATCAAATATTGAAAAAGAGAATAACTGAATTCAATAACACAAGACATAATGCCAGATAAACTTTTAAAAAAAAAAGTAATAAATAAAGTAAATATCTGTTATCCTTCAGCTATACAAATTTAAAATAATTTAGTCTTCTGACTAGATTGCTTTATTGAGATTATTCTTTCAAAATAACAAGTAATTTAAATTTACATGAAATATTATTCTAAAAATATTTGAATTCTTTTGACTGATCCCTTACATAATAATGGTTTTTAAAAAAAGTATCTTTAGTTATTAAATATAAAAGTGTCCATCTTACCTTAATATAAGTAAGTTATTCCAATCAAAGCGATCAGAAATAATAAATACATTTCGAGTCTTACTTTTAAGTTGACTAGTTGAATTTTTAAAATTTGTACTATCCATACAAGATTTCTCATTAAACATAGAAATTGACATGCTTCAACAACATGTAGGAAATATGCATATATTTTTATTTCAAATGCAAAGAGTCATTCGTTAAATGAAATTTGCAAATGAATAATGGACAAAACAAGAAAATGTAGACATTAATCACAGTAAATTAAATTGACATTGAATAGTTTTAATTCTGATTTTTAGTACTATATTTAATTTTCAAGAATTTAAATCAGAAATGTGTAAAAAAAAATCTAGTTTATATAATAAAAAAATTGTCATTACAAATTTAAAAATACCTACACGTAAGAGAATATTCTTCACTTTATGCAAATTGTCATCATTTGTTTAATTCCCCTTTTATTACTAGATATTTTTTGAAATTAATACAAATGAAATTTATTTTTTTAATACATGATACAAAACAAGACATTTTAATGTTAAATCCAAATATCCATGAACAAAATAAATTGAAACACATATGAAAATAATTACAATCTCAATAATAAAGATCTAAAACTTTTTGTTGACTTGATTAAACAAACGATCTTTGATAATCTGAGACATAAGTCCATGAATAACCTCGATGGTAATTTTGCAACTGTCCTTAGTAGCTTTTGCAAGTTTATCTTCACTCTTCTTTTCATGAGGGTCCATACCTAGGACAAAGCCACAGCGACCCAGTTGTGTTTCTGACTGCTCAAGTTTATCAGACAAATCAAACACTTGTCCAGTTGTATAGTCAGCATTCTACACACAAAAAAAAAAAGTCCCTTTTAATCAAAGTACTACAACAATGAGAATTGAAACTAAAGTGATATAAAATCTATTTAGAAGTCAAACATAATGACTATTACAAATTGTTATGCAGTATAAATATTCTAAGAATGTATTTAGCACTTGTGAGAAACTTACTCCCAACACAAATTGGTTTTAAGAAATTAAAATTATGCAAGTGAAGATAGATTTAAATACATATATATAATTCAATAAACAAGATAAAAGACAAGAGAAAACAAAAAGATTTCCTCACACTAACTTTTCCCTTTTAAAATTATTTAAGGGGAATTTTTTACCAAACATTTAAGAAGGAAAAATTACCTGACACAGTTTCAATCCATAAATAGCAAGTCAAAGTTATTTATACATGTACATAAAATCAGAATTTGTGAACATATAAATTATTTTTTTTTAAAGTCAAAAGCATAGATAATCAAAGTAATCACGTATCTTATAGTAAATTTTATAAAAAAGAAAAATCTGCCAGTTTAATGTATAAAAAAAAAAAAAATGCATAACAGATAAATTATTTATATTGATATGTTTAAAAAGTTACTTAAACATGGAATTTGAGACTACATATTTTCACAAGAATGTTTACAAAATCTAATCTTTAAATTATATTATCAAAACTTATCAATATACATGTAGTCACATAGTACTTGTAAGTTTATATATATATATAATCAATATGAAAGTCAGTACTCTTAAATCATTAAAAAAGTGGAGATAAATATTTGAAGTTCACACAGTTAATTTTCCTTATCAATATTTCCAAAACATTAAAAATAAATATTGAAATTAATTCTTTTGAAAGTTTATATAAACTTTTAAGATAAAATATTTAAAATTTTAATGATGTAATTGAAGTATCTTTTAAATGTAGAGAAGGATTGACTCGAGGGAAAAAAATTATAAATCTGTAGAAATTTAGTACCCATTTGAATTAAGCATTTCAACATTTTTAAATATTGAACATTTCACCATTTTTAAATACTGAATTCTTCTGATGGTTCCCTGCTAAACATACATGGTATAGACAGATATTTAAATTTTAAATATGTGTAATTTTAAAATTTGTAAGAAGCAATTTACGGTACAGTAAACAAAATACAATACTTTAATCCAAGCTAGATTTACAACATTTACACATAGTTAAATTTTTAAACTGATAATAATTTTAATCAAGATAATTATTAATTTACAGGATTTAATTTTATTGGAAAACATCATTCAGGAATCTCTCTTAACTAAAATTCAATTAATGAAAAACAAAGATGAAAAAATTAAAATATTTATAGCAAATAGTGATATTATTAATACCCACAACATAATTTATAGTTGTTGCTTTTATAGTAAGTATATTTATACAAAGTTATAGCTAAATAAAAGTGTTCCATAAGCCTTTTTTTCCTGAAATGAAATATTTTCCGATGTTCAGTTAATTATATAAGTATGAGTAATGTTTCTCGTTATAGTTGATCACAGGTCAACTACATTAAATACTTTTAATGAATTTAAAACTCACCATTAAAGTAATATTGTTATAATTTTGAAACAAAGCACTCACAAAAAATTTGTTTACACATTCAGACAGAAGGGGAAAAAAAAAATTAGTCTTACCGTCAAAAGACTTGAAGAGCTCAATGTATTCACCCAGTACTTATTCCACAGGGAATCTAACAACCGCCTGTCCAATTTGGATTTGAAATAGGAAACATCTAGAGAATAGTACTGCTTGCAGTGAACTCCAAAATCTTCAATTTTATTCAAAGGAATGGTTTGATATTCAGATGGGCCTTCATCGGGTGGCTTGTAACCCTAAAGAGAGAAGAATTTTGTAATAACTGAACTACACTCCCCTTTTAAAGATATGTAATGGAATATATATCACAACATATCATACACACAAGACACTCTTTTATTTATAACAACTGAACTATGTGGGGAAAAATTTCAGCTTTTTAAAATTATAATGCATTTAATATTCACTTTTACATCAAAATTTAAATGTTTTTCATAATTAATAATGTTCCAATTACTTTTTAAAGTCAAGGAGAAAAATATTGCATGGATTTTTTCATTCAGAAAAACAATCACTACACTCTTTTACCTACACAAAAATTTTATTGATCAAATAAATACTTACTTTTTAAATTATATGAATAATTCACAATAAAAACATATTTGATATATGTTTAACTCTTATGCATCAAATATAGTTTATAACTCTAAACTAAAAGTATGATCAGTTTTATTTCGAAATACTATAAACAAATATTTTGTAATACTATATCACATCAAAAAAGTGTAAAAATAATAGTATTAAAAAACTATTACAACTAATACACAAATAAATGCTGATAAAAAACTAAACATTACATAATAAAAGCAAAATTTTTAATAGAAATACCCATTTTTATGAAATGGATAATGCTCATACTTTGGGATACGTCCTGAAAGCACCCAAGTTCACTTTGCCAGCTGAAATGGTTCTTACTGGATCAATCTATTTTGAAAGAGAATAAGAATACTTATACATTAACACATCTTAGTTTAAGTCCAACTGAAAATGCTACCACTTCTTGATTTTTGTAATTTTTTGCAGAAAAAGCAGACTTTATAATCTTTCTGAAATGCCACACATATAACTAACTTAATATTTCTACAATAATAACAAATTAATACTAAGTTCAATTTATTAGTATTACAATATTAAATTCAATATTTAATGAGCTTAATTCCAGAAAAATAGTTTGGTCGGTTGGAATAACAAAAAAATAGCATGAATTAGCTTTAACCCTTCAATGGTTATGAATGAACTCAGCTCATTAACAGAATAGCATGCCATAATGGACACTGATGAGTTCAGCTCATCTGAACTGTCTTGACCCAAATGATTGCGGCTGAGCCCTGCTCGGACAACAAAACTTTTCTCCAATGGACGCTGACAAGCTGAGTTCATCAACATATATTATCCGGCGTTATTCATGTTACAAATTATATTTACTGGCAAAATTTAGTTAATTTGATGGCATTACAGGTAACATAAAAATTTTTACATAATAAGGAAAAATTTTGCAGATCCAGATGTTTGTCTAGTTATTTTTCTAGGGTAATTTGGCAGGAGTTTGTTGCTGAAAAATGGCACATTTATTGCAAAGACTGTGTAATTCCGCATTTTAGAGTGTATCATACGCAGAAAGAAATTTTGGTAAAAATAAAAATTAAATGTTTTATAAAGCTTAAAATTGCCTATTAATTAGTATTATTGTGTATTATTAAAATATCTAAATTATTTATTTAGATATTTTAATTTAATATTTTACAAACTAATATTCATAATATTTAACATTTACTCAAATGTTTAAAAGTGCGAGTTACAATTGGTGTAAATATTACATTAACATACCGCAAATGATTGTTTAAAAACTTAATATTTTAAAAACTAAAATTTGTAATATTTATCATTTACTGAAATGTTAAATGGTTTAAGTGTTACAATTGGTGTACATATTGCATTAATATGCCCCAAATAATTGTTTAAAAACTATATTTTAAAAGTGAGTGAGCTATCTATATCACCGTCAGGAAAGGGTGACATTTTCAGAAGCCACTAGGGAGAAAAAGGCTGTCACTTCCACTGACCGTTTGATCGTAGCGCTGTGTGTCATAGGAGAGAAAAAACTGCTGATTCGCCTAACCATCAAAGGGTTTAAGACAGCATTATCATACAGGTATCATGTCCCATAGATATAAAAATAGCAGCGACATGTATAAAAAATAAGTTCAAAGTTTGCCTTTTGTAGACATAACATATGGATCAATAAGTTCCGAGACTAACCCAGAGATGGCGCTCGTAGTAAACCAGTAACCAGGTCTTTCTAGAGTACTAACCTTTGCTTGAAACGTGTCAAAATTTTAAGTCGATCGGACCAGAAACAGCTGAGTTATTGAGGTTGGAGTAAAGTCGTTTTGTAGTTTGTTTAAAAAATGGAAAAAACCGAGTTTCGTGTTCTGATAAAACATTGTTTTTTAATGGGTAAAAACACCGTGCAAGCGAAACAATGGATTGAAAAATGTTACCCGGACTCTTGTCAATCAAAAGCAACGATTTGTCGGTGGTTTGCCGAGTTTAAACGTGGTCGTACCGACACAAATGACGTGGAACGCTCGGGTAGACATGTGGAAGCAGTTACACCGGAAAATGTGAGTGAAGTGACAAAAATTATAATGAAAGATCGTAAAGTGAAGCTCCGTGAGATTGCTGAGATGACACAGATATCATATGGAAGTGTATTTACTATCCTTCATGAAAAATTGAGCATGAAAAAGGTTTTTTCCAAGTGGGTGCCGCGATTGCTTTTGATGGAACAAAAACAGCAATGAGTCGATGATTCAGAAAGCTGTTTATCGCTATTTACTCGCAACAAAAAAGATTTCTTGCGTCGTTACGTGACCATGGACGAAACATGGATACATCACTACACTCCAGAGTCGAAGCGGCAGTCATCCACAGCCGTCCGAAGCGTCCGAAAACGCAGCAGTCAGCTGGCAAAGTCATGGCATCAGTTTTTTGGGATACGCATGGCGTGATTTTCATTGACTACCTCGAAAAAGGTAAATCGATCAACAGTGATTATTATATTGACTTGCTGGTGCGTTTGAAGGAGGAAATCGCAAAAAAAAAGACTGCACATGCAGAGAAAAAAAATCCTTTTTCACCAAGACAATGCACCCTGCCACAAGTCGATGAAAACAATGGCAAAATTGAACGAATTGGGCTTTGATCTGCTTCCCCACCCCCCATACTCGCCAGATTTAGCCCCCAGTGACTACTGGCTCTTTGCTGATCTTAAAAAAATGCTCCAGGGGAAAAGATTTGGCTCAAATGAGGAGGTCATCGCTGAAACTGAAGCTTATTTTGAAGCGAAAGATAATTTTTTTTATAAACATGGTATTGATTGAAAAATTGGAAAAGCGTTGGAACGATTGTATCACCCTAAAAGGTGATTATGTTGATGAATAAAAAAAAATTTTGCAAAAAAAATGTTGTTTTCAATGTTAGTCTCGGGACTTATTGATCCATGTGTTAAGAGGTATGTAAAGTAAATATACAGTTTTGCTGTTCACACACTCATTTTTTGTTCACGAATTTAAACTGTTTCATTATGTTATGACTAACTATGAAAATACCAACATAATGTTTGAAAAAAATACAGTTGATGAACAAACTATTCAATCATGGGTACTATAACTTTGGAATAGAAACATACCTCTGAAAAATGGAAGTTTCTAACTAAATCCTGAAAATGATGAATAATTTATAATCTTTTTCCAATAAAAACTCTGAAATTGTCTGAAATTCTTAACATGATTAAGTACACTCTAACGCAAAAAAAAAAAAAAAAAAAGAAAAAAAAAGAAACAAAACTGCAAAATTGAGCAGCAAAATTTTTATAGCATTGGGTGCTAATATCGTTAAGATACATTTTCTTTAAAAATGAAACTTTTTATGCATGTGTGTAAAGCCCGCCAAATTATTACATGTTCAACTATGAAGATTTCCAAATTAACAGGAAATGCTCGATATTAGACGACATTTTTTCGACAGGAATACTTACAACAATAGCCACAAAAGGTTCCTGAAACTGCTGATTAAGCATCTGAGTACTAACATCAATACCAGATAACCAGCAACCATAACCAGGATGGCTATGATACCAACCAATCACATTTTCAAGTCTTCCTACCTAAAAAAAATATTAAGAAACATTATTTTTAATTCCATAAACTAGAAACTTAGATATCTGCTTTCCATTTTTAAAAAAGATATTTGGAAAAAAAAAAAAAAAAAAATTAAAAAAGCAATAAATGAATAAAAATTTTATTACATCACAACATTTCTAATTTATTTAACAAAATGTGCCACAGATAATGTATTACAAGGGGGAAAACAGTTATTACTTGTTTAGCACTTTCTGTATAAGCAGCCATATATTCATAAGCCTGAGCTTGTGCATTGACTCTAGTTTCTGTGCCTTCCACAGGTAATGCAAAGGAGTCCATGACAATCATTGTGGTGACATCCACCTTGCCAATAAGCATGCCCATCACTTCAAGGGTCCCACCTGAACGAGCATGCATCACCATCTTCAGCAGAGCAAGAGCGGAAATTTTTATATCTTTGAAAAAATGAGGACTGCAAATTAAAAAAAGAAAGAATTATTAAAGGTATGAGTAACAAAGTAACTATCATTTAAAACAACTTTCAGAGTATAAGCACCTCCTTATTAGGGATGAGGATCAAAATAATGACCTGTTCTTTCAAACTAAGTTATCCAAACTAATGAAAACAGCAGAGTCGGTGATCCACAAGAAAACTGCTCTTTGCTCTTCAAAATTATTCACAGATGTCTTTTTCTCTCCGCCTTCCCAAATGTACAAACTTCTGAAACACGATAAGTTACAGAAGACTATACACCGCTGGAGAAGCCAAAGATATTACCGGCTTTACCCTCGTTTTCTGTGGCCTGCTCTCATACTAGATGCAAGCAAATGGGCACCAAAACCTGCCTTCCCTAACTGTTGAATCTCCCTATTGATGAACAGGGTTGGCAATACATGCTTATGCCTCCCTCCCAAACAGTTCTCTGAATAGACCCAATAATCATTCAGCACATTAATGAGCCTCCTATAGCACTTACCACTGAAAGAATACAATAAGAAGAAAATAACTAGATCAAATAGCTTCAGAGGAACTAGAGTGAAGGAGAAAAACAGTTCCAAATGAGCTCTTTCTGCAGAGAGCAAAAGACCTGGCAAAGCTAACTAGGAGATCTGATTTGGTATGGGTCTAAAGGTCTTCTAATACAACTATCAAAGCAGGTTGAGAAACAATAAAAAATAGGGTAAATAATTATGAACTGGAATGGGTGCTACGAATGGTAAGTCCTCTGTTCTTTAGTCCGTTTCGTGCTCCATTTCAAAACAGAAATAGAATCAAAAATTTAATTAGTTTACGTTTATAGTTGTTTTTTTTTTATTTTCAATCTAATTCATTTTGTGAATTTTAAATTTATGAAACACCTCCAAAATTCTTGCATTTTTATTAGAAATTAATTAGAAAGCAAAAAAAAAAAAAAAAAAACATTTACAAGTTTTGCATATAATACATAAAAATTTTGCTTATGTATTCATAATTCTCCCAAAGAACACTTTTTGATTGTCAACATGAGAGTATTTTATAAAGTAAAACTAGCTCAAAATTAAAGTACTTAGAGTAAAGTAAAACTAACTCAAAGATGTTTTGCTACAGGTTTTTATAAAAATACATGTATATATATTGATGCAAAATCAATTATACACATTGATATTATATATTAATGAAATTGATTAAATCGAAGAATGAATTAAGATTCTTTTTATGAAATTTTTTTCTTCATTATGAATCTTATAACTGTGTATTTGGAAAGCAAATAAGAGTGGAATAGGTATTTGAATGTTTCATACATTTAATGTATACCTTTATTAATTTGTACCTTTCATGAATAACATAGATAATAATTATACAAATTTATGCACTTAGTTTTAATTATTGCAAATACTCTGCAAACTAAAATTAAACATTTATTTTTCATTTTGTTTGTTTTAACAAGAATCTTATGCATTAAACATTAAAAGCGGAATTGTTAATTAATATTTTATTCTATAAAAATAAATGTTTCTGCCTAAAATTCACAAAACACTGTATGGTATAAAATGATTTCAAATTCTTTTTTACGACCATTTACTTCAATTTATTTATTTTGAATATATATAGAATATTCTGAGAAATTATTAAAGGTACTTAATCTGCACTATCTGAAGTTAAAATTAGAAAATATTTTGATAAGTATCAATTTAATAAAAAATGTGACCCCTCCTTCTAAAATTCAACCTATTTGATCTTTCCTAAAATGTGTAAAGTAATGTTATGTAGTAATTATATAGCGTCAAATTCATTAGAATATCTCTGAGATTTTGTTCGAGGAATCTGAAGAACAAATGGATCAAATAACAGGTTAAAGAACAGTTCTTTATAAATGGGCAAAAACAGTTCATACAAAAGAACAAAAATTCCCTTCCCTACTCATAATGGATCAGTCTGGTCTATTTAACAAGCTGTTCCATTGAGGAAATCATTGCTCCTATAGATTTCATTCTACCACTATACACCAGAATTTATGATGCAAAATACATAGAGTATTTGTTGATTTATCACAATATTGCAATTTTTTTTATAAAAAAAAAGTATAAACATGCATTAAATGCAAAAACGAGTTGAAATATTATAACAATAGATCAATACAAAATTTAAATAGAGCTCTCGACAAGTAACATTTTAATATTGTGATCCTGAGTTAAAATTATGAGACAAAAAAATCGGAGTCATTTCAACATCCTATTAGCTTTACAAAATCGGTTAAATTTTACAGAAACGAAAATCATATGTTGATTAGAAAATCGGGAAACTTTTAATTATTTTACTTACTCTCTATCCCACGGCTTAGCTGTTAAAATATCTTGCTGAGTCTTTTTATCAAAACAATAAATATCGTCAACACTCTGCACTGTCTCTATATTGTTCGACATTTCCCATGTCCTCTGAGCCATGGCAGCATCCATTTTCTTAATGTTTAAGAACTATCCACAAAATGTGATGACAAAATTCTGATGAAAATGTATACACTTTTAAAATTTAGTTACACATGTATTGAATCGTAACTATCTACACAAACCACAGAATCGAAATAAACAAAAAGCCGATTTGCTGACAGTACAGTTGAGTTGTTTCATAATTTATTTCTGAATTAATTAATTGGTTGGCAAAGTTTTCCCTTCGCACAAATTGATGGGTAATGTAATTCAAATTTTTTTTTGTTACATTTTTTTTTCATGTACGAGAATTCAAATTCAGTAATAAGTTAACACATGATTTAATTTTTATTTTTAAAAAATGCATATAATCCTTATTTTAACTTTTCAACAGTCAAATAAGTTGCTCCATTTGAAAAAAACCTAAATACTTTTTGTATACCAAAATGCTCTTTTTCTGCGTTTTTAATAAATTCTGGGCAAGGCTTATTTGCATGTACAGTTTTTGCTTTCAATCTATACAGTATTAATTTATTACCAGGTTAAAAATCCAAAGGGCCAAGCTTCCCAAATTTTTGTAAATGGGAAAAGCGCGTATTTTTTTTTTTTTTTTTTTTTTCAATAACTTCGTATTTTATCCGTGTTTTATTATTCCGCTTTTGTATTTCTCACATTTGTTGAAGTCTTACAAACAGGATTAAAATATCCAAAACCATATCTCCATCCATTTTTTTAAAATGATTCTACAATTCAGAAAGGAAATGAAAAATAATCATAGACGAAAAAGTATAACTAATAATTGATTTTGTAAATAACATAAAAGAAAAAAAAATTGCAATCATAAAATGAAACTACAAGTAATGATCAAAATTCGTAATCGGTTGGAATTTAAAAGTTAGTTATTTTTATTGTATATGACGCTATGTGAAAGAAAATGAGAACGGTTTCTTACATATAACTGGTTTACTGAAAATGCAATAATTGATTTATCAATTTAAACGAACTTTAATTTGTCATGAGTTCAAAAATAAATAAATAAATATGTCAAATATGAATAATTTCAGTAAAATTATATTTTTTTTGACATAAATATGTTTATTTCTATGGACAAATACTAAATTTTGGTTAGAATGCAGTTTAGCCCAACCACCCTTGGCAACAGGAATAATTTGGCGCTATTTTACCAAATGTGGCTACCCTGGTCCGCTTCACGGATTTAACGTTCAGTCAAAAAAAAAAAAAAAAAAAATCACCAAGTTTGGCGATTTTTGAAACAGCGCCAAGTGGTTGGGCTAAACAGCAATTTCACCAAATCTTTTTATGATAGATGCAAATTTTTCCACATTATTTGGATTTTATTTTAAGGATAAAATTTCTTTATATTTTATTTTTAAGCAATGATAAATATCGCAGATATTATTTGCGAAATGAATAAATAATATTCCTTCCTTGAAAATTAAAAGAGTAATACATAAATAAAATTTTAAGAAATAGGCTCAAATAAAAAATAATTAATTTATTCAATGAGCCCACAAATTTATTAAAATATATTAAGACTGACTTTGAAAGTTTGAGTGAACAGAATCTGCTCAAATTTTAATTGTATGTGTGTCAGTTAAAAACAGGACAATAATAATACACACACGCACACACACAGATATAATTCCTTACAGAGAAGCAACTGGAATTTGCCTTTAAGAAACGAGGAATAATTTGCAGGAAAGCTTGCATCATAACATAATTTTAATTATAAATAATTACGTAATAATCTTTGAAAGTAATTTTGTTCCTCTTGAAGCTTTCTATGAAGACATCTATGTATAACTTTCGATTTATTTTCCTTTGAATCATTTTTCTATAGAATGTTTTGTGTACTGAATTTCTGTTCAAATACCAAAGACAAAGATCTCAGAACTTATAATAAATAAATTGATTGCTTATTAAAACCGCTCTTAGAAGCAACACGAGGGCTATTGGCAACGAACCTTGTAACATTGAGCCTTAATCAAGTGACGTGTGAATAGGCATCGTCCTATCCAAACTTCCACACTACACTAAAAGGAGGACTTGAAACCTCGACAAAATTAACATGCAAAAGCCCTTCTGTACTGTCTCGATGAAAACAACACCGGGCGCGAGTTCGCGACCATAACGCCTGGGATACCAGAATAAATTCAAGCCTTTATTCAAAGGAATAAAAATATTGACAAGACAGTATCGATTGTGTTGTGTGATAGGTGTTTCTTTAATCCGTACTCACTACAATAGTTGTGATAACTAGCAAATTACTTAACTAAAATGAGCTTTTTGACTTTGTAAATTTGAAACCACTCGTATGACAAAGCCGACACCTGAACTTGTATCTAACTCATTTCTTTCCATTCCTCTATCTGCGATTCTTTGAAAGAAAAATTTTGTGCCTTTCTACTTGATTATTTGTTCGCTTGAAATTATTTGAAAACAGGAAAAGTAACGCTTCAAAATATTATTGCACTACGTAGTTTATTGTTCAATTAATATTACTAATAAGCATTTGAATTAGAATTCTAAAGAGTTTTTCAATATATATATTATTCTGTCATCAATATTTACTTCAAGAACTCTCAGACAATAATAATGAAAATAAATTTAAGGAGACCTCTGATTCAAATTGCTAAAAACCCTTGTTTTCTGTTCTATCTTAATGAAACTCAGTTCAATTATCTTTTAAAATCGGTGTGTATGATATACACACACTTCTGTTTTATTTCTTAAAAAAAAAAAGATAATCGTAATTATATTTGAGTTTTTAAAATTTTTCATCTTTATTAGGTATAGTTAAATTTTGAAATAATGTTATTTTTTAAATTTCTGTTCATAAGAAAATGAGGCTGATGTTTTTTATTTTATTTGCATTGTTAATGAAGAAGAACAAAGTGTTTGAACTTAATAGTGGAATTTTTTCCTAATATAGCAATACAATTTTTTTGTGGTGAAATTGTTAAATAAATTATCAGTGTCATCTGAAACCTATGTGTTACTTTTTTTTATTGTACAATAAGAAAATTCAATTTTTAAAATCTTACGGCTTTAAAATAAATTTCGAATATCGAAGAATAGTTTGAATGCAAAAAAAATTCATTTAGAAAATACTCAACGTAATCTGAAAGATGTTATAAAGTACTACGAGGGTGACTCAAAAAGTACCTGGTCTTGACGACAGAGGGCATTGTCAAGGCATATTAGTGTTACAATTGTATTTCCCGATCTATTAAACGGGTTCAAAACAAATTTAACGCAGATTTAGAGGTACGAGGGTCGATCAATAAGTTCTTAGAAAATCTAAGAGATGGCGCTCGCAGCATCAAAAATGATTTGCTATTAATAAGCCTTCACAAAACAGCTGTCCAAGTCTCAGTTACTCGTATTCGTGTCCCTGACGCCATTCGCAAAAGTCTTCGTCATAACCTTTCCGGCCGATGCGATCATCTTCGTCTTCTTTGGAGAAGATCCACCGGAAGCAACCCAACGCTTCAATTGTTGCTTCATTCCAGGTGTATAATGTTGAATCTAGGTCTCTTCGACACCGAAACTCGTCGAGGCAGCAATCAAATTTTGATCTCGCATCAAAGGAATTCCAAATCAAAACCAACTTATGAATTAATGTCACATTTATTTCGGCTCTGTTTAACGGATGGCAGCACCCGATGGTAACAAAAGTTTACCTTTGTGGTGCCATCTGTCTTCAAGTGCAAGTACTTCTTAAGCCATCCTCGTAAAATTTGGTTTTGCAACCTTTTGCTCCCTAATCACATTCAATTGCTGTTGTATGGAGCTGTCCCTAACGTTGAGACTTGGATTCATCGTTAGATATATATATATATATATATATATATATATATATATATATATATATAAATATATATATATAACTACATTTATCCACTACTGTGATAAATGTAGAATTCTGGAGGATGATTACATACAGAGAGATGTCTTATGAGGAAGTAATAAAAATTAAGTTCCTATCTCGATTATTTTTTATTATAATTAAAACTTTGCGATTCCCCGGGGTAATTAAAACTTAAGAATATTACGAGTTACTTTAATTTTCGGGTTTTACCACTATTTCAGTTATTTCTTAGAAATTATTAAGACTTTAAGACACCCACTCGTATGTGATAATTTTGCATATTGTTATGGATATTTTTTTATTATTATTCATATGTTAAAAGATTCGAAAGTAAAACCAATAAGTGTTTCGATATAAAATTAAAGTTATTAGATTTATTAATAAAACATCTTTCATTATTATTTATAACTTTGAGTATTGAGAAAATAGTATTACATTAGTTTGACTTGCGTACAATTTGTAAAAGAATCAGATAAATCAGAGTGCCTTAGAAAAATACTGGGTTGGTTGGTTTTAATATATGGAACTGAATCCTTGACGGGTATATATTATGAGAAGCACAAGGCCATGATGTTTCAAAATTTTTTTCCATGTAAAAAAACAATTTAAAATCTAATTTAAAGAAAAATAACAGAAAATAATTCGAGACAAAAAGCCAACGTTTTTAAATCGTGGCAAAGTTTAATAAAAAAAAAATATTGAAATATTAGTTAAAACTTTGTAAAAAAACCTCATATCTCTCTCGTCTTTAAGATCACTCTTTCTGCGTAATTCAATATATCTTCCATAGATGGCACCAGGTTACTACGCAAATTACGTTTTTTAAAAAAATTATTGAAATATTAGTTAAAACTTATCGTAAATGTCTAAATATTGCATTGTTAGGCGAGTAAGAACGATTCCCAGTTCTACGAGTTACGAGTTTCAGAGTTCTAGCTTGATGGGAAGTTGGTTAAATTAACGATCGAAAATTTGATGACACACACACACACTCACACACACACACACCAAGTGAAATACAGAAAAACGTTTTAAAATTTGTTAAAAATATAAGTGTGAAGTGAAACCAATGTCATGTAAGAAATTAAAAATATTTGATTAGGGACTTTCTCCAAGACCAAGTCAATTAAAGAGAATATATAAGATTTAAAATGTTATAAACGAACGGAGTTAAAAGCAAAGCATTCTGTCAAAGTATGTCACCGTCAAATGACAAATACAAGGATTACACATTGGAGGTGTTTTTCATAGAAAAAGATACCTGTGTGTCAATCTAATATGTCCGATACTATATGATTTTAAATCTGAATTTGGCATTTCAACCTGGTCAAATTTTAAAAGCTAATAAAACACTTCCGCTCAAAAAAAAAAACCCAGAGAAAACAACTAAATAAAGAACGGGAAATACTTTTGAAGCAGATCTTCTTTGGATTCACTGGAAACAACTTATTATTGCTCTCTGTTTCTGTGTTTAATTGATGTATCTTGATGTCAATGACAATAACAACTCGACGTCGCATGATTTGGAAGCAAAATGTCTGCCTGATCAAAACTAACTTCTAAATCAGTGTCAAATTTATTTGTAGCCGTTTAACAGATGGCGGCGCACAATAACAATATCCATTTTCCTTAGCAACGATATCTGTCGTCAAAAACAGGTATGTTTTGAAACCTTCTCTTAGAATTCATATTCAAAATATTATTTCTATGCGAACCTATACATTAAAGAGTTATTTATGATTTATATTTATTCTAACTCATTTGCTTTTATTTTTCGTGCTTTAGTTTAATTACATTCGGAATGATTATTGTAATTTTTAAGGAAAGCAAAAACGTTATCTACAGTCTGATTTTACAAATAAAATTGTTTAAAATCGAATATTTTAAAAATTATTTCCCTTCGAATGAATTTCACAATTTTTGCAGTTTGCATTCAAAACTAAAAGCCTTAATCAGACAGTAAATTTAGTTTTTTTAAAACAGAAAATGGTATTAAAAAATACCTCTTATCAAAATATTAAGAATTATTCAATATTTCACTGCGCGATGTTTTTAAAAATCGGTCGCTCAGTTTACTTAGATTAATATTAACCACTTCGAGGGAGATTTATTTAGTCGTGTTGCTAGTCATATTCTGAA
Source organism: Nephila pilipes (assembly GCA_019974015.1). Taxonomy (NCBI): domain Eukaryota; kingdom Metazoa; phylum Arthropoda; class Arachnida; order Araneae; family Nephilidae; genus Nephila; species Nephila pilipes. Next base: position 99,960 of record BMAW01053132.1, read on the forward strand.
GAGATTTAAATTTTTCAACACTTGATAACGTCGTACTGAAAGATAGTAAATAATTTTTTTTCCTGTCTGATTCACGTCCTCTTTAATGTTTCAGCTTGGTTAAAAACACGTGTTTCGAAATCATCTTGAAGTTTCCAAACTCCGTGCTCTAAATCAAAGTATTACCTAACGATTTACCAAACTCTACTAGTTGATGTATTTTAAATAAAAACATAGATAGAATTTTTGATCATGGAATACGATTTGTACTATATACAATGTAATTTAAGTTACATTTGTTTATTTTAATGAATAAATAGTTAATTTATCTCAAGACCAATGTATAGTACTTGCGAGAGTTAAAAATTATTATCAGATGAAGAATTTAAAACTCATCACTTAGAAGTGAAATACTTTATGACGCAAATGGAATCAAAAATGTTATCAGCAATCTGATTCTGTTAGCTTTCATCGATTGAATTCTGTTTCTTAGTGTTACGAATGCAACATATTGAGTTCAAATGTCTATGGAATTTTCATTCCGGTTTAAAAACACAAACTTTGGTAGAATGCTTCAAAATGAAATGAATTTTATAGCTAATAAAGAAAAGGCAAAAAGTGAAATTCGAGAAGAACTTGGATATTTTTGGTCGATATATCGGCTGTAAATAAGTATATTAACTCTTCAAAACAATAAATGTACGCAATCATGGTGTGTGGTTCGGTTTTCGTGTACTTAAGATCAATCAATCTTTTTTTCTCAGTGCAACCGATTTATTCATTTTTTGATACAATTCATACACTTTACCAACACACCATACATTATGTACACAAAACAACCTATAACATCCAAACCATAAATAAAAATTATAGAACCATCCTCTCCAATGATTACATAATCCTCCGCAGTCAAACCATCCTCTGATAGCCTAATGGTAATGGTTTGGACTGATCGTTTATCGTCGAGTCGTGGGTTCGAGCCCTTTTGCTACGGAAGTCCCACCGTGTAGCCGGGGCTGATGCACGTTAAATCTGTCGTGGTTCAAATCATCCCGTAGCGGGGTGTGGAAATTCGGAGTGGGAGGTGCCAGCTCAAGTGTCGTCTTGGTCACTTGACCAAGGTTCAAAATTACGAGGTCCGTCCCCAATATCTCTAGTGTTGCTTCTCAGTTCAATGTTAATAAGCGAGCAATCACTAAAATCATCCTCTGGCTCAGTACTTCAGTACCCAGTTCCATTTATAAAATAGCGCCATCTCTTCGTCAACTAAATCACTTCACGTGCAAATTCTTTACAACACATATAAATTTGAAAATAGTACAGAATTTTACGAAATTCGCAGAGCCATTTTAATTTCGAAATATGATTAACTGTTCTTTAACATACGTTTAGGTATTTGCATTGCATAAATATTTTCATAATTTCATCAGAAACCATCTTAGATTAGCGCATAAAAATTTTAAGGCGATGGAAAAAGTATAAATAGATAATTAAGATAACAATTTTTTTTTTTTTTTTTGGAAATGATTTTAATGAAACGTACTATCTTGTGTGTATATCTTGTTCAAATTTTCAATCGTTAATAAAATACTTTTTATTCATCCACTCAAGTACAAATACATTTTTTTAAACTTGTAGGGGATGGCACTTGGTGTTAATACAGTTTTTTCGAATACTAATTCATTAATTAAATTTAATTGGTGAAAATGCAGATTAGCCCAACCACTTAGCGATTTTTTTTTGGATGAATGTTAAGTCCACGAAACGGATCAGGGTAGCCACATTTGGCAAAATACCACCAAATAATTCCTGTCACCAAGGGTGGTTGGGCTAAACTGCATTCCAACCATTTAATTTACTGATGAATTAAGAAACAAGCCAAAGCTTCTACCATGTCATTTGTCTTGCAATGACAAATTTGGTAGAGTGTCGGCGAAGAATTCGGATCGAATCTCGTTGAAACATAAATTTTTTTTATTTGATTTTCAAATAATTAATTTTAGTTTTATATGGGAGAAAAAAAAATTTCTCTTATAAAAGATATCTAGCAGGTTATAAATTTAGAGATAAATATCGTCAGTAACGAAGCGTTTAGATCGCTGGATAAAAATTTCTTTTGTCACTTAATATAGCGATTTTGCCATATGCATACACATATTTACATTAATTGTAATTATTTAATAAAAAAGTATCAAAAACAAAAATTTTCTTTGTTGACCTAAGTAGGAATTGACTTAAATTTTTTTTATATTACTTGTTTTTGACCTAATAATGTTAATTTAAAATATTGCATGAAATATAAAATAGTAACAGCATTAATGTAAAAACTAATTAAAAAAAAAACTTTGCTAAAATTTATGTAATTAAGATGACAAAAAAATGTAAGAGATTTTGAAAGTTAACAAGATAAAAAAAGATTGTTAAGAAAGTAAAAAATTAAAAGGCATATTTAATTAGCTTTATAATTTACATTTTAATTAATAAACTGAATTTTATTTCAATAAAATAAAACTTCTTCAAATTAAAATTGAGCGTTTCTGAATTCTGTCTTCTACAACCTTTACCTACTTTTTGCAGATGTTCTTAATGAGTTTAGATTATTTTGAAATGTGACCTCGTGACAAGTTATTCGTCCTTCTTTTTATTTTGCTCATCTGGTATATTAGTCGAGACTTATTTACTCTTTATTAATATTTTTATGCATATTCAGTTGTTTCTAGTCATTACTTTTTTTTTTTTTTATCTATCTTTGATTATCTTTCTAAATCACACTTTTTGAAATAAAATAAAAATTAAAGAGTTGAAGTATCTTGATACATTTTTAAAAATCAAATAACTGTAAATAAGTAACCTATTTATAAAACTTTTTTTAAAAAAATGCTAATTTGGATAAATGTGGGAGGCAAATTAATAAAAGAATTAATTCAAATATTAAAAAGAGAAAAATAAAATAAGCAATCGCGTACAATAGGAATGTGCACACTGCGGCATGTCTGAAGATGCTGTCCTGCCCAACGGAAATTTTAAAAAAATATGATATTTATGTAATATATTTACGATATTACTATACAATAAATGTGTAATATTATATATTAAATATTACTATACTATAGTACAATACACAATATTATATATTAATTCTCCAAGTGTTTTACTTTACGTAAAGCTATTCCTAAAACGATCTATTTAAGCATAGCTATCCTTCGCGAAAAGATTTCTTTTTTCTTTACAAACATCTTCGTAAAAGCAGAATTGTACTGTTCCTTTTCGCTTTACAAATGTCCTCTTTTTTTAAGATGTGGGTGGTTGACAACAACTCCATGGAGAGGACATTTTTATTACTGAGTTCGGTGTCCTTGTCTGTAAGTGGAAAGTGGGAGATTACTCGTTCACAGTGGTTGCGTGGCCTTCGACGAATCTTGTGTGAAAGAGCGGGTTCCCAAATGAGCCATAAAATTTCTTGTCAGTGTTCATTGTATTGCCGCAAACCCACCTCAATTTTCTTTTAAACAAACTTCAAAGCTTCACATGAAGGAATGAAAATACTTTTGGTCCCTTTTCGCCGAATTCTAGGCCATACAGAATTATATGTTTGGTCTCGTTTTCGTGGATCTCAAGCAGGGTGGGATTATACATGCATAACCTGAAGGTGGTTAAATGTTATATAATATTACAATGCAAAAAATATATCATACAAGTACTATGTGTTAAATATATCATACAAAAAACACAGTATACATTAGGTGATCGTAATTAAACTTGGCCTATTCAGAGCCCACTGTAGTTATTACTAAAACGCGGACTGGTTCGCAAATATGTATAGATAGACAGACAATTCAAAGGATGCTCTGAAAGACTATGCAAAACCCCAGCCAGGGGAGCATTCGACCAAAATGCTCGAAAAGGAGTACATTAAATAACGGCATGCTATTTTAACATTATCAAGCATTTAAAAATTATTTTTACATTTTGGAGCATCATGACAGTGCGAAGAAGGATAATTGTGGCATTGCAAGCGAAGTAGAAAATAATCTGATTAGCACAAGCAAATGGATTGAGCGTGAGTTTTGGGTATAAAAAGAAGATCTAGAGAGTAGCATATTCTTTGAGTGACAGTAGCTATTAGTTTACCAGAATGCTTGTTAATCGTGAAACTTCTACGAAAATCAGGGAAAGGCATTCATGCATTTCGATGTCAAATGAAGTCGCACCGGAAACCAATGTCTCTTCAAGATGTGAGAGACATGATATCTCGATTCAAAGAAACTGGGTCGTTATGCGTAGAGGACTAAAGCTTTCCAGTGCACAAATCATTTCAGAAGTAGCAATGGCCGTTGTCGAGTAGTCACTGACGAATGATCAAGGCGTCAGTAGTGCACGTGATCTGTCACGAAAATTAGACTTTTCGAACGGAACAGTGTGGAAAATACTGAGAAATTATAATGCACTTTTTTCAGCATAAGATTAGTCACAACCAGTAACTGCTTATTGCCGAACCTGACCATTGCTTATTTTTGCACTGACTTTTCTTGCGCGAGTAGAAATCGATGACTATCTTCCATGATACATCTTCTAAAGTGACGAGTCACATTTTTTTTTATCTGAAATGAATGGAGAATATCCAAAATTGTTGAATATGGGCCATGGAAATCCAAGTACCTTTCTCACAAGTCCACTATAATTACCGACTGGTGTGAGATACTTCCCAATTTATCCTCTACCATTCTTTATCGAAGAAAATGACAATATTGGGTCTGTAAACTGCTCTGTAACGGCCCTCAGATATCGTGACATACTCAATAATTTCGGCTGACCTCAACTTCAGCAGTAACAATACCTTGCGGGACTTCACTTTTATGCAGGTTGATTCCCCTTTACATAGCAGATTCTATATTCAGAGATGCTTTACCGATGACGGGTTGATTAGCCTTTCATTTCCCACTCCTTGGCCAACCCATTCCCCCGTTCCCACTCTGTTTGGTTATGGGGCCATTTAAAGAAAGTGGTTCACCTGGGAATTGATGCAACTTTGATTGACTTGAAGGAATGTGTAACGTTTCAAGTGCGACAGATCACCGTTCATCGCTTGCAAATATTACACCTTTGGGACATTAAACAATATACTTTACATCTCTAAACAGTCTGTAACAAACAAATGGTACTTGCGTTGCAATTTGCTGCTAGTTTATATTTTATATAATGCGCCACGTAGAGGAAAGTGCTTGAACTGATATTTTTAAAGAGTCACACACTGTATCTTTTGAATTGTCTACCTACAAATTTGCGAAGAAATGCGCCCTTTAGTTACAGATACAGAGTGCTCTGAATAGACCAAGACTATACAATATATAGTTTATAGACTGAATAGACTATACAATATATAATTTTATGTGTATTACTACCTTACAATATATAATGTGTATTGTATAGAGCTCTCATGCCAAGACAGAAAAGAATGTTGCATTATCGGCACTAAAAATGAGGTAATATAAAAAAAAAGGTTTATGATCTCATTTGACATTTACACTTTTAAAATCCATCTCCATCCAGTGCCATTCTGATGCGACATGAGCACAGACAAGTATAACTAGACTTTTATCCCCCCGTCAAAAATCTCCTGAAAAGCGGTATTTATTCATAATCTCCCTAATTGAATAAAAGTTTTTTTCTTTCTTTTTTCCTTTTCTAATGAACGAGGAAATTTTAGTTTTACAATAAGGTTACTTAACTAGTTCTGATAGCAATATTTATGCAAAAGGATAACAAATGGCGGCCCTAGCGAATTGGTTAATGTCTATATATATACTTGTCTGTGGGCACGGGTTCTAATATTACTGATTGCATTTATCGTCAAATGGAGAGATGGCGTCAAAGCTTCTCTCTGCTGTACAGTCTGTCACAGGAAGAGTCAAATAAATTTTCATTGCGACTTCTAAATTTGGGGAGGTAATTTCCCACTTTTTTTTTTTTTTTATGTAGGAAGATATTTCTTTTACTGCTGTTATTTTTTCCACCTTCATATACATTTTGAAATGTTGACACTCTTGCACAAACTGTTCTTCATCGATGTCTTTGGGGGAACTTTAAGCCAAGTATTTCGCATGTTTTGTCACATCTTCTTGCCCCTTTTTATGAAGATTCCTGAATATCAGGAATCTTGTTTTGAGAGCTTCGTACTAATCTCTTCTTTTGTTTAATTGTGTTACAAGATTGTCAATAATTGGTAAGAAAAGTCCAGCTCGAAATCTCTCTCTTGGAGTCATTCTCTCAAAATCTGGATCTCTTTTATCATATGAAAAAAATTTCCTTTTTCTGATTTTTTCATAGCTGGAATCAGGCATGTTAGCTGTTGCCTCGTAATCATCAAAATTGGATCTTTTTTAGATAAAAACAAAGATAATGTCTGTAACTCCTTAGTAGCGCTAAGGAGATCAAACTCTTCTTTCTGTAGTATTTCACTGGTTTTGTCCATCCTTTGTAAGATTTCGTCCAAATCACCGGTAACAAAGCAGTCTAAAAATTTCTAGTGTTCTGTGAAATTCTTCAGTTGTGACTCGCGTGTCAAGTATCGGATTGTCTTCAATTGATTCTTCAAGGGCGTTCTTGATTTCTTTACGGCTTGTAACTTGAGCTCTGAGAACATCTGCCCTTGCACATCATCCGGTTTCTCTCAACGATTTCAATATAAGAAATCTATGTTCAGTTTTCAGCTTTTGTTCATTGCTTCTTTGCACTTGATCTCTTAATACATTCCATCTATGAGTAGATGACGGGAAAAAAATTGTTAAGTCCTTGTACACAAAAGGAAAGAATACAGTAGTTTTTTTCCACAGCAAAACAACCAGTTTAGTTTAAGGAATTGGCTGCAAATGGTACAAATTCAGTAATGACATTTTTTTTGTCGTATTCTCGAATGATGGCCTGAGTACACTTCCAACATGTGTGAAGCATTGTCGAGATTTGGGTTTTAAATCTTGTTCCAGTTCTTCAAGCAAGTTGAGAGCTGCTGCTTCCATACCTTGAGCTTTATGAGAGACGTCTGATAGCACTCGTACAAGGCGTTCATTGGCACAGGCTTTGCTGACAGAAACGAATCGCAGTGCTACAGCCAACAGGTCGGTGTGTGAAACGTCGGTTGAAGAGCCAATAATGAGTGAAAAGTAACGTGCGAGACTGATCTCTTTTAAGATTTCTTGCAAGACTCTTTTGCCCATTACGTTTATGAAGTCGCTACAAACATCAAACGGCAGATTAGATGTACTCTCTTTACCTTTGTTGCCACATTTTGTCGGATGTTGGGCAAGAAAGGGATAAAACTCACTTATGAGTTCAAAACATCCTAAGAAAAGCCCATTTGATGTAGATCCAAGTTTTTTGGTCGTCGCCCTTGAATGGAAGGCCTCTTGCCGACCAAAAAAATTTCTACAGAAACAATTCCAGTAAGGAGATACTTCACCAATACTTCAATACTTCACCTCTTTGTCATATTGACTTTGGGTTACATTCTTGACTGAGATGGTTCCTTTTCTTAACCTAACAGTCAACACATTTTCCCAATGGTCGTCTGATCCATCATGCTGCGAAGCAAGCGCGAAAGAGTTCTTCCAATCGTGGCAACTAAAGGAACTCGTTACAGCTCCTCAGGCTGGAAGAGAAGGCAATAGAAAAAAAAAATATCTGGCCTTTCGATACTGAATAGAGGAGACAGTCTCTCTTTCACTTTTCTCCCCTCGGTAGCTTTCCAAAAAATAATTTTATTGAAAGAGTTTGCTTTTAATTTTAATGCCTTCATGATAATGCTCAGAATTAGAAAAATCTGCTTCTTGATTTAAATTTGAGTTAAGTATTCTGTATATTGTCTTTTATAATCCAAGTTCCCGGGTCCTCCAACACGAAGTCACTATCCAAAAGAGTGTAAAGTGTTATTGACTTAGTAGTGCCATATTCGGTGACAGACTGAGTCTGGGACCTACTTACAAAACTGTACACACGCACTTCATCCCCCCTCACACACATACTGTACGCTTTAGATTATAAAAAACCTATTCATAAAACTGTGTTCACAAGCACCTTATTCAAATACAGTACGACAATACGCTTTAGATCTGAAAAAAAATTATTCACAAAACTGACACACACTTAATCCAAATTCGGTACAGTTTATAAAGTAAAAACTATTTACAAAACTGCTCACACACACTTAATCCAAATACATAATATGGCTGTTCGCCTTAGAAAACACTACAACTAACTAACACGACAGTCAGTGACGAGGTTAACTTTTGCAGATTACATTAAGTAAACGAATGTACGGAAGAAACAACAAGCCGTCGCTCACTCAGGCTAGGAGTTTTCTAGCGGGCGGGTTGGAGGGGAAAACGATGTCCTACTGTTTCAGTGTCTTGTCTCTGCGCCCGCAAACAATACCTTTGATTCATCATCAGTCAGACGCACTGCACTGACCACTCTTTCGCTCTGCGCGCACACACAAACTCAACGCATACGTGACTCGCTAGGCGGTGGCACGTTGGATGTAATTTTAATTTTTTCTCTTTTTTCGCCCTCCAATTTTTTGCGCCGTAGGCACGTGCCTAAGCGGAAAAGCGGCCCTGCCAATAGCTCCTCTGCGGATCCATTTCTAAGTCCCAATGGCTGCCCAGTCGATCTCCAAAACCGACTTCAAAGACAGAATGACTCAGGCTCTCGGCGTATTTATACCTATTCTGGACAGATGTGACGTCACACAGAAAATTCATGAAGCGTCTGTAACTTTCTTTCCAATGGACTTTCGTTTAATTCACCCAGTAGGAGTCGCTTTAATCCAAACACTTAATTTCGATTATTGAATCCATTCTATAATTATATATAAGTCTGTCGTTAAACTCTATCTCCTTTCTACTTCCTTTCAATTACATTTCGCTTACATATCACTATCTCTAATTAAATTGACTACATTTCTTACCTTCATTTAATTAACCCAATCATGTTTCATTATGCTTGGGAAGAGATTGTAATTTTATGTAATTCAAATTACCAAAAAGCTCTCAAGGTTAGTGAAGAGAAAATTGCGAATACCCCAACGTCATAGGCTTTCAGAAAATCATCTTTATTTTGAAGAAATCGAGCATGAATCCCATTAACTGAAGAGGAAGACTGTATTTCGTGAACAACAGAAATGCGCTTAAAGTTGTTTTATTGCATTCTCATTTAGGTCATGTGGCACCGTACGTCATTCGTCATTGGTGATAAGTAAGGTTTTGTTGACGTCTTGTTGCAGAACGTATGTAAAAACTCCCTCCTCTCACTTTTTTTAAAAACATTCCTACTTGCTAGAAATTTTCAGAAAAGAAAATAGTGTGTCAAACGAATGTTATGGAAATTTGCAGATAGCTCCTCAAATCCAAAAATAAAAAAAAAGTTATGATCAATCCGGAGTTCCTGGAGAACAGAGTTAATGGAGTCTGACTTATCGAGATTTTACTGCGTACGTAACGGATAATAAGTGGTAAGCGAAAAGAAAGACGGATGTATGGATAAAATAACGTGCTTAGCGTGGGTTTCGTCCAAATGCTTCCGCAAAACTGATTGATTGACAGGTTTTATTAAAGTCGCTCTTGAAGCATCACGAGGGCTAGTGACGACCGACCTCGTAATTTTGATGTCCGGTCTAGGGACGAGGACGACACCTGAGCTGGTATCTCCTCTCCTAACTTCCACATTACGCCAATGGAAAGAATTTGAGCCTTGACAGAAATGTGCATCAGTCCCGGTTACAAGGCGGGTCGACGAAAATCGTCAGCCACGAATCCGCGACCATGACCACTTGGCCACTTTCTTCAAAATTGGAGAAATATAAAACTCTGCATTCTCCCAGTCTGAGAATGAGTTATTTCTATTTTGTGTAACGAGAAATTAAACGAGAGATTATTAGAACTTAAATTTCGAAGAAGGACACGGAACTATGCATACCACGAAAAGAAAATTTTTATGAATATTTATTTAATCAAAGACTGTTTTGGGTATTTCAACCGAGAGAACGAAGAAAATTCTTTCTTTAATTGCTGACTTGCGTCAAAGTAGGGCAATTCAAAGTGCCGTCACATATTAATTTGCGAACAAGGTTCGTATTTAGTTATATCGTTTAAATAAATCACATACTAAAGAAGTCAGAGTTCACAAATTTATTGCTGTTCCATACGAGGAAATACTAAAAGCTTTTAATCAAGGAGTGTACATTACCGGCCAAAAACTGATGAATTAATGATTGTATCTATTATGCTCTAGTTGTACGGAATTATTAGTTAATGTTGCTCATGACGTTCAAATGGATTATTTCTTACTGAAAGAGTTTTTTTTTTTTTTTTTTTTACTTAAGGAAATTTTTCGCAAAAGCTTATTGATCAGCAGGCACGAAAATTTAATGAATGGAATATTAAAACAAATTATTGTTTTATACTCCGTAATGTAAACGGAAATTTTAAGCAAAGCTATAATTTTTTTTCATCAATGTATTATTTGTATTTAGACCAGTTTTGAATAATTTTCTCTTTTTTTAATCGACATCATTTCGAGTCAAGAAGGAAAAGAAGTTCTTAAAAAAATGCACGTACGAGATGCGGCTATGAAATAACGAGAGTGACGCTGTAAAACATTTTATTTTGGTGTCATACATACATTTACTTATTATCGCCTTCAATATACACCCCTCCTCTATCCCTGCGATGCTGCATGAGAATCTTCCATTGTTCGAAACAGTGTTGGAAGTCTTCTTCCGTCAGCTCCATCAGCCGTTTTCTCTTTCACAGCTTCAATGACTTAAATCTTGTTCCTTTTAATGCAGATTTCACTTTAGGAAACAGATAGAAATCGCATGGTGCAAGATCCGGCGAATAAGGCGGATGGTCAAACACTGGGGTGCAATGCTTGGCTAGAAATCTCTTGACAGACTATGTGGAAAGAGCCGGCGCATTGTTTTGGTTCAAAAATTTGCCGTACAGATTCTATGTCTATTCCTACAGTCTCAGCAATCACTCGAATACTTAACCGACCTTCAGATCGAACTGGATTACCAATTTTTTCGATATTGTCATCCGTTTATGAAGTGGGAGGGCGACTCCGGCGTGAATCATTTTCAACTTCTCCTCGGCCATCTCGAAAACGCTTAAACCATGCAAAAACACGTACAGACGATGAACATTCATTGTCATACACTTCTTTCAATAAATTCTAAGTTTTAGTGGCGATTACTCCGAGTTTCATTAGAAATTTCACAACAATTTATCGCTCAATTATCATTTTTCCGTCGAAACAAAAAAAAATAACACTATTGCGAACGAAAGCTACGGGTATACGGATTTATTTGAAGAAACGAGAGGCACTCCATTCAAAAGAGAACGTTTCATTCAAAAGAGAACGTTCCATTCAAAAGAGAA
>BMAW01053132.1:111380-155438 GCA_019974015.1 Nephila pilipes
TTTTTTGGAGTTTCTTGCCTTGTCAGTAATAAAAATATAATATACGCTATTTGAAATATTTCTAACGTAAAAAAGTAGAAAATTTTAAGGAAATGAAATTTTTTTTGTGTACTTTAAATATTATTTTCTACAAAGAAAAAGTATTTTCTCAAACAATTGATATTTCGTTTTATATACGTCTAACTTACTTTTAGCAACTTTGCTAAGATATTCTGATCTTTAATTGGATGCTAATACTACCGCTTTACAATATTTCATTTAACTATTTTCTGTAATTAAAACAATTTTCTTAAATATGAATTTTATTTCGAAAAAATTATCATTATGAAATTAATTGTCAAAATAACCAACAATCCCATTAAGTAACGTGACGTAACAATACCATTAAGTGACGTAAGCCACATTCTACTCGCTAATATCTCTTCGAGCGAGCAGAACTATGGATTTTTATTATTAGGTAAGATTTTGGTCTTCAGTAATCAATAATTTGCAAAATGACTTGGTGTCCTATTTACACGAATGCGTCATGGATTCTTTCATGGATCAATAAATATACAATATATTCAGGCTTTCAGTGCACTCTCTGCGTCTGTCGGTCCAAATTCGTCTTGGATCAGAGATATTATCCCAATTTTATGATTAAATAATCTTATTTGAGGCCCCCCCCCCGTTTCTGCTTCTAGGGCTTTTTATCAAAATATTTGCATTTTTCCATGGCAGTCGTTTTCTTTTTTAAGACTAGTTTTATATTTCGAAATTTATTCTTTCAGCCACATTAACTTTAAAATTTTGTTATGATAAGACCAATAAGGATAAAAAAAAAAGACATTCATTTGTGAATATATAGAATTGTAATAACGATTCATTTTCTTTTTCGTTTGGATGTTATGAATAACTAATGATATAAAAGGAAAAATCGAAAACTTATAGTCAAAGAAATCAAAATACTTTAAAGTTAAAAGGTGTTGAAAGTATCCTCGAAAATGTTCATTAAAAAACCAGTTCTGACTTGATTTTTGAATCGAGATTAAAATTGTATTCCCGCAGCTTACAACTGTAACATTTTTATAAAATACAACTGTGTGTGTGTGGAAACAATGTCTTAAACAGTAAAATATTCCATTCTGCGAAGCATTGGACATTTTGCAATGAAATGTAAAAACTAAGAACATTTAAAATAAGAGTAAACAAACTCGACGGCTTTGGTAATAACTGGAGGTGACAATTTTTTTTTTTTTGGAAAGGAAAACAATTTCACTTATACAAGAAGCGCGAATACAGAATTCAAGCGAGATTATAACTTGAACAAACATTCGAAACATTATTTTCATATTTCTACAAATGCAACCGATGTCAGCTTGAGTAACAAAATAGCAGAAGATAACGCGACAGAAAAATAAGAGAACAGACGATAAATTATCAATTATTAAATGTGAAAACACACAGACGATAATAAAATGCTTATATGCATTTGAGAAATCCAAGACTCTTCAGAATAAAAAAAATAATTTTTTTTTTTTCCCAATATAGAAACTAGGCTTACCAAATGTCAGACTATCGTTCGAGATGCTCTGCTTTTTTACTGTTTTTACAGTTTAGTTGACATTTTATGATTCATTACAAATTATTCGGTATTTTCAAAGTAATATAATTGTAGATTGTTACTGCAGCTGTAATCAGAATGTGTGTTCTAACAATACAGTATGTTCAGATGAAATTTTTAAAAATGTTTAACTAAAAAACTGAATGGCAACAATAGCTGCGTGGTCAGTGTCGCCGAGTTCGAGTCCTGATTCTACCAAAAATTTGTTAGAAATAATAAGGAAATAAATTGAATTGGATATATCAAAATTTTCACCTGATTGGAACATAACAGAGAGTCAGAGCAATATATCAGATTTTCAGTTAACCTTAAAAGCCCTTTTTTTTATCTCGTTAGTCAGGTTTCCAACCTGGTTTATGACTGGGACTGTTTATGTAAGTCGCACTGAGAAGTAACACGAGAGCTATTGGCGACGGACCTCGAAACTCTGAACCTCGGTCAAGTGACGAAGATGACACCAGAGCTGGAATCACCCACTCCAAATTTCTACAGTTGGCCAGGTATTTAGTGGCATCAGGGTTCGAATCCACGACTCGACGAAAATAGCGCAGGGCGCTAGTCCACGACCATGACCACTAGGTTACCGAGGCAAAAAACTGCTTTGGATCCTCCGCTACCTAAAATTGTTCACATAAAAAATAAAACACGACGAAGAGCGGGGGTTTTTTTTTTTTTTTTTTTTTTGAGGAAATTTAGTAGTAAAAAGGTTGGAAACCACGATGCTGTAAGTGGTGCCATTAATAAATTATCTAGGCCAGGAAAAGGTAAACAGTTAACCGATTAAAAAAAAATCTTCAGGTGTGACTATAATTCGCTGCACATCTGTCTTCCCATCCCTGATCTGCCAATCACACCCCACATTACCCCATACTCTTTACGTTGTGTTTGTTCCAGCGATCAATATTAGTTCTCCCGAATGATTTTTGGTGTATGGTGCTGCCATCTGGTTGAAGGAGCAATCGTCGGGCGATATTGCGTCACCCTAGCGATACGGGAAGAGGGAGAGAGGAAAGTAGGGGCGGGGGTTGCGGAGAGCGTTTAAAAAGAGAGCCGGTCGAGCTTAGGTTCAGCGGAAGTCTGTACTTCGGAACCCTGAACAGCGCACAGCCAGAAACATTCGAGTGGACCTAAAATATATGTAAACAAGCACCAGACGATTTTTTTTTCAGATTCTTGAATCGGCAAAGAAAAAAAAAAGTGTTCCTTCCGGAATCGTCTGCACGGAAGCGTCCTTGGTGCGTCCCTTAACGAACCCGCTTCGTTTCTAATCTTAACGTCGACGCTGAGTGACAGGCGAACATCTCAGCTGATTGTGGTGATCGTTTGCTTTATTTATTTACTCGATCCTTTTCTTCCTTCCTTTTCTGAGATTGCCTCTGCCCTTTAACGCCGTTTCCCCCTTCGCTCCCATCATGACAGAATTACAGCTTAATAAAGAACGTGTCATCAAGAACAACAAGAACACGTCGTCGTATTAACGAGTTCGGAACGTTGCGACATATATAGCACATTTTTCCCGTTTGCATTTAAAAGAGGGGATCCGGTACGAAGGCCCGTTATCGAACATTTTTTTATCGTCAGCGACGCGATGGGCAAGTCCGGAGCGAAGAGCAGCCCGCCGGCGAAGAATCAATTGCTGGGAGCCGAAGCCGACAATGCGTTGAAACTTGAGCCCTCCCGCAACAGGGCCTTCGAGCCTCCCGATGGTGGGTGGGGGTGGATCGTGTGCCTTGCCTCCTTCTGGACCAACGGGACCATCTTTGGGGTCATGAACTGCTTTGGGGTGTTATATGTCAAGCTGAAAGATAAATTTGGAGAAACCCATGAAGAAGCGGCTTTTGTCACCTGTGAGTACTTGTTTCTCTAATTCTTTATGTTTATTTTTCATCGTGTTTGTTTAAAATGAGTTCAAATGTTTTGTATTACGTTACATAGGTGTGTTGTATCACACAGATTTATAATTACTCGAAGCGACTCGTTAGTAACGTTTAAAATCTTATATAACATTTTCAAGAGAGAAACTAATGGTTTTGTTCGTAATGTGAGAATGTTTTTAATTTCTCCTTTCGAAGACCTGCTATGGGGTAATGCTTTAAATATATTCAATATATCTCATTTATATATCTCTAAACAATTGAGCGAATTTCGGTACTTATTTTTCATTCAAACATATTTCAATTTAAATTTACATAAACTTTTAAAATTATTTTTTTTTGCTTAGCGAATGTTGTAATCTGTGTTTCAAATCACTGTATAGAAGTGTTTGTAATCCTTAAAACAATATTAATATTTTTTGCAAGTTAAATACTATATTTTGTAAAATTTGATTATATCCGTTGCTTTTAAAAAGTGTTATTAAAGTGTTATTCGTTAACTTGTTCTTTTTTAATTTAACAACGAGAAATTTTTATTTATACGCTGTTTAGTATTAATTATGTTCACACCTTTTATTTGAATTTTTAGGGTTTTTTTTTATTATTATTTTTATCTGAATACTGATTTTCTTATTACATATAGGTATAAAAAGTTCAAAAATCGTATCAGCTTCAGAATAGTGTTGCTGCATCTCAGATTTAACTTTTCATTTTCGTTCAGATAAAAAAGCAAAAACATTTCATTATAAATTTAAGTTTTAAACATTTCACACGCATAGAATCTTTGTTTTTACCCTGTGTCATTAAAAAGGAGTGTTGTATTTTTTAACATACAATAATTAAAATTACCGTAACTTCAGTGACCATATTTCAGCAGAAATTTATTTACCTAGTACATTTTTATTAATCATGAATTCAGAAAAATAACGTATTTAAATTTTGCATTATCTTTGGTCTGTTTTATATTATACTGTTATTTTCATTTGATTTAAAAGCATATGTATTATGATTACATATGTGCTGCCTAAAACTCTCTCTATATATAACACTTCAATTAATTCCCGAAAGCTATATGGTATGTAAGATAATTTTTCTTATAAACTGAACAATTTTTAATTTTACCTGAAAAAAACTGTATGAATAATTTCTAATTCGTTTTTTTTAAAGCAATAATAGAATACAACAGCCGGAAAGAGATTAGTTTTTGTTTAGCAAATTAATCGTAATTTTCTATCTCATCTACATTTGGAATTTCGCGTGTGAAAATTTCAGACGATAAGAATGATTTCATTACATTATTTTCGCTTAAAAAGTATGCAAACAAAAGCACGAAACTCTTCCCTAATCGATTATAAATGATAAGGCTGAAAAGAATTTCTGACTGCTCCTCTGCTTGGCTTCTGAATTTTTAATGAAATGAAAATCCTGGAAGAACGTTGAACTACGCATTAAGAACATTAGTTTTCTCGACTACCGAAACGTTTAATGATGAACTTTACCTTCCCGAGAACTGGGTGGGTTATTTGTTTTTGTAGGAAAGTTAAATTCCATATCACTTGTTTTCCGGAGCAAGCATTTTCATTAGCATCGCATGCTTCCGGTTTGCTACCGAATTTATTAGTTTGTTTTTCTCAGAATATCGATAGGTAATCCAGTGTTCACGTGATGTTTCATTATTTACGTTATAACGCGACGAAAAAGAAGTGTAAAAATAATTAAATTCGATTTAGAATGAGGAGAAATTTCTTTCAAGGAAAATGTGTAAAAGATTAAAAAATGCTGTTAAACTATTTAAAGATGCATGAAAGAGTTCAAGAGTTTCCATTGTTTTTTCTTTTTCTTTTTTTTTTTAGACAAAAGTTATTTAAAGGGACGTGGAATTGTTATTCTCCAATTTTTTTTAACGGTAATTTAGAGGAACATAAAAGTGTTAATTTTTATTTAAAATAAGTTAATTTAAAGGGACCTGGAATGTTTCAATTTTCAATTTAAACCTTCAAAGTTTCTGCTTTTATATTTAAAAAAAAGATATTTTAAACGGACATGGAATTGTTAAGTCTTCAATTTTCTTCTTCTTCTTCTTTTTTTTTTTTTTTTGAGGGTAGTTTAGAGCAGCAGGTGTTAAAAACTTCAATTTTTTTTTTTTTTCTTTTCCTTCCTTTCTTTTTTTAAAAATAATTTGAAGGGTCATTGAATTGTTAAGTCATCGCTTGTTTTCTTCTGCTTCTTTAAAATATATATATGTAAGAAATATAAATTTTCTGAACATCTTAAGTAAAAACAATAGCTTAAAAATATCCCTATCTTTTTAAAAGTTACAATACAAAATATTTTGCATTCCCAGTGCAAAGGTTAAAAGGACAGTTTTAAACTAATTTAGCTCAGAACGTGATTTTTTAATATTATATATATATACTGGATAATTTTATGGATATATTTTAACGAAGTTTTCAGAATAGTTCATGTACATTATTCTCTAAAAGCTCTAAATAAAATTTTGTTTGCCTGTATAATTGATCCATGCGAGTATTTTTATAAAATATTACATTGTTAAATTTTTGTCATTAAATTTAAGTCTACATTGAACATAAATTTAAGTCTACATTGAACATAATTTTAAGTCTACATTGAACATAAATTTAAGTCTACATTGATCATAAATTTAAGTCTACATTGAACATAAATTTAAGTTTAATATTTGTTAATTTAGGTGTAAAATGATGAATATTTTGGTATCAAATAATTTCTTTTAGACTCAAAACTTGTTATGCAAATTTTCTCGAAAGTAGGCTAGCCATTTCATCCTTTAATCTAAGTGTTCCTTAAACAACAATGGTCAGAAATGTATTCCGATGTTTTATAAGATTGAAAGCATTGTATGCTAAAAAAGAATGTTTTATTTATCAGAGGAAAAAAAGTTTAATTTTAGGGTGAATATTTAATGAGATTTTATTCACTAAATATTATTCATTTTTTTCTTCTTTTTTCGTATTTAAAGAATTCAGGTTCCTTTAAACACTGTATTGGTAATATTTATCTATATATATATAAGCGAAATACCACTGACTGACTCATCACGATATCTCTAAGACTATTCAACCGATTGACTTGAAATTTGGTACAGTTACTCATTTTGCAATGTAGACGCTCACTAAGAACGGATTTTACGGAATTCTTAACCAAAATGTAGTTATCATCGGTTAATCTTTTCTTACCCATCGGTTATGTCATTTTGGCGACTTTATCGCCAAAAATTACATGACCAACGCCAAACGGAATATATTTTTTTAAATGTATACTGTGTATCGCTACCAATTAAGTTTACTTGCAAGATTTGCGCGTGGGAAATGGAAAAATACCAAATAATTTAATATTGAAGCGGTGATGGATGATTGGCAAGATTTTGGAGAAGGGGCTCTTTTTTGCAAAATATCACCAAATATCTTCCACCGCCAAGTTGAAGCATTTCAATGACCTTGCATTGTGAATTTTAAAAAGCTATACTATGGTAACCCCAGCTGATTTCGCTCGCCAGCTGATTTCGGTTTTGCTGAGTAAACGATAATTTTTTATTGTTGTGGAACCTAGACGTATGTCTTAAATTTATGAGAAAAGTATTTTATTATTAATAATGATTGATAAACTACATTTGTAAATCTAAACGCAATCTAACGAAGATATTGAAGTTGGCTTTTAACAAATGAATAATAACGGTATGTTTTTCATGTCATTAATAAAAAAAATAAGTAGCTATCAAAATATTTATTTTGATGTACGCATTAATTGTAACCTAATATAAATATCATACAAAAGTTTTGTTTCTGTATTTTGGTAATTTTTAGTTTTTGTTTTGTTGGAAATAAACATTTTTCATTTTTTAAAATGGCTGGATATTTTATTGTTTTCAGAATACAGAATTATTTTTAATGCTATGATTTTTAAGAGCTATTCTGTCTATTCAATTGCAGTTCCAGATAATATGCTGCTACCGTAAGAGTTATCCTTTTGCAAAAAGGATCGCGTAATACGGGTGACTTTTTGCTAAAAATTTTTATTATACTTCATTTTTTTGTTAGTATTTTTTGTTGAATTTTAAAATAATTTGATTTAAAAAAGTTAATTTCGGTTATATTTTTTAACTTGAAAAGTATTTCATTGTAGGTTAATAAAAATTGATTTTTCATATTTACTTTTCATTTATAGTTCTTAATAATGGATGTTTAATATATTTGGATCGATGGAATACCTACTCCTTTCAAAGTTTTTAAAATTCTTGGCGACGGAGCATGTTTATTTTCGTCTCTGTCTTTGCTGGTGTTCGGTGACATATCGATGGCGTATAAAATGAGAAATATTATTGTTTCTCACGTGTTTGACAACTGGGATCGGTTTAAATGCTACCCTCAAATGCTATCTGGCGCCCCTTATAATACTAACGATTTATATTTTACCGAAATGTGTAAACCAAACACGTATGGATCTATTTGCTAAATTATGGCGGCGGCAGAGCTATTTCCCTCTCAGTTCGAAGTTTATCAAGGTGGCTGCCTTATAGCTTCTGTTGGGGAAACAATTCAGGGGGAAAAAATATTACGTTTTACGGGAAACTGTAATAGTAGTCATTTTGATTTTTTATTTAAATAGTTGGATTAACAAATAGAAGTAAAGTTAATCTTGGTTATGATAATGTGAAACAAAATGAAGAAAATGTGTCATCTTTAGTGTTTCAGCCTCAAGAAAATGTGTCTGTGTTAGTTTCAAAGACTCAATCAATATCTAACATTGATTTTTCAAGTTCAAGTGAATCAATTATTAATGATGTAATTTCTCTTCAACTAAATAAAGGTAAAAGAAATGAAGAAAAAGATTCACTAATTCAATTAGATATAAACAAGTAAGACCAGCTGCTACAAAATATATTCAAAGTCATCCTGAAGAACATATAGAAGCTGCTTCAAAATATACTAAAAGCCATCCTGAAGTACATAGAGCGTAAGAAAATACTTTTCTAATACCCCCCACGTGAATCAGACAGCTGTAATTAAATACAATGATAAAAGATCAAAAGTTAATTTAGCGCCATGGACTTCCAAAAATTTGTCTGGTTTTAAATATGAAATATATATTGACTATTCAAATGATAAAATTGTCAGTATCGGAAAACGTTTGCCCTGTTCGAGGTGCCGTGCTTTAAAAGGATAGAAGAACCTCCAGGAATGTGCTGGAGTGGTGGTCAAGTCCTTCTTCCTGTTATTAGATCCTTCCCTGAACCTTTGAATAGTCTTTTTAGCCATAAGGATCAGCTTTCAGAACATTTTCTTTCTACAATTCGCAAGTATAATGGATGTTTTCAGATGGCGTCATTCGGAGCAAAAGAATTGAAGGAAGGAAATTTTATGCCAACATTTAAAGTCCAGGGCCAGGTATACCACAGGATAGGTAGCCTATTGGCTGAGCCTCCTCAACAACCTTCTTTTCTTCAGTTTTACTTTCTCTTTGATGATGAACGTGAAAGAAACATTCATTGTTGTAATATTTTCCCAGGTGTTAAGCCAGAATTAGCCAATTACAAAAGGAGCTACATGAACATAACAGGTATATTCACGATTTCAAAGCTGCTGTTGATTCAGTTCCTAAAGACCAAAAGGAGTTCAAGGTTATAATTAATGCCGATAAAAAACCATCTAGAGAACACAAAGGTCGTTTCAATGCTCCAATTTTCTTGATATTTTATGTATAGGTTCCAAAATATAATATTATCGTCTGCCCAGCGAAGCGGGCGGGTATCAGCTAGTATATATATAAAGTAACAGATACTGTTATTTAAATCTTTAGAGAAACTATCATTAAAAATTTCTTCATGTGTAACGTTCCTTATTTACTTCATTTGTGGCAACATTGGCCGTGTGGTCTCGGTCTTGAGCTCGTGGCTGGCGTTATTTCAGTCTGGTCTTGGGTTCGAGTCCTGATGACACTAAAAGACCACCGTGTAGGAGAGCTGATGCGCGTCAAGTCTGTTCGTGGCGCAGTGTCCTCACGTTGGGATTGTGTTGAAATTATGAGAGTAGGATGCCAGCTCAGTTGTCGTCTTCGTCACTTGATTGTGGTTTGAAATTAGGCTCGTCGCCAATAACCCCCGTGTTGCTTGTAACTACACAGTTAAACAATCAATCAATCAGAGTCATCCCTTTGCATTAATGTTTGTAATTTTATTTTAATGGATTCGGGACACATTTCAAGAAAAATCAATGGAGTATCGATTGGACTTAAAGCAAGATTATTTGTTTTCGTCGATAGCAATTCCATCCATGGAAAATTTGATTCGCGGGGAATGTGTAATTTTTTTTGACATTGTGTTCGAAAAGAGAACGGGATCACTGTGTTATGAATTTCGATCTCAAAGTAGAAAAATAGAAAGAAATTTTGTTTGTGTAAGGAGTTCGAGAGTTCGAATTATAAAAATAACTTCATTCTGTTATAAAAAATGCTGTTGAGAGACCTGAAATGACTCATGGCTGCCAAAACATTACTCTTTTCTCGATTGCCTTCAAGGAGCGTTCTCCGGGTTTCTTATCCCCAGCTTTGAGAATCTCATTTCCCATGCACTGATAATATAAATTTAGAAAAAGTGTTCGGTTTCTGAAGTGAGTGACGACAGGTTATTATCTTTATTAAGTGGTTTCCTAACTTTTTTCCGTCGTACTCTTTGGTCGGTGTAACTAAGATAACATCCCCTTCCCCATAAGAGGTTTTTATCCTCGAGAAATGGGTTTCAATAAATTGTATGAATTTCGACTTCCCGTTTTTCAGGTGGTCGCGTTAGTCTAATTTTCCAGATGGCGCATTCACTGCCGGCGTTGTTTTCGTCGAGTCGTGGGTTCGAGCCTCGATGCCACTGAAAACCCACCTTGTAGCGGGGCTGATGCATGTTAAATCTGGTCCAGGCTCCAAGTCCTCCCGTTGGCGATATGATGAGTGAGTGAGTGAATGTAAAGTTTAATGGCGCAAGAACCAGATGTAGCTATGCTGCGCCAAACAAGATTAAACTGTGGTCTAGACGTGAAGTTGAAAAAAAGATAAGTGGTTGACAAGAAGCAGGGTCGAAAATAGAGAAGGATCGCTAGGTTATCCCGGGATTGCGTCACCTGTGTTTACCAAAGACAATAAATCCCTTGGGAAAGAAAAAAGATCCCTAAAGTGCCTCGGGGTCATGATGCCCGGCTATACCCCCCAGACGCTGGGTACCCATTTTTGTCGCTTCTTACGACATGCATGAGCTACAGTGGGACTATTCTGTCATTCCCGGTCACCACACGTTTCGGCGATGTGATGAAGTTTTGGATAGGGTGGTGCCTGCTGATGTGTCGTCCTCTTCACTTGACCAAGGCTCAAAACTATTAAGGTCTTTCGCCAACATACCTCACGTTGCTTCTCAGTGAGACGTTAACAAACGATCACAATCCCGTCTTCCAGCCATTTTGATTTCGTGAGTGTCCTATGGAATTTCTATAACTACTCTCCAATCTATACTATTTTGTCTAATGGAATGCAGCAAAGTGCTTTCGAAAGACCAAAGAAATAACGAAGGTTTTTGCAGAATCGAACTTTTCTCTACCAATTTTTGAAAAAATATATATTTTTTCTATATTTTTCTATATCCGGATATAGAAAATATATATTTCTAAAGTCCGGAAAATCTACAAATGAATCTTTAAAATAAGGGTGAAAATATTTTTTTGAAAATCGGAGAAAAATTGTTATTCCGTAGAAACTTGCATTATTTTGTGCTCTTTTGGGTGCACTTTTTTTTATTCAAAAATATTTAAAAAAAAATAGGTTTGATTTTAGGAGCAGAGTAGAAATTCCACTTGGAATCCAAACTTTGATATCGTGATTATGATTGCTTGCTTGTAAATGTTCTACTCACTATCAACACTATTGGCAACAGACTTCGTAATTTTGAACCTCGGTCAAGTGACGAGGACGACACCTGAACTGGCAACACACTCTCCAAACTTCTCAAGCCTCAATGGAAGGATCTGGGACCTCAACCAGATTTAACATGTTTCAGCCCCGCTACACGGCGGGTCTTTAGTGGCACCGAGGCTCGAACCCACGACCCGACGAAAACAACGCCGGCCGCGACCATGATCTCTAGGCCGTGGCCCCCGTGATTGTGTGGAACGTCAGCATTCATCGAAATTTCTTGAAGGTTACCGAAATTTTAAATCCCCTAATCAGGTGCGATATATCTCTTAAACACGTGGAATTATGCATAAAACTTTCCTAAAAGCTACGTCCTCTGATATTTATATATTGCATCCATCTTGATTGATTTCTTTCCACGATGATTTCGAAACATGTTCTTGTCCAAATATTAGCTTTCCACTGACGTGCGAAGAGCCTGTCTATGTTTACGTCGTGAATCCGGTGGATGACGACTCCGCGGACAGGGTTTCAGAAGTCGAATGAAAACTGTCAAGATCACGAAACCAGAGATCGCTTTTTTTGTGAGCGCCTTTTATAAACAATTATGTCTGGCTACTATGTTTAAGTTTTTTCGCCCACCGGCGAATTCCCTTCGAAATTTTGTGACGAGTGACAGTGAATCGCATTTATTTAGTCTGGGTTCCACTACTTGGGAAGTTAAGTTTTTTGTTTAGTTTTTTTATTAACGTCGCACTAGAAGCAACACGAGGGCTATTGGCGACTAATTTTGAACCTCGGTCAAGTGACGAGGACGGTTGCAACCGTCTCTGGCAACCCCCTCTCCTAACGTACACACCACGCCAACGCTCTGTTTAGTATTTTATTTTTCATAGCAGATGCCAATGCAAAGATGAAAAATATATATCGTCATTACTACTGCAACCCGTACCTGAAGGGAGCTTTCAATTTCGACAATTTCCATCAAGCGCGGAACTTTTAACTATCTCTATCTGTTTGAATTCTTTGCTTGATTGGTTTTATGACATATAGAGCAACAGAGACTGTTATTCCCCCCTCCCCCTATATATTTTGGTTTCGTCGAGTCCCTGTTTCGGGTCTTGATGCCATTTAAGACCCGCCGAGTAGCTGGGGCTGATGCATGTTAAACCTGTCGGGGCCCAAAGTCCTTCCGCTGGCGCGGAAATTAGGAGAGGGGGGGGTGTCAGCTCAGATGTCGTCCTCGTCACTTGACCGAGGTGTTCAAAATTAGTCGTCAATAGTCCTCGTGTTGCTTCTAGTGTGACGTTAATAAAAACTTAACTAAAAAAAAAAGGGGAGTACTTCAATCGAGGGCTTTCTGAAATCAAACAAATCGACACGAATAGCTGTCAAAAACTATATCATACACATAAAGGTAAATTAATATGCAGGAAAAAATTTGATGCAGATGTTTTGAGTTTTTCTGAGTAATAATTAAAATTTTACGATAGTTTCTCGTGTAGCGTGTAAATTTGATTAAAATCACTCGATATATTCTTGTAAAAGTTCTCTTTTAAGTCTGCCCTGCTCGAATCGAATGAATGAATCCCAAGTACTTCACCATTGTCCCTTCTTCTCCGCGATTCCATTGATTTCCTGGTATGTTCTGAAGAGGGATGCAGCCACTGGACAGTCCGGAAATGCTCCAATCAGCGAGCGGATGTAATGGGAAAGGTCCCGAGTCTGATTCAGGCTGCGCAGTTCATTAATCTCCTTTGCATTGATTTTTAGTTGTAAAATATCATAGACTGGGGGGATATAATGTGGAGTTGTACAGGTTTTTTTTTATTATTATTATTACCGAGAGAGTATAGCGATAGCCAATGTTTTTTTATTTTTTTAAAAAAAATGTCATTCTTTGAAAGGACATTGGATTGCGAATTAATGAAGTGTTTTCTTTTATAGTGTATTTTTCTTGAAACTTCATTTTCGTGTTTCATAAAAGTTTGGTCACCTAAATTTTTATCTTTTTATCGTGAATGTGTGTTGACGCTTGTGTGGGAAAATGGGATAAGGTTGTGTGCTACTACTTAATTGACGATTAATTCCATCCCACCCACTGAAATTGAAGCAATTAAAGACGCAGCAGTAATCGTACGCACGAAAGCTGCAGAAAAATGTTATAGGTTTGATGAAATTAATCGTTCCCTGTTCGCTAACTTGAATTAAGTGCAAAACACCACTTAATGCCACTTTTGAGGTAGCGGTGAGTAAAACCGGGCGCTTGGGAAAAAAACACAAAACATACCCAAACAACATTTTATTTTAAATTTTTCAATCAATTCTCAAACTTAAATTGGGAATTTTTACCGGGAAATCACGTGATTCATTCGAATTCGGGAATTCAGTTTCTTGCACAACTCACTAACAAATTCTGACTTCGCCATCAGGCCTAAACCGCTGCAGGCCTTATGGGTGCAATAAATGGAACACAATAACCGCCGATTTGTAGTTAGGTATGACAGATTTAAGTTGGTGGAAATGCATGCATGCTTCATCAATATCTTCGAAGGCAACCAGTCTTGTGTCTCTTCCTCTGATGACCAGTCCTCTCCATCTTCCTTTTCTTGCCCTTCTTTCCGACCTCTTGATTCTTCTTTTTCTTTATGCTCTACTTTCTTCTGAAGGAGTTTTCTCTCTTTGGCGGATAGCTTTTTGGACTTGGTAATCACTTTGTAATTTTGGATTTATTTGGGGATGAGGTCAAATTCTCTGTACACCCCCCGTTCCCCCTTTTTCTTCCGGAAGAAGCCAAATATCCACCGGAGAAAATTGAAATGGTAATCCACAGCTACTAGGTCAAGGGGTTTCCTGGGTTGGTGAAAGTTTGTCACGTTGGACTTATCACCCAACCATGGACAGCCGATTTTATCCCCACGTGATCAGTCTCACTAAATATTATGTCGAATGAAACAAGAGAAACCTACAGCCAAACCAAGCACAATTATTTCATCAAATATTGTGCCACGAACCTTGAATGCAAAGCAAAGTGGGAGCTACGTAGCTGGTATAATGGGTGGCGTTTGAAACAACTTTTTTTTTTCGCTTTCTCGAAAAGCACGCGGAGATTGCAGGAAAGCGTCTTTCTCGGACGGGAACCGACATCGCATTGTTTGGCACGGACGATTTGTCCTTTTTGTACGTAATTCAACAGGTAGGAGAGAACTTGTTGGAGAAAAAAAGGGAGTACTCGATTTTATTCCTTTTTTCCCTGATCATCCCGTATCCCACCTCTTTGTCTGTGAAAAAATTGTCTTCCTGGGAACTGAACTTGAGGCACCAAAAAAAAAAAAGAAAAATGCAACGTCTGCTGTCTTCATAGATTTGGCAGACAGACAAAATGGCTGTTGGTCAAAACTTATCACAATTTTAGTTTCAAGTCATCAAAATAAGAATTATGTAATTCTTCTTACCATAATTGTCGATTCAGGTTTTTTCGTAACTGAATCAATGTCAATCTTTTAAGGTAAGCATTACGTAAGACTGAAAACTTCGTGTGAAGAATTATTCATCTCTAGTGTTTACATTCGAAGGGAAATATCACAGTGTGTGAATAAATCCGCTGTATGTTTTGAATAATTATTCCAAAAAAATGAATGCGGAGGGAAAACATCTGTGTTTTGATTTTTATTCTTGAAACGAAATTTGTTTTCCATGACGCGAATTTCAATGAGTTAATTTGTATTCGGAACGGAACGCAAAAATGTTTTTAATTTTTCAGAAAGTGACACACATGTGTTGGTATCGTTTTCTGTTTTTATTCAATTGAAGGTCGCTTCGGAAAGTTAGGTAAAGCTTTACTTTTCGCTACATTGTTGAGGTAGATCTGTATTTGTTACGATTTTTGGATAAATATTTATCGAAGATTGTTATAAGAAAATGTTTTATTTTCTCTCATTTGTTAAATTCAAAACAATATATTTTTTTATTTTGAAAGACGTGTTCGTTTCTCTTTTTTCGAACACCTTCTTACAGTCAATTTATCATAACATGCAAAAATTACATATAAATACGTAGTTTTTGAGTATTATTATCATAATATTATGTGTTTTTCTGGCTCTTACTAGAGATTTACAGAATTGACTCCTATGCGACTTCATGTTGGAGACATTAATTTTTAAAAGAATACTGCGTATATGAGATATTGGTGGCTAGCAGCATTGTTAAAATGTTTTAAGTCAAAGGTAAAGGATGGCGACGGCGACTGGGGGGTGGGGTGATCACCCACTCTTTTGGGAAAAATTTAATTTTTATTCCGCTTTAGTCGCCTAAAACTGGGAATTATAAACAAAACATTTGTAAAATCTTAATATCTTATCGCCTGATTATTTATTTTTCCCTTAATTAATTTTTTATCGAAAAATTTACTTGGCTTAATTATATTGCATATCTTTCTTTCTATAGTATAATTAAATGCAATACTTTGAACATCCAATTAATTTTTATTTAGTACATGCAATCAATAATAGTATTTTTATTTTCCTTGCATTTTTGTAGTGTAATGGGGTATAAGAGAAGGCCTCGAGTAAACTCACTGGCTGGATTTTAACAAATCATCATTTTTTTTGCTGCTTTTTTTAAAACAAACCTTACCTTTTTATGATGAAATAACCACGGATAATTTTTAAATTCTTGAAATACTTCCATTTAATTCTAATACATGAGTAATGTTGTATCAGTGAGGAAAGTTATATTGCATGGTTTTAATCAAAATTTCAATAAAAACAATTACACGCCATTATTAAAAATAAACCACAGCAAAGCTGAATAAAGAGTCAATTCTTATTTGTGTGTCCAAATTTACTGAGAAAGCGCCAAAAATTTACCATTTGGCTGCTAAAATTTTCAATTTTTGTCCCTAACCCTTTGTATTTCCCAGAATTCTCTATCGTTATTATTTATTGTCTTTCAATTTATTGCCTCTCTTTCCCCATCGCCATCTTTGGTAAAAGTATCCTAAATTTAGTCACGATGTTGATTTAAAGCAGTAATTTATAAATAATGTTTCAAAGTTTCGTAGTTGAATTAATGGGAGAAATAGTTTTCTATGGAATTGAATGAATACATAGAAAAAAGAGAAATATAGAGGAGTTAAAAAAAATTATCTTTTCTGCTATCAAATAATGATGCAAGGAATTAATTCGCCAAATACATCTGGGATACAGAATCATTTTATTTAATTGGATTCCTACGAAACTGGTCCTTGTGAAGTAATTAAATCGGTTAAGCTAATCTACGGCTGTTGTTAGTAATTTAGAGAAAGAGTTAGTAAACTAAAGAGCAGAGAGATTCGTTTTCTAAATCTCATTATGGCCGCCTTCGTGTAATGTTCAGGAATAGGGCCCGACATTGGAACACTTTTCCTTATAATAAAATGCTCGAATATTAATTTTATATTCGGGTTCGTTATACTGTAGAAAACAGCGTATTTTGTGACACTACTCGTTTCTACTTAATAAGTTTTCTTTAACTTACATTGTAACTTTGTCTGGTTCTGGTTTCTCACATTATAAAGCGCCCAATTAAGCTGAAATTTTCTATACACAATTTTTTTGGATGGCAATACGATATAATTTAATTATAATTAATAAAAAAATAATTGATTTAAATTGATTATTTAAAGAATTAAATTTTACGCCAAGTTTCTCGCCAAGTCACCAAATAGTTGCCAAATCCGTCGTTTAATAATATTTATCGTTTGCTTTCATTTCAATTACATTTAGCTTTAATATATTCAATTTAATAACATAATGTATCGTTTACTTTAATTTTAATTACATGGAGCTCAATTAAATAACATAATGCTTAGTTGAGTTAAAAAATTTTACTCGTATTTATTTTAGATGATAAATTCAATAAACGTCAAATAATAAAATAAATTATTAAAACAAACTATTGAATAAATTCAATTTGACTCCACGTTCCCTTTTGCTCTTAAAATTTAAGGTATAAAAATTATGGTACGCAAAGTGTGAAAGAAAGCCCATGTTCAAAAAACTCATTTTTTACCGGTGTTATTTCTGATGTAATATGTGTTCCAAGTCTCGTCTCCTGTGCTGTAATGCTGAATGACCTTCAAACTCTTCAAGTATTCGCGTAAAAAGTGGCCTATTTTTGGAATGTACCAGATTTTTAAAAATAAGGCTTCATAAATGGATGTATCTGTTAGAACTTAGTGAATTTACCTGAAAACTGTGGAAAAATTTTCTGCCTGGAAATGAGTTCGATCAAGTTCTTGAACATAAGAAGACATCCTCAACTACGGCATCATTCGCATGGAAGATTCTAATCACACTGTACGAAACACTCTAAATGACAATATGTTATTGGAATTTTATCACTTTTTGATCTCTTCATTTAACACAAAAATAAATTAGGACTTTTTTTCCTTTCATTTGCTAAATGATAACGGATGTTTCAGATGAGGACTTGAAATAAACACGGAAGTGCCCTTGACAAAATTTGCCCCCGTGTCGGGGGGGAAAAAATGCAAATTTTATTTGACATTGTGTCATAAATAGCTACAGCAATATACAGGTCGTAATTGTGTATTCGAAACATCTAATGTATTTTTACCATCCCGGAGATAACCTTGGAATGCCTCTATCAAAAATCGAAAATTTATCCATAGTGATGTCACGCTTCCGTCTGCTCCCGATAACGATAAGTTTCCCCCCTCGTTAACATTAGCCCTTGCATCTCAATATCTGGCTGAAAATAGATCCCAACGAATTGAATTTTCGGCAAATTTAGTGCTGCTCATTTCATTAACACGTTTTGGAAACATTTTCTAAAATTCAGAATTTGAAACTGTCTTCACTTGATTCAAACTTGGAATACATTGTTAGACAGAAAAGCGCTCCAATTGCCGTACATTTTAGCGATTTTGTAGTTTATACTTTCATTAATAATCGAGTTTATGGTCTTTAAAATTTAGAAAAATTCCATAAATACGCAGTTTTCGCTTGAGCATTCAAAGTTTAAAAGTCGACAGATGAAACTGTTGGGAAAAATGCAAATTCAGTAGAACATCGAATATTCGAATACCGATCAATCGGCATATCGGTTTATCGAGAGTGTTAATTCGGTAAATTCAAATTTGTGTGCCAGTATCGAAGTTACGCTTGGGATGGATAGCGCTTACCTCCATCCTGCCAGCCAGCATACGCAACAAACCTCGCCGTCAATTGGATCATTCGCTTATGACAGATTCTGCTGTGGTTGTGCCATTTTCAATGACGACTCATTGCAAATGTTTTGTTCTCAGTGTTTCCAACAAACTTAAAATAATATACCAGTTGAAGAAATGTGTGATACAAAATATATACCATTTTGTGTTTAATATTACTGTTTCTTCGTTTCATTTTATTCCAATGATACTAGTAATTTTTATCCTTAAATGAATTTTTTATCCGAACATCCCATGTCCCCATTTGTTTCACGTAATGGATACTCTGATGTAAATTCTATGCTTGGAGGAGCAGCACTTCATAACATTTTCAAGGAAGAACCAGGTCCATCGGGGTATACACAAAAAACACAATATTATTAAGGTTAAAATAAAGACTCCATTTTCTTTGATAATTGGTCAACCTATTTCTTGTTGAATTATAACCTTAAAGCTGTTTTGTTTTAATATTTCCTTCCTCTAATCATTATTACCTGCATTCAAACGGGAAAAAAAATAATTTTTTTAAACGTAAAAACCAGTCTTTTAGATCGATAATGGTATAAATTGATATATATTAAGGGTCGATACGTTTATTGTTTTGGAAGTCAAAACTTCATTTATGCTTTGAAATAATTGAAAGCCATAAAAATATATACAAAAATAATTAAAATATGAAATTGTTTTATGCGGGCATTGACTTGTTTTGAGCATTTTGCCATTAAATTTCCTTTGAAAATTTCGTGGTAAATGTTGGTAATGAAAAAAGTAAAGGATTTTTATAATTGCTTGCTCGTATCTACTGTGGAAAGAAACAGGAAAGAAAAAAAGAAAGAAAAATATATATAGTTTTCTCAGGGAAATATTTGCTTCAAAATTTATAAAATGACCTATTGAAAATTATAGCTGTTGAAAAAATCTTATGAAACTGTTGCTCATACTGTTATCTCCATGTGTAATTTTTAAGTGACGAAGGTCTAATTCGATATTAAAATTATTACACTGTTTTTGGCAAGTACTTGAAATTACTCGATTCATTTCCAAGGTTTTAAAAAAGGAGGTTTATATAAATAAGAGTTCACAGCTGCGGGAAGTGAATTTCCTAGAAGTTTATAGTTAATTTTTTTTTTGTCCAATTGCTTAATCGAGATTGTAGATTAGTTGAAAGAAAAAAAGGGAGGGAGCTTCTTTTTTTCCCATTAAACATCTTATCAAATCGCTTGAAAAGCGAGACTTTTTCTCAACACATGCAGATGGAAATGATAGCATTTATTTATTTATAGAAATGATGTTACACTCGGAGAAGAGTGTTGAAGAAACAGCGAAAGTGTTTAAAAAATTGTAATCGAGATTTTTTTTATAGTAACGCCTTTATGAAGGAGTAAAGTTATCAGTATTCGGATTTTTTTATTTTATTTTGTAATGCTTCACGTGCAGTTAAGATGACAGACGTATTAATGGAACAGGTGCTCTATATAATTACTTGTTTCAAAAGTATCATATTTAAATGTATCGAATTTTACTTTATAGCTGTTATTGTAAAGGAGGGTTTATAGGCTGATAAGAAAAATGTAAGAACTTTTTTTTTTAAATCAAGCTTTTATTTAACGATGAACTAAAAGGTATAAAAATAATTTTTTAAAATATAAAACAATATATAATTTTATAAAAGCTTGAGAGGTATTTAACTGAAATACCTACTATGTAATTGCCGGTAAATTAAGTATCATAGCTACTTATGTATAAGATCAAGTGAAGTATTAACCCTTTAAGCTTTTATAAAAAAAAATTTATTTTACGATAACAAAAATATTTCTGTGCTATTTAGTCTATCTTTCAATAAAACTTGATTTAAAACAATTTTTTTGTGTGCTTATATTCAATACTTTCTAGTCAAGAAATTTAAAATTATTACACTGTTTTTTAGCTGTTACCTGAATTATACGTGCGTGCTAAACTTCAAATGAATTGAAG
This sequence comes from Nephila pilipes, assembly GCA_019974015.1. NCBI lineage: Eukaryota > Metazoa > Arthropoda > Arachnida > Araneae > Nephilidae > Nephila > Nephila pilipes. The sequence continues at coordinate 131,968 of BMAW01053132.1, forward strand.
TGAAATGAAGGAAAATTCTCCATACCCTTACGTCCTTAATACTTCATTTGTATTAAGAACTTGTATTGTCATCGGAGTTAAACGTGTGGGCAAAATTTCAACTCGAGATTAATCGGATGATAGGAACCAGGTCAAAATCCGAGAACAAATTTTGAGCTGGAAGGACATACTTATTTACATGCATATGAACGTAGTAATTTATTAAAAGCTTGTGATAAAAGCCAATGGAATGCCAGAGGTTGCCGAGAAGAATGAGCTCTTGATGCAAATTGAATCATTAATTTAATGAAGGATTTAGATTAATATTAGGTCAACCGGAAAGTTCTGTCCACTTGCGAAATGAAAGAAAATAATACATTTTTCATGCATTAAATAATATTTACTGTATACTATAATTTCTGTCGTAACTTACGAACTCTTGCTAGCTTGATGGTATTTTGTTAATACCATTTTTGAAAATGCTTTATCTTAAAAAGCGAATAATTCGAGTAGTGCTAGGATGACGTCAGTTTTAGTTTTAAATTTTTTTTTCCTTTCAAAAATTTTGCATGGAGATAAACCAGTGATAATTAGATGGTGCTAGGTTTGGGAGAACATGGTGGATGCGACAGAAATTCCCAGTCTAGTTCTGCGATTGTTTGACGAATCGCCAAAACAGCACGTGGTTTGGCACAATCATGTGATGCTAAATAGTGTACTCTCCGAATTGAGCTTTATGTTAGGTTTCAAAAGCTCCAAGTGTGTTGGTTCTTGGGTAAGATGACCAGACGTCCGGATTTTTAACAATTTACCACGCGTCCTGCGGGGTTTTAAGAAAATCCTGATCTTTAGAAGGAATGCACGACAAGCTAGGGAACGGCGGAAGAATGGGAAGGAAATATACGGTTTTCGGATTCCATGTAGCTATTTCACCAGGATATGGGCTTTATGTTATTTTTGTAAATTTTATGTTTAACTTTAATAAAAAAAAATAATTGTTCAGAACTGATTATCAGGAACTGCTTATCAAAGTTCGCCTCGATCAGTTGCTAGAATACGACCACCATCGTTTGGATTTATTGAACAGTAGCATTTTTCGGCATTGGAGCGACGAAAAGATTTTGTAGCTGTGAAATGAAGAGAGAACACTTTGTACACTTCCACAGATTTTATTCTTATCATGATATGTTCCGCTAGCGAACTAGCATCATTTGGAACGTTGGTGCAAAGGAATTACATCTTATACAGAAATCGGAAAAGGAGGAGAATTTTAGAGAGGAGAAAGGTTAGGGTGTAAGGAGTTAGTTGGTCGTCCACGAAGTAACGCTTTCGCATACTGAGTTTTGTAACTGTCTCTCATACGATACACATCGTACTGCGTGCTAGTGCTAGTTAAACAAGTGATGCCGACAAATCAGCTATTCAGATGATTTAGGTAAGTAATTTATTTAGGTATCGAAGGTTGGTATTTTTTAGGTACCAAATTTTTAATCAAGATCTCCCCCCCCCCTGTCTCTGGCGTCCCGCTTTTCGAATGTTAAAATCTGGTCACCTTATTTTTAGATGTTCCACCCTACGCACAGCGTTCTTATATTCAGGCTCAATCTTGATGTAGAGGGGGGAGAGGACAGATAGTCCATTCTGCAAGTATGATCTTTTCCTTACGATGTATTCAAAAATAATCCATTTTTCATCTCCAGTTGTCATCCTGTTTTCCTTCCAAGCAAACAGAGATGATCATATGACGATTTGATTAAGCAGATTTTTCTCACTTAACTCATGAAGCCCCCATATGGGATGTTTCTAGACCAATCCTAGTAACGACGGAAACTATATTGTACGCTAAATATTATTAAATGTATGAAAAACGTATTATTTTCTTTCACTTTTCTCAAACGGAAACAGAACTTGATTGGTTGACCTAATATAATGTGTACCCCCTACCCCCCTCTATATTCCTTTCTCCGTTTTCCATTTTAATCTGATTTTGAACAACCATGAAATAAAACTCCATTGAATAGAAAATCGCACGCAGATTATCGCCGAGATATTTCATTCATATCTGCAAATAATCGATATTTAATCCTTAATCTTCTGTATCTGTGGCAGTGGTCCCTGTACGTGTCTGATGTAACGTTTAATAAAATTATCTAGTGTTTTCCTCACCGAACCAATCGGGTTCGAGACCTTGGACGATACGAAGATGAAGGTTCTTATCCTTGGCCTTGAAGTAGCTCTTTCTAGTTTTGATAGAATTACTTCTCACACTCGGCAAGGCGGTCACTATTCCTCCGTTTGTTACTTCAGCACCATTCGCTACCGCTAACGAACTTCCAACCTTAGTATCAAATCCTTCATCGCTTATAAATGCAATTTATCAAATCTATTCACCACCCTTTACTAATTCTAATCTAATGTTCATAAGTCACGTTTCATTAATTGGGAGAGAATGCAGCTCCACGAAATCAAAATATTAATTCAAGATAAAAACGTTACCGAGACAATGTCATAAATTATCTTTGCAAAGCAAATTTAAATTATCGAGTGCGTGTGTCTCTTTGCAATTCCCCTGGTTGTACCACTCATCCTTAATGTTTATCCTTAGACTAGATTACAAACGTATTGAACTAGAGTAGACAAAGAGAGTGAATATTCGTGATTTAAGAATTATCAATAAAATTATCGGGGCACTCATATTGTGACGTCTGCCCTTCATTATCTTGCTCTTGTGCCATATTTTAATAATATATATTAAACATTCAAGACTAACTCCAATTGCAGGCACGTGAGATTAAACCAAAATACTTCACAGAGAGTCAATGATGGATAGTTAAGTCGCTCTCTCTCGAATCCAAAATTAACTTATCAATTCTAAGTTAGGATCAACTAGTAAATTTTTAGTTTACCAATTCACTCGTATGATTCAGTCACTTATTACAAGCAGCTGGTTTTAATCTTAATACATTTGCTACAAAATCTGTTTCAATCCAAATAACTATTCTCTCTCAGCAAGTCCTTATCCTCAATCTCCCTTTTACTTTCCTTTTAATCGATTTCATTCATATATCATTGTCTCTAAATCACTTCACCTCACTTCTATCTTCATCTAATTTACCTAATCACGTTTCATTTAAGTTGGGAAGAAATTGTAATTTTATTCAATTCAAAATCATTTAATGTCCCCGAGGTTAGGGAAGGTCACAACGTCCTCATTATTTGACTGTTATGTTTATGTGTTTAGACTTAACTGGTGAACAGTGGTCTCTAAGGAATAAAATTGAGACATTACAGTGTCTGCATATGAGTATAAACATTGGGTATAAAAACATCACTTCCTAACAAAAATTGCAGCTTTTTTTACGTTGCTTTATGAGTAAAATTACTACCTGGTCCAATGAGTCTAAATTCTGTACATTCTGGCATTTTCCAAAAACAAGGTTTGCCGACTGTACTAAATAAAGAGGAAATTTTATAACGACCAGTTCTCCAAACGACAAAACTTATCAGAAGCAGTTCCGTGGAACCGGTACGAACTGGCTGAATCCCACCTTCTGGTAATAGATAGCCGGAAAACGTTAAGAAGTAGCAAAACACGAAAGTAAATAATATTTTTTTTAACGAAAAATTAAAAAAAAAAAAATAGTTCCAAAATTCTGTGTCCTATACATAAAAACAATATGCGTAGAATATGTTTTGCAAATGATTTATTTAACAAGTTCTTGTATTTTTGTGAGATATTTAACTAAAACTTTATCGTGAAGATCTCCAGTATGGGTTACTAAATTAGAAGGAAGCCAACCACGTCCTCCCTCCACTTTTTTTTAGGAAAAAATTAAATTCTTAATCCATTTCATCCGCCTAAAACAAGGAATTGTAATCATTCCATTTGTATAAACCCTGTTGTCTTATCAGTTAGTTTCACTTTCCTTTCGTTTTCCTCCAATATATATATATATATATATATATATATATATAAAAGTTCTATGCGAAGTTTTGGAAAGAATAGATTTAGCTACCCAAGGTGCGCTTTTTTTACTATAATTATTAAATTACTCAATTAAATATATAAGAATTAAAGTAAACGATGAAATATAGAGACATGGACAATAGTAAACTTTTCCGATATTAAAAGTAAAAGAAACGATAAATTATTAAACTGAATATATTTAAGTTAAATGTAATTAAAATTGAAGCAAGAAATAAAAAAATTGAAAAGTGATTTGGTATGCCAAAACGCTCCATCTAAAATAATAGCCCCTTGGGTGGTTAATTAATTAATATGTACATAATGCATCAATGCTTACAATAGTGAGACTCCTGCGTCCTGGCAAACCGTTTCGAAAAGCACTGCAAAATTCCCAGGTTAGATTTTGGCGAATTATCATTTTTTTAAAAATTTATATTAAATGAGTCATATTTTTAAATTATCCCCGGTCATTTTTGGTTTCTCTCGAAAGACTTCTGTTTAATTGTATTACATGTGTAATATTGTTCCTTTGATGGAAGTTATATTGTATAGTACGTAGATGTCTTAGGAGATTGAATTGAAACAATGGAATGTATAGAATATCGTGGCTTTATTAACAAATCAAGAGCAGTTGATTGAGAATACATGGCTTTATATATTACAGCAGAATATTCCGGAACATTGCTTCGGAAACGTAAAGAGTATTCTGGAAGGCTTTAGAAGATATAATGGAAAACAGAAAACAATTAAACAAAACATTTTCACGAATTTCTCAATGTTTTCAGCGTTTGGACCCGGGAATTCTTGTTCTGATGAACAGAGCGCCTTACCTGGACGCCATTGATGCTTGCGAGCTTCGAGGCAGAATTAACAAATATTTCAAAAAAAAAAAAAAAAGAAAGAAAGAAAGAAAGAAAAAGAAAAATCCCACGTTAGTATTAAAGCAAAACACAACAGCAAAGGTGATGTGAATTGTCAACTTTTACTTCTCAACCCAAATTCGCTCAGAAAGCTTCAAAAACTTATCCCTTTACATTCCCGCTTTATTTTTTAATGTCCAAAATTCTTTGCCCCCTCCCCTCATTCTTATTCCCAATCGGTGCTACTGATTAATACGAGGCAACTTATTTCTTAAACAGCATGTGAAGGCAGCTTTAGTTTTATGTTTCGTAGGATTCATATGCATATTTTTTATATCTTATGTAAAAGTGAAAATTAGATTTCTTTTTTTAAAAAAATGGCTAGTATCTATGCACTTCTCTGACAGAACAAAGGATAAAAAAAAAAACAGTGAGGGGTGTGGAGTGTTTTTCTACGCACTATCAACCTATTCCTGTATTTTGAAGCCTCCCTCTCGGCATTTCATCCGATTCGGCTTAAATATAGCTCGTGGTGGAAAACGAGAAATGACGCAACAGTCTCATTTCGGACGGGAAACTGGCATCTCTGAGGTTAAGAATCGCACAAATCTGGAGACAATCATTCGCTGAAGGGAAGGTGGGCGTGGCCTGTCGAAAAACCACATGTGTGATGAAGCACGTGGAACATATATGTGGAAATGAGGCAGTTTCTTTAAATCTTTATATTTCAAAGTAAAAAGAACGGAATAAAAAAAAATTGCGTCAACTTCATTGCAATATTCTTAAGAATTGAGCCTTACGGACAAATATTTGAGTGTGTGTTTGCGAAAATTCCGATGTTTTCCTTCCATTTGCTTCTCGTTTCTCAGAATGCGATGTCACGTGTTTTGTCACTTTTTCCGAGTTGCGGAAAAAAACACGTTGCTATACACGACTCATATGTTCTCCTGGAAAATATTACTTGAAAAAAAGGATTGGAATAGACATCGTCTTTGGCAACCGACCTGAATTCCGAGAGAATAACTAGTTTCGTCTCGAACACCTTGATTTGCAATTCCATTTCAATATTTATTCAACAAATCATTAATGAAACAAACTGTTCTGACAAAGCACTTCACAATCTTTGTGCTAAGACACGAATAACCTTACGCAAAACAAATTTTAGAATAAGTCTATAAATGAAAAAAGATTTTCAGTTTGTGAAAGTTAAACTAATTTTTTTGTGGCGAATTCGAACCGCTTGAAATGAAATTTATTGATACTTTCAATATTTGGAACCATTTCAAGATTTTTTTTATGAAATTAGGGAAGTCGGGAAGAATGTTTGATTGACACTGATATCAGTTTTTTTTTCGTTGAACATTTTTGTGTGTGATTAGAGTCATTTTCCCTATTGTACGTGAATTCAGAAGAGAGAAGGATGGATATTCTTGATCCTTCTCCCTGATTTTCAATCGCGCTTTGACTTCAAAAGTAACTGCAAGGCCTTCGACAAGGAAAAATGAGTTTAATTTCTACCAAGTTTAAGTAATCCTCCCTTTTGTTTTCAATTAAAAGCGATGGACCTCATGTTTTTACCTTTGAGATATCAGCATATTTAGGTATCTGTTCATGTAAAAAACGTCACATTTATAAACATAAATATTTCTGTATGTGCAATAATCAATCGCTGTATTTACATTTGTAAGTCGTGTTCAGATTTTTAGATACATGCTGTGTGTGTTAAAAATCTACAGCATTACTACTTAACATATTTGCAGATAACTTATAAACTTAACATTCTATGTACTGAACACGAGTCATGGTCGCGATCTCCGTTGTTTTTGTCAAGTCGTGGGTTCGAGTCCTAATGTCATTTAAGACCCGCCAAGTCCTCCTGTGAGGGTAGAGTAGAAGTTTAGTGAGGGAGGGTGCCAACTCACGTGTCATCTTCGTCGCTTGACCGAGATTCAAAATGGCGCGGTTCGTCACCAACAGCCCTCCCTTTGCTTCTCAGTGAGACGTTAATAAATAGTCACATTACTCTGAATATAATTCTTAAAATGTGTAAGCGTTTATCAAAAAATTTATATTCACTGCATAGAATTGGCTTTGATTTATTAACATCGCACTAGAAGCAACACGAGGGTATTGGCGACATACCTCGTAATTTTGACACATGAGTTGCCCCACCTCTTCCAATTTCCACTCCACGCCAACAGGAGGACATTAAGCCTTAACAGATTTAACGTGAATCAGCCCCAGCTACACGCCGGGTCTTCAGTAGCATCAAGGCTCGAACCCGCGACACAATGAAAAGCGAAGGCCGCTACCATGACCTCTAGGCTACGGCGGTCACTCACTGCGCAGGAAACAACCTCGTTCCACAATGTTCGAAATATCAGACTAGGATATTATTGACCGTATGGTTTCCATGGGATATAGAGCAGCAAAGGCTGTCATCACTTACACGAGATTCGTAAGAAATACATTTTGAGAATAATGCAATGCGGATATTTTCTTCTGTGGTGAGGCATATGTATCTGCAATTTTACATTTCAATTTCCGAACATTCTATTTGTCAAATTCTCATAAATTATACATCAACAACGCTCCCTCTGTTTCTACAGCAAAATAAAAAGAAGAAAAGTGCAAAACTTGAAGCGTTTTCGTGTTTCAGTTATCTTAAAAATCACAAAAAATAATTTTATAATTGATTTGACCTATCATTTCAAAGCGCATTCATTTCATTTTCTCGTTATTCAGGACATTGATATTAAAATTTAGTTTTTTTTTAATTGCTTCAACGTTATGAAATCTTCGTTTGACCCTCGTTATTGTTTTTTAACGTTCTCTTTTACTGGATTGTGATTCGCAGGTAAAAGACATGAGTTCTTTTTTTGTTTCCTCGTTCCTCTTTTTTGACACTAAGATTTTTTACCCGTACTTGAGAGATTTTATTACCTTTTACTTTTATCCTTATGAAAGGTAGCGGGATAATTTTATCTTAATTCGATAAAAAAAAAAAAAAAAAAAGTTAAGATTATATTCCGAAAGAATTATTTCATCACGACAAGAATCAATTTGCACTCCGTTTTTTGAATGAATATAACATTTTCTTTTGTTTTGAGCTAATTGATATTTCATCTCGACAATTTATTTAAGTCATTTCGAAATATACAAGGAAATATGTCGAGGCTTAAAATTTAACCCTTTCGCGACTGGCACCTCGATCGCCTAACCGTTCTCTCCGGACAGAGCGCTAACAAGATGCACTGTCTGACGGGCAATTATTTGAGCTGCTAAGCCTAACTTTGGGGGGAAAATTCGCATGAATGAAGTTCATTTCAATTTCGCATAATTTCAAAATTAAATAAGAAAAGTTTATATTATATATAAAAAAAGACAATGAAGAAATAAATAAAATGGGGGAAACTAGGGAGAATAATAAGATTAAATCTTATTTTGTAGATTTTTTTGGGAAAAAAAAAAAAAAACAACTTTTATTTAAATTGTTATTCATTGCACAGAATTATAAAAACTATTGTATAAAACAACCAGAAAAAATTTCAACACTTTATACTGAATGTAAAAAAAGACCTTGACACATATTCAGTACATGACCGTCATAAAAAAAAAGTTAAGAAAAAGCAGTTTAAACTTTTGAAGGTCAACGAAATGACTAAGCATGGCTGAATGAATTTAAATAATTAACTAAATGAAATAGTAGTGATTAGAAATTTTGCACATTTACTTAGAAAAGTCATACAATTAAAATAATTTAATAATTTTGTATCCCGAGATTTTGGTCATTTTTAAGAGGTACTGTGATCCCTTAAGAGGTAATGCATTTTAAAACTCCGAAAATTTTGCATCTTTGACTAGGGATTTCCGTTTTGAAATAAACAACGATTTAATTTATTTATGAAGATTAAAAACACGAAATAAATCGGTAATTTAAAATATCGCTTCTTCTTTCTGTCACCGAATGAACAATCAGAGGGAGAAAAAAACCCTAATATTCTTAAATTACAAGATCGTGCCATGTTCTTTATTAGAATAAATGACAATGTCCACTATCGGTGTTCGAACAACAGGAATTCGCGCCAAATGAACACCTAACTGGCGAACAAAAGACGATTTCAGGAAACGAATATCAATCTCCGTTCCTTTCAGAATCGTCTGCGGCGCGCGGGGCTGCTCTCTGGGATTATTTTCGAACTGAGAAAAGAGGGTTAAGGTCTTGCGCATTCATTACGTCATGTGGGGAACACCCTTTTGGAATGACAGTCGTACAGCTACCTACCCATTCCCCTGTACCTGTACACGCGACGTAATTTTTTGGTGGAATCCTCCTTCCTCCTCACCCCTCAGTTTGTACTAATCCCATTTCTCCTTGCTCAATCAGTTCTGGTTGCCACTGCCATTTGAATAAATGCCAGGGTAATTACCATTGAGAAATCCAGAGGAAACGACTCAGCTATAAAACTTTTTTTTTTATATACTTTTTTGGAAAATAAGTATTGTATGTTAATGCCGCATTATAACCGACATGCCTGCTGAAATGGAGAAATGAAACATATTTCGGAAAGTTAATGACCTCTAATATTATCTGGCTTGAAATGAAAAGAAGCATCCGTGATATTTTTGTACTCTGAATCATATATGATAAAGCAATGACGTTTGGGAAGGAATTGTTTTTTTTCGAACTCAATCCTCGGCTAAAGTTTAACTCTATATGTGTGGGTTTTTAAACAATATAAATATAAAATATATCTTAGTAAATTTTTTTTAAAAAAAATTATGTCACTAATGGCTCCTGAGTACCAAATATTTTGATTTCGTGAACGCAATGTTAATTCTACGGAATTTCTACTCAGCTCCTATTTTATCTATTTCATGACAAAGTGCTTCCGAAAAAGCAAAAAATAATGAAGATTACTGCTGAATGATATTTTAGCCTCGATTTTTAAAAATATTGTTAGATTTCTATACATAGACAATTTCATTCCATTCTGAAAATTTTTCTGTCTATTATGGAGTTTATTTATATAAGAGGGGGGATGTTATTTTTGTTGAAAAAATTGTAACAAATTGAATTTCTCGCAAGTCTAATCGGGTTTTTAATTTGAAAGTGATTGATTGATTGATTGGATGAAGAAGGGATGTAGGGCAACAAGGGCCATTATCCCAAAGTGATTGATTGTTTATTAGCGTAGCACTTGGATGCAACATTTTGAATGTCAGTCAAGTGATAAAGACGATACCTGAGCTGTTACCCTTTTCTCCAAACTTCTACACCAGACCTACTCGGACTAGGAACTTAGACAGATTTAATCTGCATCAGCCCCGGTTCATAGTGGATCCTTAGAGAAATCAGGACTTGAACCCACGACTCGTCGGAAATAATGCCGGTCGTGAGTACGTGACAATGACCACTGGGCTACGACGTACACAATTTTTGAAGTGAATTTATTCTTTAATATATATATATATATATATATATAGGTTATGGTCGGGAACTAGTTTCCGCTGAGTCGTGGGTTCGAATCTTAATGTCAATTAAGACCCGTAGCGTATCGAGACTATTGCGAGTTATATCTGTAGGAGAGGGGGGTGCCAGCTCAGGTGTCGTCCTCGTCACTTGACCGTGGTTCAAAATTACGAGGTCCGTCGCCAATAGCTCTCGTGTTGCTTCTAGTGCGACGTTAATAAAAACTAAAAATTGCGAGTTATATCTGTTGGGGCTAGAAGTCCCTTCTTTGGTGTGGTGTGAAAATTAGGAAGTAGGGTGCCAGCTCAGGTGTCGAATTCGTTTCTTGAAAGTGGCCCAAAGAAGGAGGTCCGTCGTCAATTGCTTTCGTGTTGCTTCTAAGTGCGACGTTGATCAACAATCAATAAATCTAACAAACATTCTTGGTACGAGGTAAAAAAAAAAATCATTTATAACCAGTAATTACCTGTTTGATAGTCATTGAATTTTAGTTTAAATTAACAGAACTATAACAAATGTAATAATTCAGTTTTTCAATTATTTACCGATGTAATAGTTTTGCGGCAAATTAAGGGGAAAAATGAGATTCTGTAATCTTAAATTATATTAAAACAATCCTTGATTAAATGACAAAACGACTAATTGATTTTATGTTTTATAGATATTTATGAAATAAATAAATATTAATTTCTAAATTTTTAATTTGACGATGGTTCTACCTTCGTGACCTCGTTCTAGTTCGTGCTGAGTTTGTACAGTTCTCGAGAGACTTGATCCAAGTCGAATTATGTGTCCAGATTTAGAATGGCTCGAATAACCGATTAGGAAAGTCTTAATTTTTTTCTTTTCTTTTTGGTTCTCTAGTAATCCTCGAAGCAATTGAAACAAGAATGAAACAACCTTTTGAATAACAAAATTTTTATTCGCTTTTATTGCTGTCTCGCATTTACGTGCATCAATTCAAGTTTTATGCAATTTTAATCCTAACGAGAACAATAAAAACATAAAAGTTATATGCAAAGTTTTGTAAAGTACAGATTTAGCCACCCAAGATGCGTTTGTTTTTTTAAATAATTATTATTAAATTACTCAATTAAATATGAGAGTTAAAGTAAACGATGAAATATAGTGAAATGGACAATAGTAAACTTTTCCGATATTAAAATTAAAGGAAACGATAAATTATTAAATTGAATATATTAAAACTAAATGTAATTAAAATTGAAGCAAATGATAAAAAATTATAAAGTGATCTAGTACGCCAAAGTGATCCACCTAAAACAATACCCAAGTGGCTATTGTTTTAGGTGGATCACTTTGGCGTACTAGATCACTTTATAATTTTTTATAAAGTGATCTATAATTTATGAAGTGATTTATAAAGTGATTTATAATTTTTTTATAAGCTAATATGATAAAGGAGCCTCTACTTTGTTCTTCAGTTTAATAGTTATATCTATTGTAAAGTTGTTCAAACATTTATTTCTTTGTAAATTTATATAGTTTTCACACACATATAGTTCCTTATTTAAATATTTAAAAACTTAAATATTTTAAAGCACCTTTGATGGCTAAAACTGTTCTTTCACAAAACAATTTAGTTATTTCTCTTGTTTTTATGCATTGAAAAGATTCAAAAATCCAGAAATTGTGTCTCTGAATAAACTAAAAAATTTCTACATGTTGTCAAATACAAAACATTTCACTTCAGGAAAAAGGTGTGTGATAAAAGAGAACAATTTAATTCGCAAAATATCGCTGAACAAAAAAAACGTAAAATTTTTTTTTGGAAAAAAAAAAAAAAAAAAAACTTAACAATTTTTGAAAATACAAAAAGGGAAAATAATATATTTAATGTTGTAACAGGCTTTAGACTGTTAAGCTGAGTTATTCTAGAATTATAAGCCTAGTTATCCCCATCAACAATACATATTAAGACTTTGCTTTCTTTTGCAATAGATCTTGCTTTTCGTTCAATTCGAAACTGGTCATGAAACAATTCATTTCAACATTCCAGTATTGCAGCAAAGGAAGTAATATCCCTTGAGGAGGTTTGTGACCTGTTGCAAGGAACGTACCCTTAAACTAGAAATAATTCGTAGAAACCTCTAAAAAAAACTTCGGTTAGATGTATAAAAAGTATCTTCGTTTCAAGAAGTTCCAATTTCGGTATATTTATATCTATAAATAAATATAGATTTTTTCTCTCAAAGTGAAATCTCAATATAGATAGGAAACAAGTTTTATTCTCTTTGTGCACATAAATTCCAGAGCTTGAAAAAAAGAAAAGCATTGAAATACTGCATAATTTATTTTTAATTATTACGGTACATATCTTTAATTATTGTAACATTTTTGTAACACGCATAATTTGAAAACTGATGCACAATTCAGATTTTTTTAATAAACTAGCTGCAAAAACAATTTAAAATTGATAATTTTAGAACAGTTGTTTGTAAATAATGCAGTTAGCTGATGCAGTTTTTTTCCCAGGAAATAAAAAATTCATTTTGGGAGAGCAAATATTTTCTTTGAAAATTTATCAAACAAAGGCTCTTTCTATGTGTTGAATGTCAAAATCCAAATAAATAAATAAATAAAATCGTAGTTAAAATTTCAAGTTTTTACGATAGTTTCAAGTTTTCAGGTTTTTTCGTAGTTTTTACAATTGTCTCAAACAGTATCGATGATATATTCGAAAAACAAGTTAATATTTTATTTTAATGCTTTTATTTCTGTGATTATTATTTTGTTCTAGAAATCTATTTCGAAAAAAAAAAAAAAAAAAAGGGAGTTTCTTTGTCAATACGTTGTATACAATCGCATAGATTTTTTCTTCTCATTATTTCGTTGCTATGTGACTACAAGTACCTAACTAGGAAACTAGGCCACTATTGCAGTTCTTAACGCTCCTCGCTTTTCGAACATTTTGCAGACAGATTGATCTCTTTTTTACGAATGAATAAAAATGTGCAATGGGAAAGAAGTCACTTTAACTGTTTGTTTCGTTATTGTTTTTAAAACAACGCAAAACTTCACGCTCATTAGATTCGTTGACGTAGTTGTGAAATTATGTCTGGAAAAGATTCAACATACATCTTTTATATATTTTGAACTCACATCTTGATACAGTTCTTTCTTAAAAAAAAAAAAAGCACATCAGACCTCATTATTAATCTCGAAAATACTATTAATTCTACAAAAAATACAAACATTCTTACGCTCAAAAACGATGCCAACTTTAACTTCGAAGTGAATAAAAGTAGTCGATTCTGTAATAAAAAATTAGTTTTCAGATACTAAAATTAAAGCAAACGATAAAATATTAAAGAAGATAGTAAATTATTAGAACTATTGATACTATTCTTTTCAAGTATCAAAATTAAAGCCAACGGTAAATAATTATATAAATCTATCTTAAGATGAATGTAATTATTGTTCTTATGAAATAAAATAAAACAAAGTTACAAATTGATCTATTTTCAAGAATTGTGTTAAAAATTACCAGTTTTTGACTATCAATAATAATAATAATTGTAACACAATTCCGAGACAGTAATTATGTAAAAATATTCTGCGTGAATTGTTCATTTCGAAGGTGATTCAAATCATAATTATAAAAATGTGGTTTTCCTTTTCTGCTATTTCTCATTAAATTTTTCTAATTCAAATCTTAATGGTTATCTTTTTAAAAAAATTTCACCCGATTAATAAATTATACTAATGGTGTGAATTTAATTTAATTTAATTCAGAAGAAAATTGTGTTGTTATTCTGGAAAAAGCTTTTTACCTTTTTATTAGGTAATTAAGTAATCTTGTATGTTATCTTGATGTAACGCTAGTGTGCCAACATTTGTGAAAATTTTCGTCATAGAGAATTAAGTGACGTAAATTGACCATTCAAAAACAGGAAATTATGTACTCTGAGATTTATTAACCTATCATTCAACACGGGAGTTTTAGCTAATGCTGACATCACAATGGTTTCATTTACGTTTCTTTGCTAGAATTACATCATCATGATGTTTCTACTCATTAATTTATTCATTAACGAAAAATTATTCTTGTAGATGAAATGCTGAAATTATGTGTTTAGGATATATGATGAAAAGAAAGAATTTTCGCTTGTAAATTAGCTAATTTCGTTGTTTGACATGTGCACATTATTCGAAATATTATTCCATGGGAAAACTTAAATATTATTCTTTTTTCGGATAAGTTTAGAATTAATGAGAGTGGTTTTTACTACAGCATTCGAAATGGAAAAAAATCGAAACAGTTTTTGATGCTCTTTATTTGAATAACCGTTTCGTGATAAATGTACATTTTGAGTGAAATGAATTCTGACTCCCGCATAACAATCATTTTGTATTTGTGAAGGCAATATTGATCCTACGGATTTTCTACTTTCTCCTATAATTCTAGTCTGTTGTATTCATTTGAATACAATGAAGTACTAAGCAAGAGATAAAGTAATGAAGGTTTCTTGGAACAAAATAGTTCCTCCAATTTTTGAAATACTTTTTAAATGATTATTTTGAAGACTTTCGGTTTGAAAAAAATTAAAAAAACAGTCGAGTAAATTTTATTCTACAAAAATGTTCATTATTTTTTACTTTTTCGGTTGTACTTTGATTCATGTAAATAGTAGCAAATTCATAGCATTAACATTATGTTCACGAATTCAAAATTTTTGGTAGATGGAAGTATTAAAGCTCCCGGCTACCCGCCATTTTGATTTCATCACCTTAATATAAATCCTATGGAATTTCGACTTTTGTTCTCACATCTTTACTATTTGATCTACTTGAATGCAATAAAGTTGCATCCGAAAGAGCAAAAAATAATGAAGGACTCTGCGGAATTACTTTCCCCCTCCAATTTTTAAAAATATTTTAACTATTATTTTAATTCATCTTTAGTGGGTTTTCCGGTCTTTAAAAAGTATTTTTTTAAAAAATTGGAGAATATAAGTAGTTCCGCGGAAGCCTTCGTTATCTTTTACTCTTTCAGATGCACTTTATTTCATTCAAATATATCAATTTTAATTTAAAATCATCCATAATGTTGTTCCTCACTTTGGGGGTTATTTTAAACAAGTGAAATATGTAGCAAGAACTAGTTGCCATACCTTGCAACTCTGTGTGGCTTATTTTTGAAAATTTCGCATTTTGAAATCGGACGACTGATTTTGAATAACTCTGTACAATAAATTTGTCTTACCGAACCAATCGGGTTCGAAAAAAGACAAGAAGAATTTACTTTAAAGAATTAAAGACGAGGGTTCGAGTTCTTGACTCTAAGCAGATACGATCTAGAGTCACTTCTATAATTCCTTACAAAATGCAAGTAACTTCAGCTCACTATTTTTTATCGCTTGTAACGTTAGTTATTCGCGTACTTTCCATCAACTAACATCTGGGTTTGTTTTCTGATGTTTATATCGAATTTAAAACACCTTTTCAACCAAATGAAACGTGATTACGCGTATTAGATTAACATTAAAAGTGTAGTAAACTCATTTAAAGATATGCATATAAAAGAGATGGATAATTAAATACATTAGAGTTGGAATTCATTTGGTAGTGAAGTTATTAATGATTAATAGAAGCTTTTGAAACTGCTCGAATCCCCAATCGTCTCAAGTTAACTCACTCGGACCCGAGTATGCTGGAAAGATTATCGTTAATATTGAGGTTAGACCGTTGTAAATAATATATTAGGATGTTCCGGAAATGAATGAGATGGCGTGCCTCATCAATAGTTTAATAGCGCTTAGGATCATAGGAAATAAATTCAGATTTTGATTTTTAGTTGGGTCTTAATCTCTCCGCTAGTATGACCGCTAAAGTGGCATAATGATTGTGTGGGCTATTTGGAGGCACTGTTTGGATTTCTTTTCATCTTGTTACCTTTGGATTACTAATCACTGTATAAACTAGATTACAAACGCGTTGAGGTTGATTGTTGGTTAGTTTTATTAACGTCGCACTAGAAGCAACACGAGAGCTATTGGCGACGGACCTCGTAACTTTGAACCTTGGTCAAGTAACGAGGACGACACCTGAGCTGTCACCTCCCTCTCCCAGCTTCCACACCATGCCAACGGGAGGACTTTGAACCTCGTCATATTTAATGTACATCAACCCTGGCTACACGCTGGGTCTTTTGTGGCATCACGGCTCGAACCTACGACTCGTAGAAAACCGCCGGCTGCGTGTCCATGACCACTAGGCTACCGCGGCCACCCTTTTGAGGTAGAATAAACTGAGAGAGAATAATTCTGCATATTCGTGATTTAAGAAATATCAATAGTAATCTATTGTCTTCCTCGTTATTTGATTGTTATATTAATGTGCATAGACTTTCATTTAGTAATTGTTTAGTTGGTAATCAATGACCTTGGAAGCGAATAACAGGGACGCGCTACACCCCCAATAACCTTTCGACCCTCGTTTTAAACTCTTCGGAGCTAATAAATGCAATTCATCAAATCTGTTCACTACATTTCAGTAATTTTTATCTAATCTACGTGAATTGCATTTCATTTATTGGGAGAAGTTTTCAATTTCAACAACATGAGTTAAAAGACGCCGAAGTCTTAGGTGAAGAGAAACTACGCCACGCAATAATTTGCATAAGCTATTGCATATAACGTCTCCATACAAATTGCAGAGTTGCATTGTGAAATGCAATGTATCGATTCCGAATATCATTTATTCCAATGATATTTTATTATTTACAATTATTATTCCGGAATTAATAATAAAATCCCTATTATAATCAATAACTTAATAGGTTAATGCATGATTGTGTGAAAAGTTCTTTGTAATCTTCTGCATTTTTAGACAAATATTATCTTCAAATGTGTTGTGTTGCCAGATAAACTTGTTGACAACGTTCAAAATTCGAAAACAGCATAACTGCCCTTGACTGCCAAAAATAAATCGATTTTTCTATCTTCCTTTACATCTTCGTTTTCCGGCTACGAGTTTCCAAATTCCTTAATCATACATCTGAATGAATTTACGCCGTTGAACGTCATTGAAAGTAAAGAATTTTTTTTTATAACTTCAACTATTTTTTTTTAAAAAAAAGTGTTAGAAATGTAAAAGAAAATATTGCTTCGGCTCCAGGTCTCTTTATTTCAAGAATGAATTGAATTCATTGATCAATTAAAGTCGCACTTGGAAACTACGCGAAAAATACTGCCGACGGATTCCATTATTTTGAACCTTGATCACCTCAGGTGACACTTTTCTCTTCAAACCTCCACTTCACGCCAAAGGGAGGACTTGGAGCCTCGACAGATTTAACTTGTGTATAAACCCTCTTACACGTTCAGGTTTTAGTGGCATCAGAGATCGAACCCAATACTCGACGAAAACAATCCCAGCCGCGTGCTCGCGATCATGATTAGCTACATGTCAATTGAAGTGTACGAATGGGTATCGTAAAGTTTTAATTGTAACTAAGAAATAACCAAGGTATCTAGATAAAATTCATTCTTTGTATTAATGGATCCTTAAGTAAACCGCAGTATCATGAAGTTTTAACTACGAAGGTTGTTCCGAAAGTAAGTTTCGTCATTTTTTGGAAAGATCGCATGGCACACTAGATGACACAAATGACAGCCATAAGAATCCACATACATTACTGGTTCGACGACGAAGTAGCGCGAGTGGAGGAGAAATGCCGCATGCACAGAGCGACGAAGAAAAGAGATTAGCAGCAGACCAACGTGCCCGAGACGTGACTGACAACGTGATCGGCAGTGGAAGTGCGTGCTGTTATCCAGTATGAATGGGCGTGTGGGATAAGTCGTCCATGAACGCTTATAGACCGTGTATGGTGAATAGGTCATATCTCATCAAATGGTCGGACGCTGGTGTTGCACAGGGAAGGAAGACAGAGTGTGGAGGATGAAGATCGAAGTGGGCTTCCCTCCACATCCACGAATGAACACAACACTACTGGAGTACACGACATGGTGTTTGCGGATAGACGCGTAACAATGTCAGACGTGGCGTCCACTCTGCGTGTTGGTCGTGCTCAGATCCATCCGAAACAATACTGAGGCGGAGAAGACAGTACGACAATTCCTCGCATCGCGGAGTTTTACCAAAGTGACTCTTCAAACTGATTGCCCACTACGACAAGCGTCTCATTGTCGATTGCAACTATGTTGAAAAAGAGTGTAAAGTGTATAGTTTATGATGACATGGTTTATTATTATTATGCAATAAATTTACTTTCGGAACATCCATCGTACTCTACCGGATATCATAAAGTTTCGGTGATTACTGAAAATAATCAAGATAGAAAAACTTATTTTTCATTCGTTATTCTTTTGATTTTTCTTTACATATTAGTTATCCTCCCGAGTTATACATTTCTCCCGTCGTATCTTAACCTTTCTAATGACCCTCAGTGACCTTTCAGTGACTTTCGCCATTGTAAAGATCTTGAATCTACAGTTTCCTGAAACCAGGAAAAATCAACACGAATAGTTGTAATCAACAACATTACGTACATAAGGATCAATTAATATGCAGAATAAGTTTTTTTCAGATATCTCGGTAATTTTTTAGAATAATAATTAAAACTAGAAAATACACCTATGTAATACTTGTAAAAAATTTCGTTATTCGTAATGAGCGTTGGTTTCTATTATGTTCTCTCTCTGTCTATGGTTTGCATGTGATTAAAGCCATGACCTAAAATGACGAGGGATACTTTAAATTCTTAATGCATTCTCAGATCACGTGCACGTTTCTCTGGTGCTTCGCATATTTATGGTAATATTATTTTAATTTAAATATCTTTTTTTCTCCATCGAAGAAGGTTTCTTTGTTTGGAGTATTTTTTTTTTTTTTTGATGGCCTCGACAATTGATTTATTATGATTTCGGATTTCATACATGACTACGCATTCGGTCCTGGATTCTAATTCTTTTTTTTAATTCAAAACCTTATTTCGCCAATGAGGAACTTTTTCGAACGAAATGAAACAGTTTTGTATTCTTCAATTGCGATACAAAAATATTTTTATTTTGGAAGACCGTTTTTATGTAGCTGTATTTTTGTACCGAGGTACAATCGCATTCGGGTCTCCATTCAAAATATTCAATTAAGATAACTACGATGCTTTTGAATTTGAATTTTGAAGAAAAATGCATTTTGTTTTATATCATACGATATTTAATATCACCGTTCATACAAACGAATCATTAAAATAGGGGTAAAAATATTTTTAAAAATAAAAGGGAAAATGTGATTACGCAGAAAACTTCATTATTGTTTGCTCTTTCAGATGTACTGTTTGGCATTCAAACAGATCAAATAGTAAAGTTTTGAGAGCAAAAGTAGAAATTCCATAGGATTAATGTTACGTTCACGAAATCAAAATGGCGGGTAGACGGGAGCCTAAAAGCAATATCTTGTCGTAGGCATGCCGTATTATTTCTTTGTTCTGCATTATTTGAATTCTTCCAAAAGGTCACAGGTTCTCAATCCCTGAAATACATCGTCAAAATAGATCAGCATATCAGTGGCTCGTGTTTTGCAGAATTTCGTTTTATACCTTTTATGGTACAATGATGATGTTATTGAAGAACGCTTTTAACTAACGAGGTGAACGCTCTCAATTACATCACGAGATTCCAATTAAGGCCCGCGAAATGATCTTATTAGTTTCATTTGGAAGTTTAAAATATTCGGTTATGGTTAAGTTCATTGATCGGTCCAGTTTCCGTTCAGGTCAGTCACACATCGTTCGCTGCCGTGGTTTCTGTGACAGGAATTTGTCAATCATATCTTCGGCTGTCAAAATATGGCACGCTGACCCCAAGTGCATCCATTTTCTGCCGCGAATCTTCGTTGATTGGGGTCTCTACTAATGGGACAGACACAAAGGTTTTGGGATTTGTGGAATTTAGGGTCAGTGTGTGGGGAGAAAGTGTCTGCTGATGGCTTTGTTTACAAGAACTTTGCTCTTGGCCGACAACGACTATTGAGTTGAAACACGTGCAGAGATTGTTTGGAGTACACACCGCGATTAGCTCGCTCTGAAGTTGTTGATAAAGTTGTTTACAAGTGTTAACATATATGTTTGCGACTGTTTTCCATTTCGAATATTTTTATTTTTGGAATGTGCGACTGATAAAGGTTGTAGTGGATTGGAATCTAATGTAGGACTGATTAAATTGTTGTTCCCCAAATATATTTGATGGGATAGTTAAGAGACAAATATGGCATTTTGTCTTGCGAAATATCCGAAGTTAAGTGCTGTCCTAGTCTCTTGAGATTTTTGTTTACTTTAAATACTTCCGGTCCCTAAAAATTATGCACCCTATTTGTCTCCCTTTCGAACTATGCACTTCCTGTTTTCGCTTGCCATTACTATAGCAGCATACCTTTACTTAGTGCGCCAAAAGCCGAAGTTATCGTATATTTCCGTATTTTTCGAAGCTAAATAACAGGTGTCGACACATATACGGGTCCACTAGTTCGCATAAAACGCAGGTACTTTTCGGTTAGCCGCGGACAAGCGATAAAGTGGCAAATATAGAATGTTTTTATCTCTTTAGTTTATGTATATTAAGTTTATGTGAGAAAAAAGTGTCACAGAAACTTAATGAAAGGAAATGATCATTATTTTTATGAAAATGAGTTGTTTTATTTTCGGAAGTGTTTATATTACTGGTTTGTTGAATCATCGCCAAAACAAAACAAGAAAAAAATCTGATGTTGTCGAAATTCGCAACCTGCTAATAGCTAAGTACCGAGGCGTACACTAGAAATAGTAACAGATTAGCTTAGATAATCGAAACATAGATCACATAAAAATTGCAATTTTAATAACGTAGATCACATAAATAATTGCAATGAAAGAGGAATATTGTATTATATAACTAATATCTTCCGACTTAAATCTGAATGTTTTGAATGCAACCTTTTATGCAAAAATGAATAAGAACTGTCACATGAATAAGTCTATGTCAGAATCTGAGGATCCGAATTCGTTATCAAATTCACTTTCTCTGATTGGAACACCTAGATACATACCATCGTCACTTTCAGTGCCTTCTATACTACAATTTATGTCCACTTCATACGCAAAATCATCCTCGTCGCTATCCTTACAGTTACGGATGCAGCGCTTTTAAAAACTCTCTGCTACTTCGGCTTACAAAACGGAACTTGAATTTAAGATAGATATTTGAAAGGAAAACAAACACGCACTCTCCGCTGAAACAGGATACGGTAGGAATATCTCCTCGATTTTCCGCTACCATTGTTCCGGCGCTAGTTGTTCGTCATGTATTGGGAACTTGCTTTGAGTAGATATTTTACCATTTCAGTAGCCATTATGGTGTGGGGCAATGGGCATTGTGCTTTCTTGAAAGAAGCGTTTTTCAAAAATGGCGACTCTGTCATCACTTTACAGCAATTATTTCGTAGACACTTTAATTGAAATGAAACCATTTTGTTACGGCTTGAAATTCCCGAGGTTTGAGTTAGGTTTTAAAGCGTAAATTTTCTATCAGACCACGCACACCAGAGCAAATCGATCCAGTGAAACAAGTCGTTCTTCGATCTCGGCAACGTTCAGCCCGCAGGCATGCTACTCTTATGGGGATTTCTAATCAAAATGTAAGAAGATTTCACTCATAGACCTGAAGTTCCATCCTTACAAAATGATGGTTATGCAGGAACTTAATGACTATAATTTAGCGTACCGCAATGTGGAGGCTATTCCACATTACGTTATTCTCTCATGTGATAAAGCTCACTTTCATTTTTCAAAGTGTGTGAGGAAACACAACTTTCTCTCCTGTGCTGTTAACAATTCAAGGACAAATCCATGAATGATCTCTCCATAGTTTGGTATGCTATTACAGATTTTGGGGTTATAGGCCCATACTTTTTTAAGGAGAATGGCAAATCAGTGACATTAGCTTCTGCCCGTTATGTGAATACATTATGTAACTTCCTGCAGCCGAAACTGCACGGGCCTGGGAATTTGACTGTGTGGCTGCAACAAGATGGTGCCACAGCCCACATAACCAGAATATCGATGGACTTGCTGAAAGAAATGTTTCTGGAGAGTCTGATCTCCATATGAGGAGACATTTCATGGCCAGCGCGTTCCCCAGATCTATCTCTTGGCAACTACTTTCTCTAGAGGCATCTTAAGACGCAAGAATAGCCACGAAAACCCAGGAACTAAAGCTGTTATCGGCCAAGAAATTGTGGCAATACAGCTTGAAATAACGAGGAGGGTGATGAGAGACTTCTGGGTGAGACTTCAGAAATTCATAGACAATGAAGGTCGGTATTTGGACGAAATCACTTTTAAAACGAAGTGTGATTAATGAAGAACAAAACGGCGAATATTATTCTTTTAAATTGTGAAATAAAATTTTGAATAACACCTATTATTGTTTTGTTATTTATGTTTGAAAACGGGGAGTTATTTCTGCCTCACCCTGTACAGTGATTGGCTTATACGCGGTAATAGTTTTTGTATGCTTTTTTTTTGTTGTTATTTAGATAGCTGGTAATTATGTATTATTTTGCATTAATTATAATGTGATTATCACTCTTCTTTTTATTACATCATTTTATATGGTTCCATTCTGTTCTATCGATTCTACCTCTTGTAGGGAACCCATGTTCATTTTCCAATGTTGCTTATGCATATACCCGAAGTGAACTGCGTCTTCTATTTTCTGTTCATCTTCAAAGACGAATATTAACTTTTTTTTCCCTTTGAAAGCGGAAGGAAAGTTTACGGATTAGACACATGACTTGTTAACTAAGTTGAGGTTGGATGTATGTAACACATTTATTACAGTAATGATACATAGTCGTTAATAATAATTAGTCGAGTTCAGATTGAAGTTTAGAGATTCAGCAAATGTTGCATCTTATATTCCCTTATTTGTATTTTGTTCACCTCAAACAGAAGCCTACTTCTGTTATCTCTCTCGAATTGTAATGATGTTACTGAATGAAAAGATATTAAGTTCTTAGACCGATTTCTTGATAGACTCTCGTACGGATATAAGATGCAACATTATGTTCTCTTAGTTGATGTAGAATCCACGGGGACTCTCTACAAGCATTCTATTCATTATTAATTGTACTATAACTGTTCAATCCCCGTAGAATAGATTGATTGTGGAAT
>BMAW01053132.1:155448-325559 GCA_019974015.1 Nephila pilipes
CCCCATGGAATAGAATAATTGTAGAATCCTCGGGGACTCTCTACAATTGTTCTAATCATTATCAGTTGTTCTAAAACTAATTTGACTGGTTTTTAATTTTAGTTATCAATAGGAATAGTTGTAGAAAATATATGTAGGGGGCATTTTATAAGCCTAGAAAAAGGCAATTTTTGCACTTTTGTCTATAAAATATGGAAGAAAAAATTTCGTTGTTCTTTAATAGATGAATAGAGAGACGAAAAGAAAGTCTAACTCTTGGTCCTAAGAACGGATAAAATGCCTCGGCTGTAACGAACTCCTTAGGAAGAAAACAGAAGTTACCTTTAAAAAAGAATATTTTCTAGCTAGAGATTCGATGTCAAATACATGAAGAGAAAAAAGCGCGCTATCCTACTGTCTAAGAAGTATATTGAAAGATCATCGCAGAAATGAAAGCTGGGATATTTTACGAAAGCGGGAAAATAAATTGGTTTTTTTCAGAGTTTACTTCACATTTTAAATGTTCTCTACAGTCATTTTACTGAAATATCATTACATATTTTTTAAAAAAAAAACAACTTGAATATTTTTGTTGTTGATATAAAAATGCATCATATGAATTAGTTTCCTCTATCTTAATTTCATTCAATTCTTTTTACTCTTTAAAATACCAATTAGTTTAAATACGAGTACTTTTAAATGTTTTTTTTTTAAATTTGTTCCATGATTTTGCATGAAACATCGCTTTATATCAACAATTATTCCATTTACATAAAGATAAAGACAAAATTGTCCTTCAAATGATTATGAACAGCAAAAGAAGACGTATTTTGTGTGCAATAAATCTCAACAGTAACGAAAACGAAGCAAAATTAATGCTTACCAGTTTTGTTCGAAAGTAGAAAGACGTCATTCGAGTGCACGTGATAACAATTTATCAGAATAACCGTCAGAGAGAGAAAAAAAAAGCGGTATTTTCAGCTGAAAAGCATTTAAAAATTAAATCACGTATTTTTTTTTTATAGAATTTTCGCAAATTTTTCATTCGTTTTTACTTACTTTCTTTTGACCCCCCCTCCCCCACTTTTTGATTAATAAATGATGCAGAAGTTTCTTTTTTGAAACGTTCCAAAATTACATTTTAGAGAACGATATTTTACACGATAAAAAAAAATGTATATTTCAATTTGTCGGCTAAATTTATCTGTGTCAAAAGAAGTATTGGTACTTCTAATTTTTGTTTTCCTCTTAAAATGAAATAAGTATGGTAAATTATATTTATGACACAAATTAATACTACTACTACTACACATACACTTTACTTATTTAACTAATGAAATTTTAAAACATGTTTTACTTCATTCTTGGCTCAATAAGGAAACTTTATATTTTTGAATTATAAAGTTATCAATATTACACGAGAGGAGAGGAGAAAATGAATTGGGATAGCGGCGGACCCAACGCAATACACGTCCACTCGCTTCAGTGGTCATGACAGAAGAATTGAGAAACTTTTCCTGTTTGGGAAGTTAATGTAACGATCATTCAGATCATATAGTAATAGATATAGGGATCTTTAGGCATTTTATACGGAGACTAAATATCTATTAGGGATTATCCTTACTACTTCGGAGTGTGAGAAATACCGATCTAAGCACATTGAAAAGTCGCATGATCGAATAAATGAAGAGTCAATGCAACTGTATTAGGAAATAATAAACGTGATTCTGTGATGCTTAAAGTTTTGGATAAATTAGGAAATTTAATTAAATTTAAGTGTATATAAGCGACGTTAATGAATCAAGTATGGAATAAATCTTAATGTAATGGTATCAAATTTATGTAGTTCAATGTTATTTGGAATCAATTGATTTTCATCGAATCGAATCTCGTGTGAGAAATATTTGCTTATAAATATGTATTTAATTCGTAAATTAAGGGAATAATAGCCTTTGTGTTTCATATTTCATAAAAACAATCAATCAATCAATTCGTAGATGATTTTTTCTCTATTATCTCTCAATTTAAATATTAAGACTTCCGTCTACCGGCCATTTTGATTTCATGAACTTAATGTCAATTCTATTGAATTTCAACTACCATTCTTAAATCTTTGCGTTTTTTCATCTATTTGAATAAAATAAAGTGCATCTGAAAGAGAGCAAAAAATTATGAAGGTTTCTGCTGAATTACATTTTCCCTCCGATTTTTAAAAAATATTTTAGATTATTTTTTAAAGATCCGAAAACCTATAAAGGAATAATTAAAATAGGGGTAAAAATATATAATTTTTTTTAAATCGGAAGAAAAATATAATTTTGCAGAAACCTTCATTACTTTTTGCTCTTTCGGATGCACTTTATTTTATTCAAATAGATCGAATATTGTAAATATTTGAAAACGGTAGTCAAAATTCCATAGGATTAATATTACGTCCACGAAATCAAAATGGCGGGTAAACAGGAGCATTAACCGCTGGATAAAAATATTTGAAATCCGAGAACATATCAAATATTGGAACAATCGAAACTGTTTCGCGAACGGAAATGGAATATTATGCTTTTTTCAACTTAACGAGAAAATTTATTTTAAGTTTGTCGTTGCCTAACTGTCAAAAATCTAAGACTCGGAACATATTTCCATTTGGGGAATGCATGCATCCGTTTTTATGACTCAAAAAATTTAGAAACATACCAAAAAACATATTTCTCATTCAAACACGTAACGTCGAAAGATCATTTAGCATTATTGTAAAGAAACAAACTATGGAATACATTTACCAGAAAAAGGTTGATTCATGCGTGAATGAATAGCACTATAAAATAACATGAATGAATAGCATTATAAATATGAGTTTGTGTTGTCAATAGAATAGTTCACTTTTCACACTTTTCAACTTCATCCTTTTTCTTCGTTTTTACTGCTGACATTTCCGCCATTAATAAGAGGTGAGAAAGTGTCTCTAATTGACACAATGAACATATTTTATTGTCTTGAGGCGGATGCCAGGAGTGCATTGAAATCTGTAAGCCATTCAAATCTTTCATCTCACCCATTAATATATATAATCGACCTTTTAAAATAAAATTATAACTTAAAATCTGAAAACGCCCAAATTCTGTTTTGTTGGATGCCTTCGTACGTGGGTATCAAAGGCTGCGACTGAGTAAACAGTACTGTCATTCCATACTGTGATATAAAATATACTAAATCAGCTACTCATGATCACTGGCAGGATCAATGGAATCTTGGTACCCATAATAAACTCAGTCGTCCAAAACCTGCCATACGTCATCGGAATTCATTTTCATGGAGAAGACAGGACGTTATTTAAAGACTCCCGTATACCCGCCATTTTGATTTCGTGTACGTAATGTTAATCCTGTGGTGTTTCTATTTTTTCTCTCAAATCTTCACTACTTGATCTGTTTGAATGCAGTAAAGTGTATCTGAAAGAGCAAAAAGTAATGAAGGCTTCTGAGGTATTACTTTTTCCCTCCGATTTTTAAAAATATTTTTACCCCTATTTTAATGATTCGTTTGTAAGTTTTCCGCAGTAGCCATCATTATTTTTGCCTGTTTAGATGCACTTTACTGCATTCAAACAGATCAAATAGTAAAGCTTTGAGAGCAAAAGTAGAAATTCCATGGGATTAACATGACGTACACGAAATCAAAATGGCCGGCAGACGGGAGTTCTAAAATAAATCTACAAACCGGATTGATTGATTGATTTTATTAACGTCGCACAAGAAGATATTCTAGGTCTATTGACCTATAACATACACTATTTTCCAAAAGATATTGAAATTAGAAAATAATGTTAATGTTCGAGTCTTTTTCTTTAATTTGAAAAAGTGTTCCGATTCTTCAGCATTACGCGAAGATTGCCTACTAAAGAGGAAAAATACGAAAATAATCCCAATTTAAAACCCTAAATATTTACTGATCATATCTCGATGATCGTTGACAGATTTTTTTCCTTAATAATGGGAAATTTATCTCGCAAAAAGTGTCTTAAATTTAATGAGACAGCTAAAGTGCAGTGAACTAATTTTCTGATAATAATCAACATTGTTTTTTTTTTTTTTTTACAAAAAATAGATTGTTATGTAAGCTGGTTAAACATGAATACTTGATAAAGGGGGAAAAAGAACACCGGAAGCTCAGCGCCATTTTTTTTTTAAATTAAGAACACTCACTTAGCAGATCATAAAAAGCGTTTCGAGAACAACTTTTCCTTAGTAATGGGAAAGATATCGCATTGTAAATCCCTATAATTAGGCTTAATGAGATTATTAAAAAGCAGTCAATGGAGCACAGTGATAAGAATCAATTTTTCTCATCTATTTTTTAATCTAAATTTCAACATTGCTATCAGCAAATTTCATGTATAGGAAAAAATTATCCATCTCACGATAGATAGGAATCTTTTCAGTATCTATCGAGTGACAGATCTGGAAGAAAAGAAAGATGGAGGAGATAAACTTGAAAAAAGAATTTTCCCAAAGCACTATTAATATTGATCGTCTACATTCATAAAAGTTATATATTTGAGGATATTTCTATAATTTTTTGGGAAAACCTCAATAAAATGCGGATCAGGTAATCATACTATTACAAAACTCTAAGATAAAAACTAGAAAAAACTGTGGAAATATTCTTTTTCAACAATACAATTCTGTTTTACTAATCAGTTGCAGAAACAGTTACATAGCAAACGGTTTATTGAAACAAATGTAATTAATTCCACTGCCAAACGGTTTATAAGAAAATTAATTCCACTGCCAAACGGTTTATAAGAAAAATTCAAAATAAATCCTCCGAAATATATTTTAAGGAATTTTATCATTTTACTGCAAGTTCTTAGATTAAGTCCGTTAAAAACATTTTTAGTACATTTACTGGATGAATGGCATTTCCTAGCATGCCGTCATCCGAACAACCTTAGTTACTGATTAATAACTTTCAATAAAGTTGGAGGGAGGCATTGTAATAGTTTTTTTTTTCCGCTCCTCAATTGCAATGCATTGTTCTTTTATTTTGTATCCCCCCCTCGTGTTGAAGCTTAACAAGTTAAGCTTAATATCACATTGTTTTCTATGATAAGAAGATTTTCTTCAATATGAAATACTTATTTGTGAATTGAAAATTAATGAATGAAGACGAGTACAGCTAAAAAAGGGTATTCAGTAGCATATAATAAAATTCTATAAAATATCATACATCCGAGGATACAGTTAAAGTTATTCGCTTTGAAAAACTTTCAGGTGTATGAGTGTTAAAACTAAAGTTGAGAGAGCTTTTATACATCTTTCTTTCACTTTGTAATTGGAAGTCTGTGGTAGCTTAGCGACCATTGTCGCAAACTTGCGGTCGTCGTTGTATCCGTCGAGTCGTGGGTTCGAACCCTGATTTCACTAAAGACGCTCCGTGTAGTGGGAAACGATGCACATATAATCTGTCACGTCGCAAGTCCTCCCATTGTTGGCATGATGTTAAAGTTTGCTGAGGTAGGTGCCAGTTCAAGTATCGTCCTCATCACTTGACCGAAGCTCACTGTTATGAGGTCTGTGGCCAATAGTCATCTGTTCTTTCTCAGGGTGGCGTTAATAATTAATCAATCAATCAAATTCATAATTAGAATAAGAAAATGTAAAACTGATTGATTGATTGGTTTTATTAACGTCGCACTAGGAGCTACACGAGGGGGCTATTGGAGACGGACCTCGTAATTTTGAACTCGGTTAAGTGACGAGGATGAGGCCCGAGTTGGCACCTCCCTCTCCCAACTGCCACATCACGCCCACGGGAGGATTTGGGTAAAACTTACTTATGTTTATTCTTTTTTTTTCTTCTTCTTAGTTTAAATAATATCGAAGTAAAACTTGAACAAAAGGACACGAAAGGAGAAAATATCATTCACTATTTTCTCACACAAAAAAGTAAATATGTTGGTCTTGGAAGATATATGTATGATTTTTAAATGTTTTGATTACTTTTGATTTCGTACATTTTCTAAGATTATTTGACTATTTCGAAACAGTCAGTGGTGGTGATTAGAAGGGGCAACCCCTACTGTTTTTTGTGTGGAGGTGGGGGAGTGAGTGATAGTAGGTTTTAATGGCGCAAGAGCCATAGTAGGCTATGCTGCGCCAAACACTTGTTAAAATCTATTTAAAAGTAACAGCTTTAAAAACACGACAAACACAAATAACACACAAAAGATAAAAAGTTAAAAATCAAATGTGGTGTAAAAGACCAATATGTCGTAAAAAAGCAAATAAATTATGGTGGGGGTTTTCCCCCACCAAGTCAGACAGATTTAAAACAGATGAATGAAAAAAAGTCCGGCGATGATGATCAAACACCGGACAGTCAATTAAAATGTGATGAATAGAGTACGGGACATAGCAGGAAGGACACTCGGGAGCACCCTCCCCAAATAAAAGATGTCTATGGGTAAATCGAGTATGTCCAATGCGAAGGCGAGTCAATCTGACATCAGCTCTTTGCATTGGAAATACAAGACATTCTCCGATGATCGGCTTCATCGAGTGTAATTTATTATTAATCTGTAAATTCCACGATTCCTGCCATGACTGATGAATGAGATTTAAAATGTGACGTCGTATGTCCTCAAATGGGACTGCAAACTGCAGAGGATTCGTTGCCGAACGTGCAGCCGAGTCCGCTTGTTCATTTCCTAAAATACCTACATGACTAGGTATCCAGCAGAATTTTATGTCATAACCCCTGCTATAAAGCTGGTAAATAATGTCAGCAATTTCAACCACGATAGGATGACTTCGATCGTCAAGATGTACCAATGTTTCCAGGACGCTCCTGCTGTCAGTATATATGACGAACTTTCGAGAACTGGACTTCTCGACTAATCTAAGGGCACAGTAGATGGCGACTGCTTCGGCAGTGTAGACACTGCAGGAAGAGTCGAGCCGGTAACTGTGCCTGATCATTTGAAACGACACCACAGCCGACGTATCCAGTTCCTTTCGATCCATCCGTGTATATAGGAATAAAATCCTCATACTGACAGCGATGGAAGGCAAAGATTCTCTGGAGAACAATGGGACATGTGTTGGATTTGCTGAATAAAGCAAAAGGGTTATGGAAAGTAAACCTTGGAACATTCCAAGGTGGAAATTTAATAAAATTTCTTTGTTGAATACCCAAGTCATGTAGGCTGAGTTCCTCGATGATGTCTTTCACCCTTTCAGAAAAAGGACGGATGAAAGAAGGACGAGCACTGTACAGTCTCCTTAAAGATGGGCTGGTATTAAAGTTTTGTGATGGATGAAATGGCAGAGATGACATTTTGAAATGATAATAAAGCGACAGTTTCAGGCGCCGCAAAGCCAAAGGTACCTGGTTACAGAGGACATAGAGACTGCACAGGTGACGTTCGGAACGCACCACAGCAGATTCTCAGAGCATTATGGTAGACTGGGTCAAGCTTCCGCAAGGTAGTTTTGCAGGCAGATCCGTAGACGATGCATCCGTAGTCGATCCGAGACAGAATCATCGACTGATACACTCGGAGTAATGAAGTTCGATCCGCTCCTCAAGAGGTGTTGGACAACACTTTCAAGATGTTGAGGGATTTCTCACACCTCTTCCGCAGATGTAAAATGTGCGGAAGGAAAGTGAGTTTGCGGTCGAAAATTACTTCGAGGAAGCGGACGTCAGGGACGACCGGAATAGCCGTATCACGGATGCGAATGTCAGGATCGGGATGGAGACCCCGTTTCCTACAAAAGTGCACGCAACTACTCTTGCTGGCAGAAATACTATGCCCATTCGCGTCACACCATAAAACCAGGTTATTGACTGCGGGCTGAAGTCGTCGCTCAATGATACGCATTGACGATCCTTCGCAGGAAATCTGCAGATCGTCAACGTATAATGAACCATGAACTGAAGGTTGCAAATGAAGAAGAATGGGAGAAATGTGACAAATAGAAAGAGTGGGGCTCAAAATGCTCCCCTGAGGAACTCCTTCAAATTGAATAAAAGATGAAGATAAAACATTACCAACCCGTACTTTAAATGATCTAAACGATAAAAACATTTTTAAAAAAAGAGGCAAATTGCCTCTCAGACCATAATCGTAAAGAGTGCGCAGAATCCATAGCTCCACGTACGGTCATATGCCTTTTCGATATCAAAGAAAATAGAAACCAAATGATTCCTCCGTACGAAAGCAGAACGAATCTGACTTTCGAGTAGAAGGATGTTATCTACTGTGGATCTTCCTTTACGGAAGCCACTTTGAAACGGAGGAATGCATTGATCCTTTTCCAATTGATATACGAGACGGGCATTGACCATACGTTCCAGGGTCTTACACAGGTAACTCGTCAGAGCGATAGGCCTATAGTGGAGAGGGTTCTTTGGATCCTTACCAGGCTTCAGAATAGGAATAACGATTGCTTCCTGCCACTGGCTAGGAAACACATGCTCCCTCCATATTCGGTTGAATAGGTAAAGGAGACTGACAAGTGAATCCTCACTCAAGTGGCGAAGCATATCATATGTTATACCATCAGAGCCTGAACTGGTATTTTTAGCTAAGGAGAGAGCCTTTCTCAATTCCCACATGTCAAAGTTACAGTTGTAAGGGAGTGGTTGCCGACACCTGAAGTTGATAGGTGTCTGCTCAGAACGATTCTTAGTCGCTAAAAAAGTAGCGCTATATGAATCGGAGCTTGACACACTAGCAAAAGAGTGGCCAATGACATTGGCCACTTCGACAGGTGAAGAATGCACAGCATTTGCAGTACAGGGAGATTCCCGATACAGGGGTAATTCCCGATACAGGGAGTTTGCAGCTTTTACCTTTCTCCATTGACTTGTGGTAGACGATGTGATGGAAGAGACATACCTGATCCAAGATTCTCTCTGACTATGTCGCCTTACTCTGTGAGCAATCGCCCTTGCCCTTTTAGAGGCTATGAGATTTTCGGTTGTGGGATATCGTCTGAAGATACCCCACAATTTCCTTTGTTCCCGGTAGGAGGATTGACGTGGAGGTGGGGGAATTAAATTTTATTTCATTTTAATCGATTAAAATTAGGAATTTTAAACAAAACATTTATTTGTATAAACTCTGTCATCTCCTAATTATCTTGCCTTTCGTTTATTTAATTATTTGAAAAGTTATTTAGCGGAAATATGCACAATTGTCTCGCTTTGAACGCTCAATTACATGCTATTTAGCAAAGTTATTTATAAGAGTGTATTATATTTTTCTTTACGTATTTCGTAGTGTAATGAGATACAAAACAAGGCATCGGTTAACTCACTGTGGTCGGGTTTAAGCAAATTATCATTTTTTAGAGTTTATTTATTTAAACGAATCACATTTTTTAATTAAAATTATCGCTGATCAATTTTGATTTGTCGAAATACTTCTATTCAGTTATAATACATGTTAATATTTTTCCATTCATGAAAATTATGTCGTATTGTGTGAGTCAAAATTTCAAAAGAAAAAACACACCTTACAACTAGTATTGGACACTAAAATCACAGGTAAAGTTGGTATAAATATCCTTCTCTGTCCAAATTCACGCAGAAAGCGTCGTAAACGTACGAGTATCATTTTGAAGCTATATTTTTCAATTTGTGTGAATGTGTTTGTCTACCTCCGCCTTATGCCCCCAAACCCTCGTTATTTTTAGTTGTCGATATATTCTCTCCCTCCCCCACTTCTAATTCCCGATAGCCACCACTGGGAACAGAAAGCTTTTTTCATTTTTCTTCATCGATCTCTTCTAGATAAACGTTCTCTTGCGTGCTAGAGGTCAACGAAAGTAATTCTTTTTCAATGTTTTTTCTAAACAGAGTCCATATGAACTCTGTATGGCTACGAATAATTCTGGAGGAATAGTCTGTAGGGATGTTTTCAAAATAAAAAAAAAAAAAAAAAAAAAAAACGAAAAAAAATTTAAAGGGTAAAATATCTAAATTCTTAGATAACTGAAATGGACTCTTAACGTAACAACTATAAAATTTCGTGAGAAAAAAATAAATAAATGACGTCTCAAGGTACTAATGGCCTTTTAACTTTTGGACCGTTCGACGAGTGATGGGCGTCGAATTTTGAAGGATAGCGCTTTCGTTTCGTGAAAGATTAAAGACAGTGTTGTTTAGTTTAAATACTTTTCACATTTCTATGTTAGGAAGACCAACGAAAGAGAAATTTTCAATGTTAAAAGAAGTTATCGAAAAATCACTGAAAGAGAACCGAATCTTCCCCCACTTAAAAGACACTTGAAATATATTGAAATGAGTTCGCGCAAGATTTGTCCGCAATGCTTATTTGTTGTTTAATCTTTCTCTCTCTCGAAGAGTTGTTATCTATAAACATTAATTTTTTTCTTCTTTCTTTCAAGTGACTTAAGTATATGTGCGTTTTAATATTTTTAGATACATACACTCACAAACGTAAAATCATATGTATTATGGTCTGGTCTGCTGGGAAGTTACGTCCGTCTGGGAAGTTGTGAAGTCTAAACGATTACCGTGTTCGTGTGAGAGCATTCAATATTATTTCCTTCTCATTACTTCAATGTATCATTGATCAATCATCTTTTACACAAGCTCACGATTCCGTCGAGTCGTGGTTCATGTAGGCACAAGGACAACGCCGTATTTCAACAATAACAACAATGTTTTTATTTACACATCGGGGCTCGTTTCTCCCGACCTCTTACGAGAACTACTCGACCGCGTCACTCTAAGACAGGGGTCGCCAAACTTTTTTGATCATCGCCCCCTATATAATTTTTCGAAATCTCCATAGACCCCCACAAAGGTAATTTTCAGGTAATTAAAATAAAACTATATATTAGTCTAAATATTTAATAAATCAGAAACAGTAAGTAAAGTAGCTACAGAAATCAGATTGTTTTCTGGTTTATTATTTTATTTTCTATAAAGAATATAATATTAAGTCAATTATAAAAATATTTTAAATTTTTACGTACGCAGTTAGATATGTGTGATTTGCGTATTAAGAACTGTTTTTCCTTCGAGTCCCAATAGACCCCCTACTGTTGTTAAATAAACCCCTAGGGGTCTATATAGACCACTTTGGCGACCCCTGCTCTAAGATAAGGTGACCAGATTTTAACATTCGAAAAGCGGAACACCATTGACAGGGGGAAGAAGGGGGGGGGCTCTTGATTTAAAACTTGGTACCTAAAAACACCTACCTTTGGTACCTAAATAAATTACTCATCTAAATCACCTGAATAGCTGATTTGTTGACGCCACTTGTTTAACTAGCTCGCAGTACGATGTGTATCGTATGAGAGACAGTTACAAAACTCAATATGCGAAGGCGTTACTTCGTGGACGACCAACAAACACCTTCCACCCTGACCCATCTCC
Organism: Nephila pilipes; assembly: GCA_019974015.1. Classification (NCBI taxonomy): domain Eukaryota; kingdom Metazoa; phylum Arthropoda; class Arachnida; order Araneae; family Nephilidae; genus Nephila; species Nephila pilipes. Next base: position 166,843 of record BMAW01053132.1, read on the forward strand.
TCTCTAAAACTCCTCTCCGTTTCCAATTTTTGTATAAGATGCAATTCCTTCGCACCAATGTTCCAAAACGATGCTAGATCGCTAGCGGAACATGTCGCCATAAGAATAAAATCTGTGGGAATGTACAAAGGGATCTCTCTTCATTTTACAGCTACAAAATGTTTTCATCGCTGCAAATGCCGAAAAATGCCTCTGTTCATTAAGTCCAAACGATGGTGGTCGTATTCTAGCAACTGATCGAGGCGAACTTTGATAAACAGTTCCTGATAATCAGTTCTGAACAATTTTTTTTATTAAAGTTAAACATTATAAAATTTACAAAAATAATATGAAACTCATATCCTGGTGAAATAGTTACATGGAAGCCGAAAACCTTAAATTTCCTTCCCGTTCTCCCGCCGTTTCCTAGCTTGTCGTGCATTCCTTCTAAAGATCAGGATTTTCTTAAAAACCCCGCGGAACTCGGGATTAATTGTTAAGAATCGGGACTGTTCCGCTAAAAGTGGGACGTCTGGTCACCTTACTCTAAGACGCTCTTTCACCCTCTCCCACACAACTGAGGGGTTGCTATAATTTCTCTTCTCCCCGACAGGCGTCATATACGCTGCAGAAGTGAAAGAAAATAATACACTTTTCATACATTTAATGATATTTATTGTACAACATAATTTCCATCGTTTCTTATGACCTCTTGCCAGCGTGATGGTAGTTTATAAATACCATTTTTGAAAAATACCTTGTCTTCAGAGACCAACTCTGTGTAGAGTTACGCTGTGTAAGTGAACAGTTCAAAAAATGAAAGTAGGGTTGACATCTACCCGATGTCGGATTTCGACACATTAGTTAAATATGTACTGAATGGAACAAATTGTGTCACATAACGAAGCATTTAATTTACACAGCTCATTACGTGCATGACGGTTGCAAGATGCAAGAGAGAAAATAAGAACATTAACATCTGACGTCAGCTCTCACTGTTCCTGATTAGTGGGTAAAGTGCTGCCATTTGGAACACTGAAGTAGACATCTGATTTAGTTTTGAATTTTTATCATTCAAAAGAATTATGCAGGAAAAGAAACATGTAATAACGCGAGGGTACTAGATCTAGAGAATAGGGTGGTTGCGAAATAACTTCCCTGCCTAGCTCTGCGATTTTCTCACGAATCACCAAAGCAGCATGTGGTCTGTCTCTAACATGATGCAGTATGGTGGGCTTCCTATTGAACATCCTCTTTTTTTAAGTGCTTTGTTTAAATCATCCATTTGCGGACAATATTTCTCCGATTTCAGCTTTTCGTTTGGCTCGAAAGTCCGTACCGTACGTCCTATCTTATACACAGTATTCTCTTATTCTGGCTTCAGCTTGGCTTAAATCAGTGTTTCCCAACCTTTTACAATTGTGGCGAAAATATTTCGTACACAGGTTAAGCATTTTTCAAACATAATTTTTAGTTAGTTCGACATTTGCTGCTGCTTATTTTTTAAATAAATTTGATATACATGTGGTTTTCAAGTTTGTTCCTGTGAGACGAAGAGCTGCATTAACATCCATTCGAATTCTTTTTTTGGTTTTTATTACAGACATAGTTAAAAAAAATTTCACATAAATAGGAAGTCGAAAAGGAGAGTTGGATATACTTTATCAAGAAATGTTCAAAATTGAGACATGATTGCATTTTATGTTTGGACTGAAGAGTAACATCAGAAGACAAAGCGGTCAGTTTTTCTTTGTCACAAAGATTAAGTGCGCATGAGTTTGTATCTTCCAAAGGAGGATTATTGATCCAGAGGTTACCTTTACGCGGATCTAGTGATATGTAAATGAAAGATAATTAAAAGCAAAATAAAGGGAGATAGAGGATAACGTGTCGAGTTGATGGCTAGTAGTAAATTGGATTGAAATATCGTAATTAATCTTTTGGATTAAAATGATTCTTGGTTTTTGATACGAGGCTACTTCAAGTGAGAATTGTTGGTATTAGAACGAGTCATTTGGTAAGCTAAGACTTCATTTTTAAATCATAATCTAAGCATGTCGAGTTGAGTGGGATTCGTGAGATCTTATCGATTAATAAAGTATTTTGTTTTGCTCTTACGTGTCTTCCACTGAAGTCCGGTACCTATTGATTGTGCAAATAGAAGGGAATATAGCAGGAGAATTTAATAATCTATAAAAGGGTGTCACAAGTTTAAAATTTAGAATTGCGATTTGACTAACTTTTAAGATGACAGACGAATCAGGTAACAGAGATAAGCCACAAAATGACATTCTTAGCTTTGAAAAAAAAAAAATCTCAACCGTAAATGACAATGATTCAGTCCATCTCTAAAATATGCTCTATCTTTTTTTTCAGCATGGGTGGGCTCCGTGTCCATCGGCATGACATTCCTTTTGTCTCCAGTGGCCAGCATCCTGACGGACAAGTGGGGAATTCGGACCACGTCCTTCATAGGAGGCCTTATGGCCACGATAGGCATGCTGGTCAGTTCCTTCGTGAACAGTCTGGAGCTTCTGTACCTGACGTATGGCGTCTTGCTGGGCTCTGGAGCGTCTCTCGCGTACACCCCTTCCCTGGTAGTGCTGGGCCACTACTTTCACCGGAGGCTGGGCTTCGTGAATGGTCTCGTCACTGCTGGCAGTTCTGTCTTCACCATGGTCATGCCCTTGCTCCTTTCGCACCTCCTCGACACCATCGAGCTTTCCGCAACCCTGCAGGTAAAACAACATTTCATTTGTATAAAATCACTTTCTTCTTAACTGTAAGCTACTTTTTCATCTAGTTTTAAATTCTTCTTGGCGATGAAAAACAAACGCCAAAGTCGCCAAGGTAATTGGGAAAAAAAATTGTAAAGGTAACTAGGGGGAAAAAAAATGGAAATATTATTCAATGAGGTTTCGAAGAATATAATAAAGGGCATGGATCCCAAATTGCAAAAAAGACTGATTCACAATTTAAAATACAAAGACGTTAAGTAATCACATTTTGCCACAGATAATTTAATGAAAATATCGGTTATATATAATTAAAATGTGTGCATTTTTACTCATTAAAATGTAATGAGTGAAAAAAGGCAGAACAGAATGACAACAGCAACTTGCCTTAGAAACGCCACCTTCGGTCAAAAACAAGCATTTTTTGAACTACCTACGCAAAGCATACTTTCATCAAAAAAATTTCAGAATAAAAGAGTAATGTTTTCTATTTAAGTTTTAAAATATTATAAATTTTATTATTATTATATGAGCTTAATGATAATAATACAGAAAGAAATGTTCCATGGTTTTACGAAGGGATATTGTAAAATTTTAGTTATTATTAAGAAATAACTGGATAAAATTTATTCTGCATATTAATTGATCCTTATGTACATAATGTTGCATATTACACCTATTCATATCGATTTGTTTGATTTCTGGAAAACGCCGATTGCTGAAACCCACGACATAGTTAAGTTTTAATTATTATTTTAGAGTGTGCATTGTTCAGTCTTGACTAAGATTAAAAAATAATCGCGATAGAAACATAATTTTTATTTATTATTATTCTTTACCCTCTCCAGAGTTATATATTTTCCAGAGTTATCCTTTCGAAGAATTCGGCAGATAGAACTCTCTGAAATGCAGATTACTTCAATCTACGACTTCCTGACACCAAACAAATCAACATGCATAGCTGTAATTTACAACTTTATGCAAATAAGGTCCTATTAATATGCAGAATAAGTTTTATCCAGATATCTGGTTATTTCTTAGTAATAATTTAACCTTAAAGATACCCTTATATACTTTTTTTGCGTGAAAGTTTTCAACCGAAGCCGCGAAATATCAAGAACTTGAAAAGAGACTGTGTTACCCAACTCAGCATTTTAATGAGTTTTATCTCCCTTTTTCCCGTTTAAAAATCCGGCTCATTGAATTCGTCGGGCGCTACCTTCTTGCATCAACCGACACCACTCAGCCTTGATTTCAACTTTCTCCGGTGACAGACGAGGGCCTTGAGCCGCATTCCGCCCATAAATAATGAATTGGGGTCACTTCCGCTCCGAGTGCTCCGCGAGAGAGAAGGATTAATCGAATGGACTTTAAAACTCTTGAAATTGTGACACTGAAATTAATCGACGAAATTTTGTATGTAAAACGTTTCAATTCCCATCGAGAATTGTTGACAGACGTAATTGAAAAACAATAACGAAAAGAACTACGTGCCTCGCCTTGAGCTTTCACTTTTCAACAAAATAAAACGATGATTTATCACTGTGACGGCCATTCAGCCGTTGGTCCAGGCGTCAAAATAAATGCCGACGGCACGTGACGTATCTTTTGATTATCTCTTTTCGTAAGCAACGAGTTGAGTGGAGCCGCAGACGATGCGAATTATTGATTCTCTTAATAGAGCTATGAGTATTGGTCGAGAGAATTATAATTATTTTTATATCATTGGACCAGCACCATTATTAAAACTGGGACCCCCATAGTCTCTTTCCAACTTGTTTAGGATTACTGACGTTATAGTTAATTTTATATCGTACGATCTGTACCATAATTTAGTACTATAACTTCTATATTCTCTCTCATCCTAGGTTGTTTATAATTACTGATATTACAATTAATTTTCATACCTTAGGACCTGTACCATAATTTGGTTCTGGAACCCCCATATTCTTTCTCATTCTATGTTGTTTAGGATTAACATACAATTATTTTCATAATATAGGACCTGTAATTAATAATTAGCATTGAAACCTCCATAGTCTCTTTCCAGTTTGTTTGAGAGTATAGATATTGCAATTATTTTTATACCACAGAACCAGTGCCATGATTAATACTTCCCCCCCCCCTCTCAATATTTTTCTCAGTGATTACTATAGCCGAGATTATAATTATTTCTATACTGTAGGACCAGACATGGCATTGAGCTTATGGTCGGCGATGGCTCAGTCGATTCGCGTGCTCGAATCTTGATTTCACTAAAGACCCTTGATTCCACTGATCGTAGATGAGCGAGGCACATTAAATATGTAGAATGGTATGGTGTAGAAATCAGGAGAGAGGTGCCAACTCATGTATCGACCTTGTTACTTGACCGTGGCTCAGAAATACGAGGTTTGCCTTCAGCAAACTTCGTGTTTCTTCTGAGTACGACGTTAGTAAATTATCAGTAAATTTTATTACAATCGAATGGATAAGTAGGGTTTTCAAAGAGGGAACCCTGTCTTATTCTCCAACATTCAAACAAAGACATAACTTTCCTGTTAAAGATACCGTCCAAAGAAGTATAACTAAACCAATATTAAACTAAAAAATAACAACTAAAGAAACTTATTTAATATATAGTTAAATCTACAAGCTCAGTTATGAAAGAGAAAGTAAAAATCCTAATCAGTGAGAGACAGGAAGTATGGGAAAAAATATAAAAAAAAAAATCTTAGCACATTGCAAGACTGGTCAAATATTTATAAAAAGAAAGGAAAAAAAGTATGTACAGCCACTTTACAACTTTAGACTATTAAATTTAAGAGTTAGGAGGACAATTAAAACCAGTAGTACGTAATTATTACCAATAGCATATAATAGCATTATTAATCTTAATTTCTCAGCAACTGCAATTCGAGACGACGACGCTTCGCTCTTTAGATTCTTAGCCATCGACATTCAATGAACAATTAATCAAGAAATGGCCAGTCAAGAAAATTTAACTGGATCTTATTTAATCCGTTCCAAAAATCAACTGTTATTACGAATGTGTAGAGGTTACTAAAACACGTCTTCAATCAAAGATTTTAACTGAAAACCGCGCTTATCGCACAAACAATAAAACTGGACCCGAGTCAGGAATAACGTTTAAAAATTGGATAGCAGTGAAATATCAGTTCACTTATGATCACGTTAACACCTTCTCGCACCGATATAGAATACAATTAAAAGTCTCTACTTTTTATCGTTAATCACGCCAATGTCTTCGACTTTTCTGTCGGATAATTTCCTATTCACTGCACTGCGTTATATAACAATGCTGATTTACATAAGTCTCGATTCTTTCACAAGGTGAGATCCTCCAATCAAATAACACAATAAAGTAGTCCAAAAACTTTGTTCAAGGGGAAAATGCGACGAGAGCCTGTTACAAATTTCCTGTCTAGTGAAGAGAAAAATATTTTAATATAAGGAGAGTATTCTTCCTTATTTTTGAATCGTGTAATATAGGGTTATCTTTGTATCCCCCTTCCTCCACCTTCTATTTTTACTACTTTGGTGATAAAATGCCGAATTTCACCAATTTAGAAAAGGAAGGAACACAACAAATGACGTTTATATCTTTTCATCCTAGATTCTGTCTTTGATGATGGCTTCCCTCATGCTGTGCGCCCTCACTTTCCGCCCCCTCATTGTGCAGCACCAAAGGATCACGGAGGAGGCGGAGCACGCCTCCGAGGAGAGCCTACCCAACAAAGTAAGAGATTATTTTTTGTCGCTTAATATGTTTTATGCATGGACGAAATGATCCGTCATACGCTTGCAATGCCAAAAACAAAGATATGTATTAAAGTACGCGTTATGGCAAGGGTCTGCTTTGCGAGCTTCTTTTTGAACTACATCAATTTACCCTCTCATTAGAATTATGATGCAAAATTTTAGTCATTGAAGAGGTTTTTCCTACATTAAATTAAGGCTCCCGTCTACTAGCCATTTCGATTTCATGAACACAATGTTAATTCAATGGAATTTCTACTTTCTTCCTCAATCCTAGGGTATTTTATCTGTTTGAATGCACTGAAGTACATCCAAAAGAACAAGACACAATGAAAATTTCCGCAGAATTACATTTTCCCTTCGACTCTTAAAATTATTTTTACTTCTGGGGCTAAGGGATTCGTTTGTGGGTGCTTTGGTCTTTAAGAAGATACTTCAAATTATTTTCAACAATCGGGTGAAAATGTCATTCTGCAGAAACTAGTCTAGATTTGAGGAGGAAAGTAGAATTTCCATAGAACTGACGTTGTGTTTTTGAAATCAAAATGGCCGGTAAATAGGAGCCTTAAGTTTCAATCAAAATTACAGGGATCAAAGCAGCAAACACCCGAAAGCTGTTTTGCGAAGAGTCTCGGAGCATAATTAAGATAGAACCCTTGGTTACGTCACGTTGTAATTGGTCAGTGACACCGGGGAAATTATTAAAGGGCGGGATTTTCACAAACTCGCCAGAAACAAGAGAGCTACCCGAAAATAACTGACGTAAGATATCTGAACCTATGAAATGGAATAAGAATTTAAATTAAGAAGCTTAAATTTGAAGGAAAAAAAAGTGACGTGCTCCCAACCATGCAAAGTGGGACAATCAGATGAATTGTTTTGGATTAATTATCCCGTCTTCCCGCCATTTTGATTTAGTGAACATAATGTTAATCCTATGGAAATTCTACGATCTTCCTCAAATCTGGATTATTTTATCCATTTGAATGCATTAAAGTTGAGTTAAAAAAGTTGTTGAGTTAAAGTTACCAAAAGAGTAAAAAAACAGAGAAGGTTTTGGCGAAATAACATTTTTCTCCAATTTAAATTTTTTTTTTGTCTATTTCAATCATTCATTTGTGAGTTTACCGGTCTTTAAAAATATTTTCAAAAACGGCGGAGAAAATGTGGCAGAAATCTTCATTATTCTTTTGAGCAGGAAAGTAGAAATGTAGTAGTAGCTCTTTATTTTTTTGAGAAATTCCATAGGATTAACAGAACGTTCACCAAATCAAAATGGCTGGTTTGTTCACAAGCTCAAAATTTTTAATAAGTATTATTAAAAATATCGAATAAAAATAGCCAATAATTTTAAAATAGAGCTCTTATAATTTTAATATTGATAGCTGTGTTAACCACAGTAATGTAGTAGAAACAATAGGGTAAATTGTTTTATAATTCACTTAGATGTACACACTATTGTATATGGTTGTGATTGCATAAATTTTAATTAAGTATCGTTTATAAAAGGCATATTTTCTTAACGACAATCACGATTACATACTATTGCGTCATTTACAGTTTATATCGCAGTTAAAAAAATGCAAATATATGCTGTGTCTTTTCTAGGCTATGTATCAAATATACAAGCCTTTCCCGTGAATTTTTTTATTTATGTTTTTGAAATACATGGGATCTCAGTAATTGGGTCTTGGGTTGTGAGTTCGAAAACCGAAATTTAACATAATGCAATAAATAATCTCGTTCTCATAGAGGATGCAATTTTGGAAAGTGAATGCTTATCGATTTGATAGTGGCTCAAAATTATATGGTTCACTGGATATGTTAAACGAATGGAAAAGAAGAAGGATACTCGGAGAATATTGGCGAATGAATAAAAATACTTCTTTCAAATGGAAAATACCTCCATTTTAATGATGCAAATATATGCTGTGTCTTGATTATTTCGAATCATGTTGTGAATCAAATATCTAGCGAAAACGCTCAATGGAAATGAGGATGTCGTGTTAAATGGCATATCTGTCTAGTGATCGAAATGAAAATATCCGTTTTAAAGAATATTATCAAACTGGTCACTTAACCGTAATGTGTCAAATAAAAGAAAATAGTGTCTTTTTCGTATTTTGAAAAAGTACCGATTTTCACGTAAGGTTCGCTCAATGAATGACGATGAAATTGTATGGTGTAGAAATCAGATATGGCTAGGCTGTACCCAAACAAGGTTTAACTGTGATTTAGATGTTGAAAAAAAATAGAGGTAAGAGAGTTGAAAATGATTGACAAGAAAGAGGTCGAAAATAGAGAAAGGTAGCAAGGGTATAAAGGGGGCGCATCATTCGTATTTATTAAGGCCAGTAAACCGTTTAGGAAAGAAAAAGACCAATAGGATGTATCGGAGTCATTGTTTTTGATAGAAGAAATATTTTTCGGTGTTTTTAACCATATCGGGCTTTAATCCCCGGTATGGCTGGAAGAAATTTTGTTAGTAAGTTGAATTTCGGATCTACGCTTGCCCAAGAGTAAATATTTAAAATCAGAGAAAAATTTATTTAGAGTAATTTAAAATTAAGACGAGCAACGCATTAGAGTTTAGGGTTTGCCTGGAAATTAAAATATATTACATGTTTTCAAATTTTATGGTTGAGTGAGATGTTGATTATTTCGGGATTTAATTTAAAATTTCCAATAATATTATTGGAAAGAGATGAGAGCACGTATTTTTTGATTGCAGTTTGAAGATTTTTGATTTTAACTGAAGTTTATGATTGTGCAGAATGGGTAGATTTGTAACAGGAGTTTTGTTTTTCGGAGAGGTAATTTGTTCGTTTCAGCAGGGCCGAGAGCAAGCTTTCTGATTGGTCGAGAGGAATGGTACCTATCGGCTAAGAATGGTTCTGGGAATTTGGAGAGATTTTTTCTTGATTTGGAGCTATTTTGAGTTTTAATAAAAGGAAAAATAATGCGAAAATTTTTTAAAATATTTTTAATAACTAGTTTAAATTCCTGTGCCGAAGAAGCCATTATTATATCCTGAAGAAAATTGGTTGACTTGATTATAGTTTGTTAGAGGCCGTATTAATACATGTATAGATTTCTGGATGGATGTGACGTTTGCAGATGAAGAATTGGCTGAGTTTTGGTGAAAAGAAAGTCAAATATAGAGCTTGAGAGAAGAAACATGGTGTCATCAGTAAAGCACGATGTTAGGGGAGTGATGGTATGAATATGTGTGGAAGTTTCAGGGGGTTAGAAGCTTGGTTGTAATAGAATGCACGGTGACCCAGTATTCATATATCAATTTCTTGAAAGGAAATTTGCGTCAAAGTGCAGAAAAAAATGAGTCTTACATAAATGTATTAGGATAATGGTACAAAATATTCTGCCTTGAATAATGGGATATTTTTGCTGAACAATTGTCTAAAAGTTATTAAAACTACAGTTCCATCTCCGGATTTAAATCCAATAAAATTACTTACGGAGTCATTTGGAAAACAAGTTACTTAAACGTCAGTTTTCTTCCAAAATGGAGATACGGGAAGTGATGATCAAAGTATAGCAAATAATCGACCATCATTTTACGTTGCAGTTAGTTGAATGGGTGCCAAATTGTTTGAAAGATGTGATTCGTCGCCGGGGGAAAGTTGCGAGGTATTAGTATTTATATTATTATGAAACTAAATAATTTTAAAATAACTGTCGAATCTTATTTTTTGTTTTATCACGGCAGCTGATAATGAATCAAATTGCAATTTTTTGTTATTGTTTCAAGTTTTTAATTAAATGTTAACTATAGTATAAAAGAAATGTTGGGCCTATGAATAACTCATTTGCATTAAACACAAGAATCTGCATAACAGAGGACTGTAATTTTAATTTTATGCACCACATACTCAACAGCTTCTCGTTGAATGCTACAGAATTACACGCTTGCATAGATGGCGCTGCTGGCTTCACTACACTCACTCAAATTTACATAGATGACGCTTCTAGCGTCAACAGATGTTATATGCTGAATTTTGGCAGCTGAAATGTATCTATTTTTGTGCATTTCATAAAAGATGTAAAAGAAAAATTAAAAACTCTATGCATGTCGAATACTTATTTTGATCCTGTATATAGCTAAATGTCCTATGGAAGCTTTAATGTTTTCTAAACTGCCCTGGAATAATCTTTCTTCATTCATAACTTTAGCATTCCTCAAAATTCGATTTGATATTAGACGTAATCATAGAGGGGGAGACGTGATTTACAAATTCAGTTTCGAACAAAATTTAATTTGCAAAATTAAAAAAAAAAAAAAAACGGTGGGAACAATCCTTTGTTTCACGCATACTGTTTGCAAAGGTTTAATTATTCTTCTTATGAAACTATTGTTTACAAATGGAATTTCAAACAAAATTTAATTTGCAAAATTAAAAAAAAAAGAAAAAACGGTGGTAACGATCCTTTGTTTCATGCATACTGTTTGCAAAGGTTTAATTATTCTTCTTATGAAACTATTGTTTACAATCGGAATTTCGAAAAAAATTTAATTTGCAAAATAAAAAAAAAAAACCCGGCGGAAACGTTTTTTTGTTTCAGGTATACTGTTTATAGAACTTAAATTACTGCTTTTCAAAAAAGTGTGAAATGCTTGATGTCTCATAAATGCTTTTGATTAGCGAATATTTTCCCCCGTACCTCCACACTTTTCAACATTCGAATTATTTCAGATATTTTTAACCTTTTCGTTAAATTTCTTTTTTTTTTTTTTTTTTTTTAAAAAAAAAGTTAGTGTAATAATCTTGAGGGATACAATTTTTGTAAAGGAAAAGCCAAATATTTCAATGTATAAAAGCATCACATTATCCGTTTTTTTGTTATCATTAATATTATATATTAATAAAAGTACATTGCAGAAAATAAATACCAGAGTAGTGTCCTTCAGAATAGAAATGGCGTTATTTAATAGGATAAATAATAGTGTTTGGAACCTATTCGATCGATAATATATTCCATACAAAAACTTATTAATTTTTGCCACTTCTTATAATACTTATCTTACAACTTTTTGGACGCCACTTGAGTATTTCCAAATTTGTTATTTTTTATATCACAAAAAGTATCGCATTTGTGGAACATAATCCAGAATTAATGAGTTATTGGAATGTGAACCAAAATTGATGCAGTAAAATATAATTTCAAAAATCATGCGATAATGTAGCGTATTGAAAAAATTAATAGAATGTACGAAAACATATTTGAAAATAATAGGATATAGGAACATATATTTTGAAAAAAGTAAAATATTAAAGCATATTACAATCTCAAAGTAAATGAATATTGGAACCTATTATTACCAGACAGGAACTAATACGCTGGAACCTATTACTTAAAAGCAACCGTTTGGCACACCTCTACTTCAGATGCATTTCACTAAACTGTTATTTATAAAGCGCCTTTCTGCAAAAACACAGACACAAACATTCGGAAGTTAAAAAGTTTTCTGTGATTCCTCTCAATATTCTCTTGTGTTGTTTAGGAGGGTTGCTGTGGAAGTTGCCTGGATCTGTCCATCTGGAGAAACCGGAAGTACCTCTTGTGGGTGTTCGCCATTCCTACCGCCCTTTTCGGATACTTCGTGCCTTATGTTCACTTGGTAAGTCTGAAATATTCACAACTTTGGCCTTTCCTATTAAATAACGCCAGGAAAGTACAGTGGGCAGTCGAAACGAATTCCTTATATTAAGTAATGTATTTATTCAAGAAAATCGTATTGTTTAAGAAAATTTGAAGCTGTATTAACTTTAACTTGTGGAACGGGTTTTCACGCGCATTTCACTTTAACTAACCTCTGGGGCTGCTTTACAACGACGCTTCATAAGAAAACCTCCCAAAGCCTCGGAAGTAATGACTATCAAGAAAAGAAAATACCTTCCTCAAATTCCTAATGCATTCTTTAGTTTCACAAGAAAAGCATTTTAAAGTACGAAAACGATGACAATGTTAGCAACAAAAAGAATAAAAACGGACGATTCGGTCAGAAAAATCGAGTATTGAATTAATTATTAAAATGAGAGAAACCGATAAATTATTAAAGTAGACAATACTATTCTATTTGGGTATTGAAATAAAAGCAGACAGTAAAATATTAATCGAAGAAATAACTTTCAGCAAACTTATGTAATATAATGTCAATTTTTTGAACCTGACATCATGTATCCTTTACTTTATGCCCACGCATTTTTATTGACGCCATTTTTTTTTAAAACAATCCACAACACATTAGTACATGTTACGTATTAAGCTATTCTTAACTCTAATGCCTCAACAAGGCGACTATAATTCATACTAAAATTATTGTGAATGGGTTGGAAAAAATCAGATTAGATTAAACAAGACACGTGTATTTTACTCTTTGGTTTTGAAAAGGGCGCGGGATATTCATTTTGTGGTTGTAGGAAAACAAAAGTGCCTTTGTGGTAGGTAAAAAAAAAAAAATAAATAAATAAAAAAGAAAGAAGGAGAGAGAAACTTGGAAAGTGCATTATAAATCTAAAATTAGTTTTTACCGATTTCGTAAGCATTTTCAGTTGGAGACAAGAATTACATTGTGTAAGAGCGCAGTGGGTTATGTGTGTGAAATCTATTTAGCTTTTGGTTGCAATTCCAAAAATAATTCACCGCACTCTATCGTAGCAGAATAAATTACTCAGAAATAAAACTAAGGAAACAAATGTACCTAATCAGAGAAAGAAACTTTGAAATTGTTTTCGTTTTTAACATTAAGGGGAACAGTATCCTGATCAGTCAAATATTATTCATTCATTAGAATTTAATCGCGTCCTTTAACAAATACTACAATGGATAGTTCTATTTATCTTAACTCTTTCGTATCGGGCTATTTTTCCTAAAACTCTTATAAATATCAGTGTATTTTATTGATATAAAGATATTTCAGTATATGAGCATTAAGAGTGCGATAATTATTTTTGTAGTTAATACATTTCATTGAAATTTTTAGAAGTTGTACATAAGTAGTATTAGTATAGTATTTTAATCGGTGAAACAGATCCCTTTGTGCATCGGTACTTCACAGAATTTGCATACGTTACATTTATAAGTGCAAGAAATCGCTTATTTTTATTGTAGTAATATTAGTCCACGTTAACGTATTTTTGGAAACTTGCATATTTATATTAATTCATTATTATATCTATTGGACACAGATACAAGAGGCCATCTTTAAAAATGAGTTCAGCTGTTATTAACAATGTTTTCGGGAAATACTTGAATGAACGCCAGACCTAGATTTTCTTCAAATGATTCAAACTGTGATGGTGTATCAGTATCATCTCACACATCACCCATATCACTTTCTGATTCTCTCTCAAGATTTTCCTCCCGCTCTGATTCAGAAGTATTATCACTGTCTGTGGATCCGATTCCAGCAGACGTCTGGAGAGGATCCGAGTCAAGTATTTAATCTAGAACAAGTTAAGAATATCTCGCCTCACAGTCACTTGATCCAATAGGGAACCTATCAATCTCCAATTCCTCTATCTTACCTATCTGATTCACTGCACTTCTTAAACAGTGATGCTCATTTAATAAATCGCGATTCTTTCACAAGGCGAGGCTCTCATATCAAACATGGTAATAAAGTAGCTCCAGGTGTTATTTAAAGGAAATGAGAAACCATTACAACTTATTCGTGAAATGTATTTGTAAATGATCACTGTAATGAAGGAAAAACGGGGGTTGGTATATATTTGTACTGAATTTCTATATTTTTAGAGAAAATAATTCGTGTATTTAGAAAAAAAAAATCCACGAAAAACATTCTAATTGGCATAATATATGACAGGCTTCAGATTGTTAAGCTGGGTTATTCTAGAATTATAGGCCAAACTATCTACATGAACAAAATATGTTATTAAAAAATTGTTTTACACCAAAAGTAGATTGGAAAAATTCTGAAAATTTAGATCCAAAAGATAAAATTAAAAAGAAAACTAGACTTAAAGCGAGAAAAATCTTTGAAAACCAAAAGCTAAATAATAATAATAATTAAATTGAAAAAAAAAAACGTAAAAGAAAAATCAAGATTTTCCAAGTTTAACACTCCATGTGTATTAATATTACATACAGTAATACAAAGAAATGCAAACAAATTTATAAATTGACATTACATAAACAAATGTAGAAAAATATTTACTCACATTAAATAACTATTAATTCTTAATTTCAATTCATAAAAATACTTCAAAGAGCAGGAAAAAAAAAAAAAAAAAGAGTCAAAAGTCGTTTTCGTAGCTAAACCCCATGGCATCTTCCCACGTGGAGAAACAATTTTTAAGCGTTGCGAAATGCAAACACTAAACTCTAAAAACAATTTTTTTAAATGTTTCGAATTCAAATTTCCCGTAATTTTTATACAAATATTTTGCAATACGAATAATTTGTGAGTGTTAATTAGAAAAAAAAAAAAAAAAATTACGAATATTGTATAGGAAATAACCTCATTTCATAATGTGCAAAACAACAGCGCTGGTAATTGAGTAGATTTTGAAGAAAGTATACCAAAACCATAAGATATATCCCATTTTGAGAAAACGCAAATAAAGATATTTTTCTAAATGGCGCGGCACGCTAGCTAATAAATTTAACATAACAATTTTTTAAACAATCGATTTATCGAATTCTCTCAAATTATTCACCCACAGAATCAACGCAGTCCCGTCTAAATATGATTTTTATATTTAATCTTTTGCACTCCAGCCTATTGACTTGTATTGTACACCAACAACTCCAACACTATATTAGTTACAAGTGTACATATATAAATATTTGGAAAAAAAAAAAAAAAAGATAAGCTTGCTGAAACAAAACAAAACATGTATTCTTTGGCTACATTATATAAAAAACAAGTTCAAGTTTATAAATCTTAAAAAGAAAACTTTATGTTTTGTGATTTGTCATAGTGTGATATTTTTGGAAACAATCACCCATGTGCATGGGGCAACTATCATAAAATTCACTAGTTTCTCGTCTTTTACTTGTCCGTCAGAACAAACAACACAAGAAGTTGCAGTGATAAATACACACATCATGTAAGGCTGTGTTCGCGTAATGTTAAAGAATGGGACCCGAAATTGATGTAAAATGTGTTCCATGTTTCGTCTCCTACCCTATAATGCTAAATTGGTTTAGAACATTACATATTCAAGGCGGAAATGGTGCGTTTTTGGAACGTTCTTAAATTTTAAGAATACTGCACTATAAATGAATGTATGTGATACAACGTCACAAACTTTCATGAAAATTAGAACTATTTTCTTCCCGGAAATGTGTTCCAAGTTTCGATCGGGTTCTTTGACATTCGACGAAGACAGTTTTAATACGAAAGAGCTCAAGTCAGCAAAACAAGGTAAGTCGCCGTAACAGCGGGGGTGGATTTAAAAGTTCATATTTTAAAAGTCGCATTATCGGCGACAACGCAATTCAAAAGGTTCAACACTGTCAAAAACAAAATTCAGTAGGCAAAGTATATTATTCCACATGCATATGTATTTGAATAAAACATTCGGAGATGAAATTCAATTTTTATTCCATATTGGCTGCATTGCTTGCGCAATTTTCGAAACTTAAAACCCAACTGACGATAACTTCTCGTGTGCTTCAGGTTCAGCACGTGAAAGACATTCTCCCGAACGCCAACGGTGAGATCTTGGTCACGTGCATCGGCCTCACTTCCGGCGTGGGCAGGATCATCTTCGGCAAGTTGGCAGACTTCCCCTTCATCAACAGAATTATGCTGCAGCAGGTGAGGTTTTTGTTTGTTATTCCTGCATCTTTTTTTTTTACCCAGGAAATATTATGTTCCTTCGTCTCTTTTTTATCACATTGAATCATTTCTGTTTTTTTCTTCTCTCTTTGCGAGATGGATTAGAAAAGTTTAACGAAACAATAATTCAAAGCTTATTAGACTATCAGAAAAAAAAATTGCTTTAAGTTCCAAAAAAGACATTGAATTCATGATTTATATGCACTAATTATTATTACAAACTTCATAGCAGGGAATGCTATGATAAAATTAAAATTTGTTCCTTTAATATTTTTTGAAATGGATAAATATGAAACAAACCAGCAGGGTAAAATTTTCAAAAATTTGTTATTTTTGAAAAATTTACCCGTATTTTTATTGACAATATCATAAAGGTCACGTAGATGCTTGGAAACAATTTCTTAATTATATAAATATAGGGTCCAATGACACTTTAATTTTACTGCCCCACTACTTTATCTTGAAACTTGATGATGAAATTTCTAACAACTGGACTGATCTGGATGGAAGGAAAGGAATACCAGCCCTTAGGCCTTCATCTAAGGCGGTATTCTTTCTTTTACTCTAGAGCCACTCGGAGGATGAAAAGAAGTCAACCCACAGATGATTCAAGTTCCAAAAAGAAAACCTTTTATAGCAAAATTTGATAAAACAGAGATCACTCCCCCTCCTTTTTTTGTTCTGCCCCGTCACTTTAACTTCGATATAAACAGTTAATATTTTATACACAGTGCACAAACAAATATAACACACATTTTCATTTTTTCCCTTCACATTCGTAGAATTACCAAATGGATAAATTCACAGATGGAAACATTCATCCAAATTATTCTTTTCGTCTATTGATCATTGACACATGTAAAAAAAAAATTCATTTTCTCAAATCTGAAAACATCCAATTGTTGGATACCCTACCATGAGGGAATCAAGGGCAACCAAACCTGCAGTTGTATCTGCATCTGGTGTAATCAGTGCCACCATCCCATACTGCATTAAATAAGCTAGCTACATAATCATTGGGAGGATCCATGGAATATCGAAACAAATTCATTCGTGCAAAACCTACTCTACTTCATCGGGATTTATTTTCATGCAGAAAGCTGGACGTTATTTTGGCCCGTCTACGTATCGGACACACAAGACTGGCAACATTTACAGGAAGAAATCCTCCCCCCAGTCATTACCATTGCATTTGTCCCCTAACTGTAAAACACATCTTGATTGAATGCTCTGGTTAAACCATACACTTTATCTTTAAATGAGTTGGCAGAGGATATTAACCAAACAAATATTTTTATTTTCTTACATGACGTTGGTTACATAAGTTGAATTTATAGAGGACAGAATTTTATTGTATGTTTTATCCAGATACTACTTTTAAATTGTTTTATTTAATTAAATAAAAGTTCTTCACACTTTGTGGGGTGGACACACCATGTCCCATGAGGACTCAGTGCCAAAAATATCAACCAGTCAGAGTGTGATGTGGCTCTACATCGCGTCCCCCCTTCAACTGATACTTAGAGGACTTGTAATGTGAAGTTATTTGAACTGAAAATCCCAACTAATAAATGAAACGTGACTTATATAACATTAGAATTAGTGAAGTATAATAAATAGATCTGAGGAGATGCATATATAAGCAATGAATCGTTTAGTACAAAGATAGTTAGTTGATGATAGAGATAGCTGAATTTATCAATGTGAGACATCTGTATCATACCTGCGCTGAGTAAGTAGCTTTAGAATTTACAAAGGGTAAAGATTCGAAACCCTCATCATCTGCTACCTCACCTATTTATCCTCATAAGCTCTACTAAGGACTCAAACCCTATTGATTCCGATCATATAAGTAATTAGTTATCATAGTAGCGATACTCGTTTTCTGGAAATATTATAATTTGAAACACCATGAACTTATATTCATTCACTTGTTGCATCCTATTAAATTTTGATGCTCTGGTTGCATTCGACCATGGTCGGCAGATGAAGTCCATATGCGGGCCATAATTATTCTCGAGAACTTGTGCGGGAAAGCATGAACTTAAGCGAAGTGTATCATCTTCTACGTATATATATATACTGAGTAGTTAAGTCGAGATAGATTTTCATCTTCCTATTGTTGCTTTATGCATACTTTGTAATTAATTTATGTTGATTCTCTCCATTTATGTTAAACTAATAATTAATTTATTCTTAATTCTTTTTATGAATGAAATCTCCAGTTGAGGTTCAATCCCGTACTTTTTATTTAGACTTGTGTGTACTTTCTACCAGACAGTAGGATTCTGTCGCATGTGGAGTATATCCGCAGATAGAGTTAGTTAAGGATTGAATTTTGATTATTTATGGATTTGAATTAAATAGTTTGTGATTACTGTATGATTTTTTTAAAATTCTTTGAACTGATATTTCATACGTAGGGGTATCATTAAGGTTTAATTATTACGAAGAAATAGAAAAAATATTTGGATAAAATTTATTCTGCATATTAGCCGACTCTCATGTACATATGTTGTAAATTACAGCTATTTATGTTGATTTATGTGGTTTCCGGAGGCCGTCATCGTAGAACGCAGCAAATTTTGAACTTCGTTTTCTCCTTACTGCAGGTTACTTGAATCTACGGCCTTCGAAATGTTAAGCAAAACTAGGAGAAATGTATAACCTTGGAGGGTGACAATGTAGGGAAGTCTTAGGAATAATAAATAAAAATTAAGCTTTTATCTATCGATTATTTTTAAGAATGATTAAAGCTTCACGATACCCCGGAATAATAGTTAAAACTTTACGGTAGCGTGGTTTATTTCAATCTATGGCTTCCTGAAACCAAACAAAATGAATAGTTGTAATTTATTATACTGCGTATATAATGATCTATTAACGTGCAGAATAAATTTTATCCATATATCTCGGATATATCGCAGCAGCAATTAAAATTTAACAATATTCCGTGATACTAATTAACGATACCGTGGATTAAGGCTTCCTGAAACCAAATAAATAAACATGAATAGCTGTAATATACAACATTATGCAGATAAGAGCCATTTAACATGCAGAGTAAGTTTTATCCAGATATTTCTGTTATTTCTTAGTAATAATTAAACCTCTTAAAGATACTCCCCGTTATTGCTTCAAATAACATTAGGAATGGAAAGTGAATAAAGTAATAACGGCATTATATCACTTATACTCCTAAAACTATTTGTCAGCAATTGCATATTGACTAATATTCCGCATTTCTTTTTTTATGCCAGGTCGCCTTCTTGTCCATTGGTTGTCTGACCATGGTCCTGGTGGTGGCGCGCCACTTCGTCCTCCTGGTAATCGTGTGCCTCTTCCTGGGTTTGTTCGATGGCTGCTTCATCTCCTTGCTCGGTCCCATCGCCTTCGACGTGGTGGGACAAAAAGGGGCTTCCCAGGCCATCGGATTCCTTCTGGGATTCTGTTCCATCCCTCTCACGGTAGGACCTCCAGTCGCAGGTACGCTCGCTTCGCTTACGATTCATTCCATTTTATTGGAAGGATGTTTCGTAATTTGGAATTATGTTTATCAGAAGTTACCTTTTTAGTTCACATATTGGTTCATTTCATATAGCATGGAATAGTTATCCCTTGTATACATTCACACATTTAGTTTTGTGTTTGATACATTCCTAGAATAATAAAGAAAATCGTTAACATTATATAATTCATCAGTGTAATTTTAGGCTCCCGTCACCAGGCAAATTGAATTCGTGGACGTAATGCTATTCCTATAGGATTTCTACTTTCCTCCCCAAACTTAGTCTGAGAGGGTCGTTCAATAGGTCCTTAGAAAAGGTAGAATAACAAACCATTTTAGGTAGATTTCTTTTTATTTTTAAAGATAAACTCCTGTTAGCTCTACACACTTTCTCAAGCGTTTCTTCAACTTTTTAAAACATCTAAAGCGTAAGATTTCGGAAGGACCTCAAAATAGGCATATGTTTGAGCGATGATCTCTTCATTCCACATGAACCGTTGACCGCCGAACCATTTTTTAAAGTTTGGATGTAAAAAAAAGTCACTGGGAACCGGTGAATATGGTGGATGTTGTAATAATTCGAACTTCAAAATCCATGAATTTGACCATTGAAACAGCACAGGTATGCTGCACCCGTGCATTGTCTTAATGGAAGGGGATCTTTTCCTTTTCCAAATGAGGATGTTTTTTTCTTGATTTCTTCTCTCAACCGATGCAATAACGACGCATAATACTCTCCAGTTATTGTTTTTTCCTTTTTCTACGTAATCGGTGAAGATGATTCTGCGTGCATTCCAAAAAAAAAAAAAAAAAAAAAAAATGTGTCCCTCACATTCACCGATTCCACCGTCTTAGCTTCCTTCGGAGCCCGTTTTCCCTACTCCCCCTGTTTTGACCGTTCCTTTGTCTCTGGAGTGCAGAAGTGTATCCACGTTTCGTCCACATTTATGTGTCGACGCAGAAATTGGTCCGGATCGTGGCAAAATAGCCTCAAAGTCGACCAAACGATTGCGTTTATTTTTCACTGAGAGCGGCACCCCTCTTGCCGATATTTTTTTACACCTTATTTTTGGTGCAAAATTGAAAACACTGCATCTTGCGATATGCCATTGGCATCAACAATTTCGCGCATTTTGATTCGTCGATCACTCAAAAGCGTATTGTCAATCATTCTGGGAATCACTTCCATTGGGCGTCCCGAACAACTTTCATCTTTTGTGGATGTACGGCCACATTTAAACTCATTTACCCAACAGGAGCAAAACACTGGAGCAGATTGGCCATGAATTTCTGACAACTCAGCTTTGATCTCTTTCGGTGTTTTGACTTATAAATGTACGTGTTTAATCACCGCACGAATCTCACCTTTTCCCATTTTTTCTAAATAAAAACAAATTCCTTGCTTTAATCGACAATAAAAATGGAACCGTGTGAAATTGGGTAAATGAGACTTAGACAACTGTCTAGTGAGTCATGATGCTTACAACCCCCCTCCCATTTTCGATGCTAAAAGCGCCATCTGTTGGATTTTCTAAGGATTTATTGAACGACCCTCGTACTGTATCGATTCGAATACAATAGATTGCATCAAAAAAATAATCAAGGTTTCTTTGGAATTATATTTTCCTTTTGAATTTTAAAAAAAAATATTTTTTCGCCAATTTTAATGATTCGTTTGTGGATTTTCGGTTTTTAAACATATTTTAAAAAATCGAAAAAGCGGTTACTCCGCAGAAATGTCAACTTTCTTTTTCTTCTCTACACGTAATTTCTGTAATCTATCACCGCTCTGAAATATCGAGTGGTTTAAAATTACCACCTCTGCTCTTGATATCTGGTCCAACTTTTCAAAGCGAGCCAATATTAAAAAATAAACTTGTCAGTTATAAGATAAGAATTTTAAAAGTGAAAGTTGACAGAGTTATGCACACACATGTAAAATTCCAAATATAAATCGGAAAACTGTTCTTTTTTAAAAGAGCTGTTCTTGGAACTCACCATACAATAGCGAATAAATATAAATAATTTAATACTTCATACAGAAATGTGCATAATATACGTATAAATAAAAGCACATTTAAAGAAATTGATAAAAAAAACCCCACCTATTTTAACAGCTTGATTATAATATAGAAAACAAAAATCATTTTAGCAGAAAAACAATTTATAATTCAAAATTTAATACATTACAGTATATGATAAAACGTTTAATGCGGAGTTTTTTTTTTCTTTCACTTTATAATAATTGTGGAAATAAATCACTATATTATACTAACTTACATATAACTTAAAAGTAATGTCATACCAGTGAATAACATACATTTTATTTATAATATTCAATTATGATTCAGATTTTATTTTTAATAAAAAATTATATTGAACTTTAAATATTTTGATTCGATCCGTTAAAAAAAATGGAACTTAAAATATAATAATTTGATTCCTTCGACCACCCATAAAAATAAAATATTGAAAAATTTCCATCTCATGTGGAAGTGATTTGATGGATACTGGAGGATCTCGTCAGAAGGGCGCGAGCAAATGTAGTTATTGAGGAGATAGATTCGGGGGAATTCGTAGCATTTAGGAATTTTGGCAAGGACAGAAAAAAATCGTATTGAGATTATCTGTTTTATTAAAACCAGGATGCATGGAAAAGAACAATTTGTTGCCTTTAGGAACACCTTTCCCATCCCTCTAAATGAACAGGTTATTGTTTTTTCAATTCTCTATCTCTAATCACAACAGTATTTAGGAATAAAATATACTCAAAATGGAACAGTTTGTGTTCTGTTGACTATTTAAGAAAAGCCAATCAGTTAGAAAATTCTTAAATGTTCATGTATACTGTTCTTTAATGCTTGTTTATGTCTTTTGCACAGGCTTACTGTACGACCACATGAAAAACTACAACGTGGCCTTCCTCGCAGCTGGTGTTCCGCCCATTGTTGGTGCTTTACTTCTCTGTTTGATTCACAGGGTTCGAAACGTAAGTGCCCATTAGCGGTTTCTCTTTCCTTCAAATAATCCATTGACTTACACAGCCGACTGCACGTTTCAAGTTCTTTATTACATTTTCGGCTATGAGACGGACTAAGAAGCTGCAGCTTCTTCTCAGTGTTGGGAAAATTCCAGCACGTTCCAGAACCTTCATTTTGTCGCCAAGGTCGGAGGGTTATTGCTCAGACTTTCCTTGTTATTCGACGAAACCTCTGCAAATATTTCTTTTCATTCAAACAACAATGTTACAAGGATGCGTCATTGCAAGTTCATAGAAATACCTTAGATGAAAAACCTACGTGATTGTTTGAGTAACTATTCTTATCGTTAGCAAATTGCCGTCCTTTCAGGGCTTTTTTGATTGGATAACAGACATGGGGGTCGCAAGGTGAGAAGTCAAGGCTCTACGTAGGCCGTTCACATTTCGCAGGCGTGGGACAATAAATTTCAATTAGACTCTTATTTCCGCAGTTAAAAACTGCACGCTTACAACATTTTGAAGCATCCATGATCTGACCTGTAGTGATTACCATTTTTCCACGCAGTCGTACAGGCGACTGACTTTTTCCGACAATATACCGCTGACTTCCTATCACTTAGATATCTCTCTTGGCGTATGCACAGCGTTCTGCCTCTTCGAGCGAAGGTTCTACTTCCATTTGGTGACCTTTATGGTCGAAGCGAAAGGTTTAGACTTCGAAATCACAACGTTAGAAACCGGAACTCATAAAAGAGTAAGCATTAGCCGCGTCTCCAGAGCTAAAAAAGCCATCATTACAGTGAAACTGCTTTGATTAAAAATGTATATCTTCCGATATGTTTAAGTTGCTTCAGCAAAATAAATAATAGTCTTATTATTAATTTGGTTATCTTCGCAATGATTCCGCGAAGAATTATACTTACATCAATTTTTAATCAGCCAATTTAATCTTTCGATAGTACTTTACCAACTGAACGCGAGACGCCCTGTCATTGGTAAATTGATTATTACACTGTTTTCAGTGACTAAATCTTTAGATACAACGGAACCTTTTAACGGACATTTGTAATAATAGGTAATTCTCATTATGAGCAAAACATATTATTAAAAAAATGATTTCCTCAACGAGTGACGCTTCGCATAACGAATGACGAGGGGTGTGGAAGTCCGGTATGCGTGTGCGCCTGCTACACCGGTCCTTGTTTCGCACTCGTTCGGCCAGCATTTCGTGTCGCTTGTGATCACCCATGTTTCCGAACTTGTGTTCAGTTCCAGTAGTCGAAGGGATTGTGTCTTTGGTGAGAATTATGCTCGTTAAGCGAGGCTGCTCTGTACTTTCTCCGCAGAACTTTTACATGTAAAAAAAAAAAAAAATCTAAGATTTGAACTGCCATTTTGGAGCAATGAAATTTCACGTGACTTTAAAAAAAACTGTAGCCTTGAATGTATGAAAATATTCAATTATATTTTCCCATCCTGTTTCTTAATAGGCACCAAGTGAACCAATAGATGAAGAAACGGGGAAAAGTGAAGTGAAAGACGCTGTTCCAGATCTCATCCAATCAAATGGTAAGATTGCTAACAAGGATTGATTAAAATATCAAAAACGCGTTGTGAAGAAAATTAAAATTTTAGATAATTAAATTTATTAATAATTTAGATGTCACTAAACTTTAATCAGTGTTACTCTGCGACTAATCAATCGGCTTATAGCCTACGAATAAAAAACAAGCATTCTTTTATTTTTCTTTATTTTTATTTCGAACAAATTAACGTAATTTAAAGTAAGTATAAGAGTATTTCAATTACAAAATAGAAAACTGGCAGAAATTTGCACTCAAATCCAATTTCTGCTTAGCTTGGTTGTAGTAGTTACATTGGGTGGTTCAGATTGCCTTAAGTGACGACAGAATAGTGTTATTTATATTAATTTATTGCAATTAATTATGATTGTTGCACTCAATATATATTTTTAGGTGCTAGTTGCAAGCTAGAATGAGTAGTTATGATGTCCTCAGACAGGACTTTCTGGTTGAACGTTTGGATCTCTGACGTCCCTTCTTTTCGGAATTCTTGTGGAGAATAAATTTAGCCACCCTTTTTCAAAATCACGGGACACAATTTTTCTTTTTGGTTGGAAAGCTGAATTTATTATCTTAGTTATAAGTCCTGGTCACCTCAATCAGGAAAGGAAATTGTACCCGAGTCCGCACCCAAGAGATCGGACTTTAGTTCGATCAAGTCTTGACTTCAAAGTTCATAGCAGACTAATGTCGCTTGACCTTTCACATGTGTTCAGCTGCGTTTGATGATTCCTAGATTCTTTGTCCGGATGCACAGAGGACCGCTACAGAACTTCTTAAGCGTGATCGCCGCAGATTATCATTCTGCGTTTCTTAGATGGACAGAAAGAACGAATCCCGCGTTTGTTTGCCGCACTTTTGAGTCGTGTCTTCTGTGGGCCTTTCGGTATTTCTTTTGATGGAGCATCGCAAACATCTCCATTTATCACTAAAATTTCGACTATTAGAACGATAATTAGATCCAATCTCGAAAAGCAGCGGCTGTGATTATCTTCGGATAACTTATTTTATTAGTCATGAAGGTACCGTTGCTTGAGATGGGGTGAGCGCAACGGGAACATCCTGAATTCACTAAAATGGTAGTGAATGCCTATTAGACGAATGTCTAGTTTCGAGGGTGATCCCAGAAGTACTTGTATTTGAAGACGGATGGCATCATTTAGGTAAATTGTCGTTACCATCTGTTAAACGGAGCCGAAACAAATGAGACATGGATTCATGAGTTCATTTTGATTTGATAGTCATTTGATGCCAAATCAAAATTTCATGGTTGCCTCGTCGAGTTGTCACCGTCGGTGGGACCTGGATTCATCATTATGCACCGGAAATCAAGCAAAAATCAAAATATCGAGTCGCTTCCGGTGAATCTCCTCGACCGCAACAGTTATGAAGAAGAATTTTTGAGGTGTGAAAGGAGTCATGGGCACGAATGCGAGTATCTGAGACTTAAGACAGCTGCCCAGTGAGCCATGATGCTTGCTAAAAACAAACCATTTTGGATGCTTCGAGCGCCATCTCTTGGAATTTCTAAGGAATGATTGAACGACCCTCGTATCTAGGGTTAACTAAAACGAGATATTGACGTTGTAATTTACGCAGTATTTACATCCTCGAAAATATGGAGAACTGAAACAGCTATTCGAAAACGCTTGAAAGGAAAGTATTTCCTGTTGAGAATATCGATTAAGGTAGAGATTCTCAATGTTATCAGTTTCCTCTTTTGGGAAAAAACCGCAAGGACAGTCCTTCATATACATCATTATAAAAATAAAATAAATCGTATCCAAATTGCCAACATAAGATGATTTATTGACAAACATCGTATTCTTATCTCTAACTCAGGGGTGGCCAATCTTTTGCATACCATGCTCCAATTTATAGACAGACCTGTTCCGAAGCGCCATTTAACTTAAGCAATTTTTATACCGTCTTCCATTAGGAGTTGATGAATAGTGATCAGGGTACGGAATTTGCTTCGCTCAAGGGTGGTGAAGGAATAACTTAATCTAGCACTTAAACTAATTAAATTACGCCAGTTTAATAAAGAGGTAGCCTAGCGGTCATCATCGTCACGAACTTGCGATAAACCAGTTACTCCACCGCGATTTAAGTGAATCGCTAGTTACAGTATTGATGTAAATTGAGCGAAAAGTCAAACAGACATTTATCAAGACTGGTGTTCACCTTTGTCCTTTTCTGGCCATTGCTGATTCTTAATCAACAACCTGACGAATTTTATCGACATTTTGAACTCGAATCTCCTTCCATTGTTATCTTGAGTTCGTCTTAATTATTTAACGAGTCTTCACTACACGGATGGTTAACATCTACCTAGTGAAGGCTCAAGTAGATTAAGTTCTGCGGCAACTTCTGTTTTTCTTGTCCCTTATCGAATTCGTTCGAAAACATTGAGTTTTTCCTCGATCGTATAAACCTCATGTTCACGTTTACTCTTTCGACATTATTTTCAGTTGTTGTGGAAGTCACACTTATGCAAGAAAAAACATCTTTATAAAAATGTGGTCAATACAAAATGGTTGAACGTACGGCTAATTTCATTGTTCGCGAGATCGTGAAAATGATCTCTTGCCAAAAATAATTTAAACTGGAACATATTTCACTTACCGAGAAATAATGAATCACTTATATGAAATGGGGGAGGTATTAATGTTTGTTCTTTACAGAAAGTCGCTGACGTCATCCGAACCAAAGAATAATTTAATCTCACGAAAATAAAAATTATGACGTCATCGCTTACCGAGGAAATTGCAGTAAAGCCGCGAGCAAAGCAGGCTCGCGTGATCCGATTGTATATTCATACTACCTACGTAGGATAATTTAATTTTACTGGTTCCATCCAAATATTAAATAATACGTGTTTCAGTATTCGGAGGAAAACCGAAACACGATATTAACGATGGAGACATAATTATTTTTCGTTGCTTTTAATCTCGTAATTTCTTTGGGCAAATTTATTTATGCGAAATGCATTTTCTAATGTTGTTAGTTTTAACAATTCAGCTTCTTTCCTTTCTTTATTTGCAGATATTTTGATAAAGACATCGGAAAAAGTGCCATTGAAGGACAGCACAAACGTACAAACCAAAGAGTGTTCAGTCAGGGAGCATTCCGACGAAACCACGCACCTCTGCACAACTCGCCCCGAATGCCACAATGCGATCTGAGCGCAGTCACGAACCGACCAGGTTTCAAAGACGGACCACTGCTCATCGAGATTTCAGTTGCCCGAATGAAACATCTGTGATGTTCACGACTGAGTTCGAACTCATTTGCTAATTCATTTGTATCATCATTTTATGATTTGGAAAATTAGATGTTTAAACACGACGGGATATCAGAAAGTGAGATTCCAGACATTTTCATTTTAAGTATGAAGAAAGCAATGCATTTTTGAAGGTGTATATTTACCCCTGCATCGGCTCTCTTGAACAACAACGCCTTAATAACTAGCCCGAGAGAGACGTCTATTTTAGCCTAGTTGGTAGAGGCGCAGCAAAAAGCTACCGGTCAACACCTTTCTTCGGTCCAGGGTTCGAAACAGCCGCCGGCAACCCGAGGTCATCAACTCTCTCCCCCTCCACGGGGTCGAAAAACATTGAACGCCCAGGTGGTGACCCAGGACTTCAACACTAGATGGCAATGCAGCCTAGAGCTACCGATTGCATATGCCCCCCGATATAAAACATTCGCCTCTGTGGATCTAAAACAAGCACACATAAATCACATTAGTGATTTCCTGGCTACGGCGCACGTGTCGACAAGACCCTCCAGTAGAAGGAGGATGTGGCAGAATTTCCCTGCGCCAGGAATCCAAGGTGTATTGTGT
This sequence comes from Nephila pilipes, assembly GCA_019974015.1. Classification (NCBI taxonomy): domain Eukaryota; kingdom Metazoa; phylum Arthropoda; class Arachnida; order Araneae; family Nephilidae; genus Nephila; species Nephila pilipes. Next base: position 195,060 of record BMAW01053132.1, read on the forward strand.
ACCACGAGCCACATGTGGCCTTGCGAATAGCAGAATTTTCTGGGATAGTAAACTACGCTACTCACAATCATAGCAACGTATATCGCAATAATTTCATGATAGATTTCAGAGACCAGCACCGCTTTAGACCAAAAAGAATATTACTGCCCACACTTTCTTCCTTAAATTTCTCATTTTGCTCGCCACTTTTAAGGTTGTTTTTCGCCTAATGTAAACTTGGAATACATTTCCAAACAGAAAATTGTTCCAATTTTCAAATAAGTTTGCAACGTTTTAACACACACACAACTGTGTACGATGCAGTATTCTTAAAATTTGGAAACATTTCAAAAATACTCCATTCTTTCACGTAAATATGCAGCATTACAGAGCTGGAAACTAAGCATGGAACACATTTTAGGCAAAAAAAAAAAAAAAAAAAAAGGAATAGATTCAAATAAAAGTGAATGGTATTATAAAATATGCTGTTCCCTTAAGCGTAATGAAGTTAGAATACAAAATTAATGTTGGAGCTCTCTTTTATCCGAAAAAGTATTCTACTTTCGGTTCCTATTCTTTAACATTATGTGAAGACAACCTTAAATAGATGCCAAATATGTACGCATTGATTACTTTAACGGAATTAATGATACGCGAACTTTTACTATTATCGCCATCTATTGGCGATAATGTGAGTAGTGCATTTGCTGGAATAAAAGAACCTCACTTTCTGATATACCTCGTAGATATTAACTAAGTGCTTCGAACCTGCCAAATAATTGCTTTTGTGTTTAAGCTATGAAAATAATTTTTTTTTGTTTTTAAAAAATATGTTTATAACAGAGCGTAAATTAACTTCAAAAGAGTAGGAAATATAAAATTTCAAATGTGTATGGTTTAAATGTTGCCAATTCATCGTCTAGAAATTTTTATTTTAATCTCGACAAGGGAAAATATACAAGATGTCTTCTGAAAAATACCCATCGCAATAAATAAATTTAAAAACAAACTTACAGAATCTATATTTGATTAACATTTTTATAGCGATCGTGTTTTAGTTATATTAATTTAATTTACTCAGCGACAATTGTATGAAAAATTTCAAACGTTTCTATATATTGGGATACAATTTTGGCATGACTGTTAATCATTGTAAAAATGACGAGATAGAAGAATCAAGGGAAATGTTTGATTTTTGTTCAGCTACAGAAATCCTAAATAACATCGGATCCGTTTTCATCAAGGTTTCACGGTTAGAGGACTTAAAACGTTTGGATATTACAGCAAATTGAGTCAGTTCCTCACAATCATTATTTACCAGCATTAAAAATGACCGACAACATAAGAAAGCACAACTCTATGTATACCGAATGGCATGACACTGATTACGCTTCAAGCTGGTTCAAATCTAATATATATTAAATAATTGTAAAAAATTCAGTTGAAACTAATGATGATTTCATTCATGATCACACATCGGTTAATCATTTTATATTTTAACATGGACAAAATAAATATCAGAAATATGAATAAGAACATTCCTTGTTTTTAAATTATGGGTATTTTTCATCGAGGCGACTTGTATAAGAACCGACACAGTATATATAAATGCATTTCGAAGTATCGGATGTTGATCAACAGTTTTTTGATGCAGTATGTTATAGAACAAACGGATTCTATTTCTGATGCCAGACTTGTTTTTGTTAAGTCACTCGAAAGCCACAAAGTTTAATAATAATAAACCTAGGATTTACTACGGTCATAGTAACAGGGAACTTCCATAGGTTCACATAAATTTGTGGCAGCGGTTCCCCAATCCAGCGTACTCTCAATCAAGAACACTCCAGTTTCCCACTCCTCACACACACTATTGCTTTACCCATTACAAATTCCGGAAACTTCTCCAAAAAAGGGGTATGTTTTTCATAGCACAGCTTTTTTTTTAAAAAAAATTTTAAGTAAGAAAAAACAAATTAACACGCATGATGGAAAATGGATCTTCATCGAATCACAAAATTTTGAAAAATTATGCTCAAAAGAGGCTTATCTCAAATCCGGAGCTGCGAAATTAAGAAACAAAATTATTTTAGAAAAGTTACATCGGAAGATTTATAATAAGAAATAAAAGAATGAATACAACAAAACTGAATTCAGTCCAAGAGATTTCTGTTACTCAAATGTTTTGACTCTAAGATATACTTTTTTATTATTAACAATTCTTAACACTGAAATGTGCATAAATATTTTGAAATCACTTCATAGAATGCAAATATTCTAGTAACCAGTGAAAAGCGAATATTTCTGTTCAATATATATCTCGACTAGATATTGGAATTATTGGTTTTTAAAATACGAGAATAAAAAAAAAAAAAAAAAAAAAAAAGGAATATTTCATTACTCGCACACAAAAAGTTTTATTTAGTACTTTAAACACTAAATCAATTTCTTAAAAAAAATCCTAGAGAACTCTTTCTTCTGCGATTTTCAATCACTGTTGATGTCTCGGATTTTAACACAATTTAATATTTCATAACGATAAAACACTCTAGTTTTGACGATGTGTTATCAAAACATTCTCTTGAATATCTGAATGGATGTATTTTGATGTCGTTATAAACAACAAATCATAATGAAGTCATTATAGTGAAGCTACGCACTAATTAACCGCTTAAATGATGTAAAAAATCAATAATACAATCAACATATTTTACTCTTACAATAGGAACTTTTTATGTATGTATTTATGTGGAAATAAATGAGAATAATAAATATGTAAAGAGATTATATAATCCTCATTTTAAATATGACTGGGATGAAAGATGCAACTGAATTTCGAATGAATGAAAAACTGTTTCATGATTGTGAATTTATATCTGAAAAAAATATGTTTTATATTTATTTCAATAAAATTTTTTATTTTTATCGTTGTTATTTTATTCTGTATTTAGAGCAAAGCGTCATTTCAAAATTCTTTAAATTTCACAGGGGTGTGGATATATCGTTAACCCCAATAATTTAGCAAGGGGTTTTTTCCCAAATGGTGGGTCGCAATACGATACCCGGTTACGACGTGGTAAAAAATGCCGAGACGCCCTCGCTTCATGATATTTTTGAATAACTGAAATCTGACCAAACAAAGGAATAAAATTACTGTCTGCAGCTGCTATGGAAGAAACAAAAACTTCTTTTCAGTTAGTGTTCTAGTCTTGTTGAAAGTGGTAATTACAAAGTTTTTGCGCGGGTCGTTCAATAAGTCCTTAGAAGACTTGGCGCACGCAGCATCGAAAATGATTCACTTGACAGCTGTCTCAGTTACTCATGTGATCATGACGCCTTTCGCACTTCAAAAATTCTTTGTCTTAACTGCTCCGGTTGATATTCCTTTTCTTTATTATTATTAACATTGCACTAGAAGCAACACGAGGGCTATTGGCGACGTACCTCGTAATTTTGAACCATGGTCAAGTGACGAGGACGACGCCTAAGCTGGCACTCCCCTCTCCTAACATCCACACCACACCAACGGGAGGACTTTGGACCCCGACAGATTTAACGTGCATCAGTCCCGGCTACACGGCGGGTCTTTAGCGGCCAAGGATCGAACCCGCGACTGAACGAAAATTGTTGGCCACGATTCCGAAGCCATGACCACTAGGCTACCGCGGCCACTAGAGCAACGGAATGTTGTGAAATTTCTCATGAAACTTTGAAAAACTGCTACTGAAACATACAATTTATTGAAAAAAAGTGTATGGCAATTAATGTTTATCGCGTGCACGTGTTTCCGAGTGGTTTGAGCGTCTGCAAGACGGCCGAGAAGTCATTGAAGATGATTTACACCCGGGTCGCCCTTCTACGTCAAAAACGGCTGACAATATCAGAAAAAATCAGTAATCTGGTTCAATCTGATCGTCGGTTAAGTATTCGTGTGATTGCCGAGACTGTAGGAATTGACAGCAAAAAGTGTGTGCCAAAATGGTGCCTAAAATTCTCACGTTTGAGGAAGAAGCTCGCAAAAGTATTTGTACTGACCCTTTGAATACCATTGAAAATGACCCAAACATATAACGTAACGAAAGGATAATAACGTGTGATGAATCGTAGGTTTTTACTTATGATCCTGTAACGAAGTGCCAATCCATGCATTGGAAGAGTCCATCTTCACAGAGAGCAAATCAAAGGAAATTTTTTTTTAATATTCATGGAATTGTGTACCTTCATTGGGTTCTTGAAGGTCAATCTATTGTAGTAACTTGTTTTGTAACGAACTCGTATTTTGGTGGACAGTACATTCATATATACAGGGTTATCATAGATGAATGACCGGATTAAAAATTTATATTTTCGAAACTATTACATTAAGCGATACACATGACATTAAAGAGAAACATATCAAGTTTTTTTCTTTCTTTCTTTTTTACCCCACCGTCGATCATCATTCTCGGAAGAAACGATGGAGAGGGTGAGACAATTTTGTTCGAAGTCCACGACAGCTAACGCCCGTGAACTTAAAAATCCCCAGAATACAGCATGGAAAATTTAACGAAACAAAAATATTAAATTTCAAGCCGTATCACTTACAATTGGGGCTACATTTAATAGTGGACGGCAAAATTCGTCGATATGATTATGTTCGCATGGCAGAGGAATGTGAAGATTTCGCAAGTAAACTGATTTTCTCAAACGAAGCAACCTTCCACTTATTAGGAAATGTCAATCATCATAATGGGGGAGGGGGGAAGTGAGACTCCCCAAGAAATTGTGCAGTTGCAAAGAGATTAACCAAAAGTGTTCTTTATGCTATGTCACTAAGTAGTATGGGCCTTTATCCTTCGCTGCAACCACGGTAACAGGAAGCTATTACCAAATTTCAAACTTGGTTATTTCCACAACTGCGCTAGAAGCAACACGAGGAATATTGACGACGGACCTCATAATTTTGAACCTCGGTCGAGTGACGACACCTGAGCTGGAAACCCCTTCTTCTAACTTCCACACCACGGCAACAGATTTAAAGTGCTTCAGCCCCGGCGGGTCTTTAGTGGCATCAAGACTCGAAACTTCGATTGGACGAAAACCGCCAGCCACGATTCCGCCACCATGACCACTAGCCTACCGCGGTCATTTATTGTGTAACAAAAGAGTCGCACATTTGCAACTGCAAATAAAACTTGGTATATTTTTCTTTAATTTCGTGGTTCACTTAAAATACATAAAATGTGAAATAGTTTCGAAAATATAAATTTTTGAAATCCGGTCATTCATTTGTACTACTAACCCTGTATTTTCTATAAAATTTGTTCGGATTTATGTCTCAGAGCTCTAGTTATTCAAAAACTTAATATTTTAAGTTTTTGAATTTTAATATTAATTAATTTAATGTTTTGCTACAAAAATATTTATTATACAAGTACAAACAGAGTCAGATTTTCAATTCCAAACTAACTTCTGTCTGCAATATTGAAGAATGTATATTTCTTGAAATAACTAAACAATATTAAAAATGGAGTATTTACGTATAAGAGAGAGAGAAAGAAATTTTAAAATACAGGACTCACCAAACCAAGCATTTTTTCAGAATCAATTTAATATGATCTGAAAACAAATTAAGTATACATTCATTTTATTACCGTCTCTCTCTTAAAAAAAAATTAAAGTACTGAGTAGTCTTGATACTCCAATAACAATAAATATTTTATTCATAAAGTCAAAAATAGTTTAATGCAAAATTTTATACTGAGCTGCCTTTTTGAGTAAATGAATGTAAAGTTAATTGGCGCAAGAGTCAGATATGGCTCTTGCGCCAATAAACACGAAGAAATTGAAGAAAAGACAAACATTGGCCGACTGGAAAGATGGTCGAAAATAGAGAAGGATCGCTAGGGCATCCCGTGGGAACATTCAAAATGAACTCGGCAGAATTTACTAGGTGAAGCTGATTAATATCGACGTTTCATTAAGATGCAACACGAGAACTAGTGACATCGGACCATGTCATTCTCAGCTACGGTTAATTGATGAGGACGATACCCTAGCTGAATATCCTTCTACAATAAAAATTATTACAAATTCTATCCTTCAGGATCAATCAAATCCGCAACTGTTTTGAGCTTCTAGCCATCAATAACACCCAATTCATAGAAAGAGGGGAAAATGTTAAGTTTAATGACAACTCAAGGTTAGAAGCTTTTAGTTTAGTTTTTATTAACGTCGCTAAGGTTAGAAGCAATTAACACAAGGGGAAGTATGTAAAAACAATTCATTTTTCACACACAAATTTAAAGCATTTGCTACAGGGAGGACGCAAATGTTAACTATCACAAAAGAAGGGGGGGGGGGGATCTTTCCCATTAATAATGTAAAACATTTGTTTCCAAAATAACATACTTAACAAAAGTGTCGCTAAAAATGAAGGAGGGGGGGGGGAATCTTGGGAAACAACTTTCAAAATTCTACGATTATTGTTTAGGATAAGCAGTTACGTCTTTCTGATTTTTTAAATACAAATTCAAGGAGTGAGATTTCATATCTCAACACATGTTCAATCAAAGCTTTACAAAATTCTTATATTCAATATGCCTTATTCTTTGATTTTGTAAGATTCCTGGTTGTGTGTGCACTTGCAAGGTTTATGAAAATTCAAATGCAGCATATGTTAATATTATTATATTTGTTATTGATCACTGTACAACAAAAAAAAACATAGATTTTGAAGAGAACAAAATATATTCCAAGGTTTGAAATTTCATAAAACATTACCTTTTTTTTCCAGGAAATATTTCTACATTCAAATTGCCTTTGAAACAAATTTTCATTACAGAAAGTGTATTATTTCAGTCAAAATTGTTAAATGGATTTTTTCCTGCAACATGCTGGTGCAAGAACCAAATAAAGCCATGCTGTGCCAAATAGGGTATAAAATGTAATCTAGATATTTGAAAAAAAGAGGATCAAAAATAAAGAAGAATCGTCAGGGTATCTCGGCAGCACATCAACAGTGTTTATCAAAGACATAGACCCCCCCCCTCCCCAACCCAAATAGGATCAAAAGTGTTATGCGAAATTAATATCTCACCAGTCAAATGAAATCAAAAGAGCTCGAAAGCTCTCTAGAAATAGTTCGAACACCAAGAAACATAAAGTGAAGGAAAGCCTAGAAAAAGAACCCGACAATATCTTGATGCTGGATATCAGCGCAACTGGGAGTAAAGAGAGTGTTGTGTCAAAACATTATCAAAAAAGACCTGCATCTTCATTCCTAACAAATTTATTGTAATGTATAGTTTAAATATTCCAGACAAATTTTTGCATGTTGAGTTCTGTCGGTGGTTTCCGAGTTCCGTGGAATTGGAACTTTTGGATCCTCAGTGATTCAGATGAGGCCTGGTTCAACCTGTCACAGTATGTGAATTCACAGAACATATGCATCAATAAATCCTCATTGGTATTTTGAACAACTGTTCCATAACTCAAGATTGGTGAGTAATTTCTGGTTTCCACATCATAACACTACTCTTTCACAAAACTGTTAATGCCTACCACTACACCCAGAATAAGTTTAATCCAATTATGGCTTAACTTACAGAAGATGAATGACTATGGATATTTTCAGCACAAGCTGGGACAACAGCTCACACCATTTTGTCACGAATATGTAAGGTGTATTGTGTAGAGAAGACAATCAGCGCAGGCAGTAAATTCTTCTGGTCACCTCAATTTCCTGATCTCATTGTTGGAAATAAATTATTTGGATACCACTAGGAGGGGCCTTGTGAGAGCACACAGGTTTATGGGTAATATTTCAGAGAATATTTAGATCTTGACCATGTATGGTGGGTTATTGCTTGTTTTGATGTAATTTTGTTTTCATGACTGGAAAAGCGGGTTCAGTTAAAATATGGGCAACTTGGAAGCCCTTGTATATTTTGTAAATAGTGTTATTATTCGTTTATGTATAATTGACGCATAGAGACTGTAAATAAATGTAATACAAGTATTGCTCTGCCTAACTTCCTTTTTGGATTATTGTTCATTACTCTCTTCCTGTGATTTTTACCTGTCAGGAAAATTGAAGGTTCAGGTATACTTAAATAATCCTCATTCACTGGAAGAGCAACAGCAGAAGACTGAAAATGCTATTCCTCAAACAGAGCTGATATGCGTGTGTTAATAGTTTTGATAAATTGAGCACAGTGTGGTATCAATATCAACAGTGAACATTTCTAGTATCACAAGCAGTTTCGTTCATTAACAAGGGTCTATTTTGTATCAGTTTTATGAATAATTAAAGGCCAGTTTTATTTTACTCACCCAGTACTACATAATAGTAAATGGAAGGGAGAACTTAATTTAGTTATTGATCATTTCCCAAACACAAAATTGCATCAATTAAAAAAAAAAAAAAAAAGTGGTCATCATATTAAAGGATTAATAAGATGTACTTTTCTGTCTTCGAGGCATTGTCTTGTTCCTTTGACAATTAGCAGTAAAACCAGTTTCTTAAGGTGAGTTTTTTATTTCTCCCTTCTCAATTTCAACTTTGGGCTTCCTGATTCGAGTAATGAGGAATACTTCTTTAAAATCTAAACCGAATTAGCATTATTATAAGATGCAAAAAAATGAAAAAAGTTATTTTATAATAACCTGTAAAGATTCTACAAAAATGATACATGCACAATGCAGAAAACTATAAGACTCAATAAAGAAATTAATGTATGTGTGCGTGAATGAGATATCAAAATTCTAATATGGAAAACACAAGCAAACAATAGTACATATTTCTCCTTGTGTCAAAGAACATGAATCAAACTCATTTTAAGATACAAAATAACTAAATTTTCTCATCAAATCATAATGTATATTGCAACATATTTTAGTAATTTTAAAATTTAGAAAACATTCCATACATATACGAGTGAGGGAATGTAAAGTTTATCAGTGCAAGAGCCAGATGTGGCTATGCTATGCCAAGCAAGATTTTAACTGCAGTCTAGACGGGAAGAAATTGAAAAAAAAAAAAAAATGGTTGACAAGGAGGGTCGAAAATAGAGAAGGATCGCTGGGGCGCGTCACCCGTGTTTACCAAAGACAGTAAACCCATAGGAAAGAAAAGATCACTAGGGAGCCTTGGGGTCATGATGCCTGTACTTACCTGAAGAAGGCAAGTCCCTAAGCTCCCCTAATATAATCCCCAAGGGCAGGGTGCCAGACTATACCCCCAAACGCTGGGTACTCATTTCAGTCGCCTCTTACGACATGGATGAGCTACAGTGGGATACATTTACATTCCCCCACTCCTCTTTAACAAATAATATGAAACATTTTACAGCAAGGAGGCAAGAAGGATAAATTCAAACAGACATTAATAGTATAGTAAAATACAATACTCCCTATGCATTAATGATGTCAATTTTTATTTATTGAAATTTTGAGTATTTTTTTTATATATATACAGAAAAGTATTAAATCCTCTTCTTTAACATGTTAAAATAGCCTTAAACTGTATCAGATATGCTTTATAATTTTTTGTTTCATCAAACAAAAACATTTCATCCAAATAAATTTAAGAAATTCCATTAATATGTTATTGGGGATAAAAAATGAAAAATAAATTTAGATATATTAGTTACATGTGTGTATCGAAAGAGATACATAAGAAAATAAAAACACTAATGCTTTACTTATTAATATGAAATTTTTTTTGTCACATTAATAGTGAAGCAGAGGAAAATATTCTAATACCAAAGTATTTTATGGTCAACTCAGCAGAAATGACAAAAAAAAAAAAAAAAAGTTAAAAAAAAATTTTATAAAATTAATATTGTAACGGAAAAAACAAAAAAAAAAAAAAAATTACGGCTTTTCAAAATATTTAAAAAAAAAAAAAAAAAAAAAAAAACAAGAATACTAGAACTAAAAGTGCAGTCCACCATGTTTATAAATATTGCATGTATAACAGATTTTGAAAAATGTATATACTCAACAAGACTCAAAAAAAATTTATTAAAAAAACATGCATCATAAAAATAACTTTTGAAATGCAATATAATTAAGCAATTTAAGTTATAATTATAAATTTTTATGATTAGTAATTCAAATTTGATTTTATTATCAATTCCCCCTCTCATTCCTTAGAATAAACTAACAATTTTATGACAGTCTGGAAATACTAGGACTTTCATAGAAACATGACGGAAATCTTTTAAGTTAAAAATCAACATTTAGAAACATCTCTATGTTTAATGAAGGTTGGTCTGATACAGGCCTGGGCAACCCCCGGACTATCCTGTGGTCTGCAGAAAGAGCTGGGTAATCTGAACACACATTTGATCTTTTATTGAACATTAAAATGCCAAAGAACATTCCACCATGAATTATTCATATCACATCACTATAGGAATAACTCAATATGTTGACTGAACTTTCTTCACATTTTTTTTTCTTGGTCAGAAACAACTTTAAAATTGAGCTCATTTTCAGAACAGCACTAACCATCATGAGTGAATAGGCGATACACAATATATAACACATGGATCAATAAGTTCCGAGACTAACCCAGAGATGGCGCTCGTAGTAAACCAGGTTTTACTAGAGTACTAACCTTTGCTTGAAACGTGTCAAAATTTTAAGTCGATTGGACCAGAAACAGCTGAGTTATCGAGGTTGGAGTAAAGTCGTTTTGTAGTTTGTTTAAAAAATGGAAAAAACCGAGTTTCGTGTTCTGATAAAACATTGTTTTTTAATGGGTAAAAACAATGTGCAAGCGAAACAATGGATTGAAAAATGTTACCCGGACTCTTGTCAATCAAAAGCAACGATTTGTCGGTGGTTTGCCGAGTTTAAACGTGGTCGTACCGACACAAATGACGCGGAACGCTCGGGTAGACCTGTGGAAGCCGTTACACCGGAAAATGTGAGTGAAGTGACAAAAATTATAATGAAAGATCGTAAAATGAAGCTCCGTGAGATTGCTGAGATGACACAGATATCATATGGAAGTGTATTTACTATCCTTCATGAAAAAGGTTTTTTCCAAGTGGGTGCCGCAATTGCTTTCGATGGAACAAAAACAGCAACGAGTCGATGATTCAGAAAGCTGTTTATCGCTATTTACTCGCAACAAAAAAGATTTCTTGCGTCGTTACGTGACCATGGACGAAACATGGATACATCACTACACTCCAGAGTCCAAGCGGCAGTCATCTGAGTGGCGCACAGCTGGCGAAAGCCGTCCGAAAACGCAGCAGTCAGGTGGCAAAGTCATGGTGTCAGTTTTTTGGGATACGCATGGAGTGATTTTCATTGACTACCTCGAAAAAGGTAAATCGATCAACAGTGATTATAATATTGACTTGCTGGTGCGTTTGAAGGAGGAAATCGAAAAAAAAAAAAAAAAACACGACTGCACAGTCTCGGGACTTATTGATCCATGTGTTACCTAACCAATAAACCTAGTGAAGAAGGGTGTGTGCATTACTAGACACTGGGATGGAATGCAATACAGCAGCAGCAAATCTATCCGTATTAAGCCAAATATATTTGACCCAGCATATGGTTCCAGATGGTGATTTTTGATTACTAATAATACAGCACCAAGATTTTGTTATAACCAAGACAGTTTTTTTTAAAATTATATTTTGTGCAAATACATTTAATTCAATAAAATATGATTTCCTTTAATTTATTGCAGAATGTTTTTGATTTTTCTGATGGGGCTCAGGAGGATTAGCAGCTTCCTGTGACTTGAGAGGGGAAAGTTTTTAATGTGAGAATTTGAATTGGTTTTAAGAGTCAACAATTTAAAGGATGATAAATCAAATTCAGCATCCTGGCAGAATAAAGTGCACTTCCAAAGTGGCCTGGTCTAGTACAAATATTTTATTACATAGGTAAGTTAAAGAATGAAAAGAAAAACACTCCATACATTTTAAAAAATCCTAACAAACTACTATGCAAAATGTTTGAGACTGGTAACATTTCACTTTTATATTGTTTAAATTATCAGATTTATATGATTGTGCAATATCAAATCAGAATGACTTTAATTGTAATGTTTGTGAAAACTAAAAGCACTGTTTACTAATATGGATCAGAATGTTGAAAGGGCCTTTTCAAGTCAATACGAACAAGAAGTAGTGGTGAAGAGAAAACTAGCAAGCTTATTGTAAACGGACTCATAATTTTACAATCAAATTGAATTTCTACAATTTATGTGTTTTAGATACATATGTTAATTCAGATGAAAATTGAATGAGAATACGGAGTATAAGAAATATATAAAACAAACTATAAAAATTACATAAAAACGAACATTTATTGTTCAAAGTCAGTGGCAGGCAGCTGCATCACAGCATTTTTCTTTAGCTAAAGTTAACAATAAAATAAATCAGCTGGTCTGCCAAAAAGATGGATCACAATACAGTAAAAAACTACAGATCGTATTCTTCCAGCAATTCTCTTCGTACACTTCTTACATTACATGGTTGTAAATATCCACTACATACATAGAGAAAAGAAGAGAAAAAAAATTAGACTTTTGGCACAAATGAGGCAGCATGGTCTTCTGCACCATTTGTGTCATTGCTCTCTTGAAGATCTGTGGTATATTTTGAAAAAATTTGCACCTCGAAGAAAAAGATATATATAAAAAAAAAAAAAAAAAAAAAAGTGGGAAAATCATACTTCAGAAACTGGGCAGACATGTAAAAAGGATAAAAACACTGAAGAAGCAATGTCACAAACAAATAGTATGTGCAGAAAAACATGCATGCATATTATAAAAATAAACATATCAATAACAGAATTTAAACAAAGTATAAACACAACAATTGGAAGATAATCCATATAGAAAAAAAGGGAGATAATACAAGCAGGCTTGAAGAATATGATCATTATGCTAGTTTAAAAATCAAGAAAAATATGCAAATGTGGTGTTAGCATTCAAGGAAGGCGTGTAATGGTAACTATTATAATATTTTATAAACTACAAGAGTAATAATTACTCTTCAATAATAATAAAAACCTAAATAGGCATTATGCTTACTACAAGAAGCAATTAATTAATTAAAACCAATATAACAAATAATACATTCAAAATTTCTTTTTTAGAATAAATAATACTTATATTTAACACCTGAATACTCATGTCTTAAATCACACTTTTAAATTACTGTTCAAACAAGGTCATTTCAAATTTTGGAAAGCATTTCAATTTCTCTATTTTCATATTTTACAAGAATCAATAAGCTCCCATTTTCAACAACTTCAGCTTTGTATGGATTGACATCATACTAAAATTTCCCAATTTGTTATTGACAATGAGATACCTCTTAAACCACAATCTTCAACACAAAAAATTAAAACTAAAAATGTTTTAATTTTTGTTCAATACAATAAAATCACATGTTGAAAATAACATCTGAGCACATTGAAAAATTTGCATGAAAAAATTTAATACATAGCTTTGAGTGAAATCAAATTTGAAGCAATGATTTGCTAATCACTAAATTAAGCCATTAAATTAGTATATGGCCGAACAAGAGAAATCTTAGTTCACCTTTAAACCTTTTCAATTATTTTAAGCAATCTTTGACAGACTCCAATTCACAGCCTTTCAATTATTTAATTGCACTACCAATCAAATCACAACATTTAGCTTTTTCATAAAGTTTTTAAAATGTGATAGAATATAAAAATATACCTTTAAAAACTTAATGGTAATAAATTATATAACTTTTAAAAAGAATTCTCACAACAGAAATAGAGATTTTTGTAAAAATTAGATAATAGTTTGTGTCCTAAAATACAATCAAACCTGATTATTAGTTCCAACATGCACTAGATATTTGAGGGAGAGAGAACACTATAGATTCCATTGAAGTCAATTCATTTTTAACTAAAAATAAATTTTCATACATTGTTCTCGAAAAGGTAACTACATTTGATTCATACATTATTTATAAAATATTTTGAATTAATTGATTACTATAACATTGCACTCAGAAGCAACACAAGGATTTTTGGCAACAAATCTCAGTCAAGTGACACGAGGAAGACACACAAGTAAACCATTCATAAGTGAGAGCAAACATTTCCTATAGTTTAAGCCTGAAAAATTAGCTGGCCACATCAAAATATTAATGTTTTTCTCTTCCAAGCCATTTTTTGCAGCACTTTCCAGTCTTCTATCAATTTCCCATCTATCTGTCTGATACAATCTCTATCTCTGCCTCCATATCTTTGTTTTAAAGTAATTCTGATTTACATATTAAATATGTAAATCAGAATTTCCACAAACCTGAAATGACCTTCAGTAAAAATACAATACTGATTTGTTAACAATATAAATTACAGACGAGATTCATTTAGGGACACATGCACTATTTTTAAATATTTTAAGTGAGTGAACTAATGATCTGGAGGACGGAAAAAGCAAGACGTGAAAGAAAGGCTCTTGAATCATAAGCAATTATTTTATCATTATCAAATAAAATGGCAATAATGAAATCAGCAGTATGAAAAGCAATTAGAACCAACAAAAGTTGCTTTATTAAGGTTCAAGTTAAAATGCTACTCCTTTGCCAAAGACAGTAATAATGAAGCTAAGAAGAAAATTTCCAGCCGTTTATTTAAAACATTGTAGATGGATTTTACAATCGACACAAAGTAAAACATTATGGAACATAATTTTCACTCATTTGAATAACCAAATTCTATAATTTGAAATTAGATCATAAATATTTTTTGAATGACTAGAGTACACTATCTCAAATCAATCTTATAGTGAATAGAAGCTACTTTTGAAAGAAGAGCTTAACTGTAATTTAAAAAAATAATAATAATAATAATAATAATATCGGCCTCAATAAATAATATACTATATTACGATTTAAATAAAAACTTAGGGCAATTCAATATTAATATAAAGAAATGAAAATATATTGGAATTCATAACAAATTTACTCAGAGGAAATAAAGATACTAATTTCAACATTTTCATTGTTAAAAAAAAAAAAAAAAAAAAAAACAACCCTTTCAATAGTTTTTAGACGAAGTCCTGTGCTCGATAAGTTTTCTATGAATTAATATACTCTAAAATACTAATATTCACTTTATTTTAGCAAAATTCTTCAGTAAAAATTACACTTTCACTGGCTAACACACGCATTTTATGCCACTGACCACAAATTTCAAATCTTTCTTGGAAAAAAAAAACCAAGTCTAATAATCAAGCATTCACTAGAAATGTTTTGAATACATAAAAAAAGGCCACTTCAAAATAGTTAATAAAATGATTTTTATTGAGCATTAATTCCCTCCCCCCCATTTCCTATCATAATAATTTTTTAAATAAAGGAATTTATAATAAATTCAGTTTTTATTAAACAAGACAAAAGATCATTTCCTTAAAGTCAAGAGGAATAAGCATTCTTAATTCATACAATTTCTCAATAGTTGAGGACCATTTCGTTAATGTTAAATTTATTTTTAAAATAACATATCTAGTAAAATTAAAAATGCATATTCAAGCCATATAAACCATTGGATAAAAAGTTCAACATAATTTATTAATCATAAGCCCAATAAATTTACATCTAAAATAATGGTAAAACAAGGACATATATGTTTCAGTAAGTCTCAAATATTTTACTTTCACTTAAATTACACACATAATATACATATACACTCTAACTTTCTGTAAAATGATATTAAGATTGAATGCAATTGAGTTACTAAACATGGGAACATTTAGTAAAATTTTGTACAAGATTCATAATGATTACAAAGGATACAATTGGAATGGATTGACTTGCATTAAAAATCTTGTTGAAATCATACATTTCACATATGGACACTAACATTCATCATTCACATGATTATGAAATTCACACATGACATAACTCAATGAAAATTGTGCTTTCAAAGACTTCAACAGTTTTAATGTATTTGCATTCACACTCAATATGATTAATGAGGACATAAAGGAAATTTGCTCGACAGGAGATCTGTATAGAATTGAAGCCACAGTACATGTTAAACGTATCCCTCTAGCAAGTTCTTTTAAATTAGCTTATACACAAAAAATGACAGTTAGCCAAGCAGAGTGGGGGAGCCCAGTGTGGGAACAGGCCAGGCCAGCATGTGGATAATTCAATATTTATATTTAATTAATCCCTCTCAAAACTGAATTAAAACTCGAAAGGGCACTGTTCCCACATGTGCCATTCCACTCTGCCCACTGACTGTTAAAAAAATTCGGTGTAGTAATAACTTCCGATTAGAAAAAAAAAAGTATTGTTTTATCCCCACTGCTGGCCAAAGGAGTCCTGGTACCACTCGACGTCGCCTCCAGAGGCGCCACGTGGTTGTTGGGGAATGGGTTGTGTTCCCCATGAGTTGCCCATAGCCCCTCGGCTGTTCTGGAAGCGGCGCTTGGAGGCCCCCTGGTTCTGATGACCACTGTCAAACTTACGCTTACCCGCCATGCTTCCCCTGGGTTTTCCACCCCGCCCCGTTGGCTTGGCAGTTCCACGGCTGGCCCCACGAGCAGCACCACGGCCACGATTTGGAACACCTCTGGAGCGAACTGGAGACACCCTTGGAGGAGCGGGTCGAGCGACTCTCCCTCGGCTGTGAGGCGGCATCTGAAAAATGCAGAAAACGAAGTATCTTTAGAGACAATCATAAAACATATCTACAACCAAGAACTTATTGTAACGAATATTTTTAATATTGTGCTTGGATATATTTAATAACTTAAATTACAGTGAATCTATTTACATATGTTCAGAATACAAATGATGAATGAAAATCCACAATGCTCTAGAATTGCAGGAGGGCTATTAACAACAACTCGTGGTCAAGTGGATAACAATGGTCAAGTGATGCAGATGCCTCTTGCATCGGCACACTTCCTTTTAACTACTTTCATGCTGTATGAGAACTTGAAATTCAGTTCCATCAAAATGCACCAGCCACCCACCTTTTCCAACACAATGGGTCTTTAGTAAAATTGAGATGCAAACATGTGACTAAATTTCAACATAGTTAGCCATGAACATTCAAAATGTATTCAGATTATAAAAGTAATAATTTATAGGGTTCATCTAGAGCATTATATTTAGACATCTTACTTTGAAAAAGTCTTGTTTAATTAATTGTAGAAGGAAATATAGAAAGTACTCATCATAGCTACTAAAATTTAATCTAAGCAGAGAGTGGTTTCATTGATGAATCTAAAATGTATCAAAACTATTGTCGCAGTCATATTAGCTATTTTCTGTGAGCTGGGTAGCATACCTACTGTTGCTGACTCAGACATTGGCCCAAGTGAAACTGACTGCTTGTGGGGATGAGTGGGAAGAATAGATGTAAAAAGAAAAGCTCATTGGTTGAATGTGCCTATGCAGAAGTTACGAGAGGGAGAAAAAAAAAGGTTTAAGAAATATTACATATTTTTGACGTATGACACCACTTGAGTTCGTGAATTATGATTTGGATGCAAGGAGAATAATTAATGAACTTAGCTTTATGAAATAATGTTAAATAATTGAAATTAATTTAAAATTAAGTTCAGAAAAATTTCTAAAGGGTTACAAGAACAACCCGAGTCTTTTTGTTCAAGGAAAATTTTGAAAGGTGTATTCTGAGATAACACACACTGAGGTCGTTCAATTGTGGTTCATTCTTTTGTAGAGATATGCTTATAAGTTTCAAAATGGTGATACCTCCTTATTAACATGAAGCAAGTTATTTTTGATACTTTGATTTTAATGAGTCAGAAATCTAGAACAGAGATAGTGTTGCAAGAAAGAAATTCTTATCTTGCATAATCAGCACTGTGTTATTCATGTACATAGCAAAGTTGCCAAGTGGCAGTTATTTATTTGGAGATTGAAAGGATAGGTCCTCTCAGAATATGTCATAATTTCAGAATTCAGTTCCTTCTTTATTTTCTAATTAGATATATATATATAATAAGATGTATTATCTGTATAAAATTCTAACAAGTAAATTTTCACTTTATTCATTGGCAACAATAACCAACATTGCAAAATATAAATATTCTAAATATTAAATAATTATGCCAAAGTGCACTTGTATCTTACAGAATTGGGTAGTGTGAAGCTGCAGTTTATCGACATATTCGTATCGTTAATTAAATGACTTTAACCTGTAGAACTCGGCAGTACATAAGCTGTACCAAAAAATTTTTTGTCACTCACTTCGGCTCTGGTACAACTGTTGTACCAAGCTATCTAGAGACAGTTCTTCCCCTCCCTTTATTTCAGAAGACCCTTTTACAATTTTCCCTGACCTTTTTTACGATTTGTGCTTCTATTGTCCGCTATTGGTGGGGACATTTTTCGCCAACATTATCTGTTGTCTGCAAATTCCTTATAATTGGCGACATTTAGGAACACCAGTTTCGAAAAAATACTTCATTCAATGACTTGACATTGTCTACAAACGATAGATATTTCTTTTCTCGTTTTTCTTCGATTTTTTAGAATGCCTCGAAAATTTCTCACAGAAAGAGATTAAGAATTTAATGAGATATTTAGATGAAGAAAATTTTGATGATAGTGATTTAAGAGTTTGGAGATGAATTAGAAAACAGTATTTTCGAAGATAATGAGGTTGATTTAGATGTATCAACTAATTTTGAAGAGACAGTAGATAGCCCATTATCATGGAAAGAGGTAGAAGGCTCGGAAATGATAAATGCATTACCATTTTTAGGTAAAATTGGATTAAAAGTTGGTATCAGGAATTACAAAAATGAAAATGATTTTTTTAAACTGATGTTAAATGATGAAATTTTATCAGTTCTGGTTGAAGAAACTAATAGGTATGCATTTGATGTACTTAATCATTTATGGAGAAACATCTTAAAAAATAAATAAATAAAATAATCTGATAGAAACTCCATTTTTCAGAGAAGTTATGTGCCCCATGATCGTTTCCCAATGATTTTAAAATTTTTACACTTTTCTGATAATAGTTTAAAAGAAAGCAGAGATTCTCCAACTTACAACAGATTATGGATAATAAGAAAATTTTTTGATTGTTTTACCAGAACATTTAAAGAAGTGTATGATTCTACAGAAAATTTATCTTTGGATGAAGTTATTAAATTTAAAGGAAGAGTATTATTCAAACAACATATTCAAAAAAAAAAAAAAAAAAACAAAAAACAGTGGGGATTGAAAATGTATAAAATTGCATATGCCACTGGTTATACTTATGATATGAGAGTATATCTAGGTAAAGATAAAAAAGAAAACCTTTCAACATCTGCATCCTATAATGTTGTATATACAATGACAGAGTATATAAAAGATAACGGCCATAAAATCTTTGTGGATAATTTCTTTTCCTTGCCAGAACTTTTTCTTGACATTTAAAAAGAAAAAAAGATTAACTCCTGTGGAACTGTACGATCTAATAGAAAACATTTTCTAAAAGATCTGGCTCCTTCTAAAATGAAACAAGTCGATATTGCAGTGGAATGACAGTCTTGTGCAGGAAGGATAAGAGGCAAGTGTATATGCTGACCAATATGCACAGCCCCCAAAATGAATTTATAATTGAAAAATAAAAAAGATATATAAAAAGAAAATTGACAGTGACATTGCTGAATGTGAAAAAGAAAAATTAACCACTACCAAGCCTAAAATTGTGGCAGATTACAATAAACACATGGGATATGTTGATTTAGGAGACCACATGGCATCCTACACTTTTGCTAGACGAACTAGGAAATGGACAAAAAAATTATTCTTTAGTGTCATCAACATTGCTGTTTTGAATTCGTTTCTGATATTTAAATCATGCCAAACTTCGTCAAAATTTAGTTTAAGAGAGTTTAGAATGAATTTAATAACATATCTGATAAGAAAAATAAATCCTGAAAATACAGAACCTTCTGCAATAAAAAAAATTAAAGATAAATGATAATAAATTTTCTCATTGGCCAATTGACGAAAAGAAAAGAAGAAGGTGAGCATATTGTGCGAAAAAGAATGTACAAAAGAAAACTACTATTATCTGTAAGGCATGCAATGTGGCTCTTTGTATTGACCAGAACTATTTTCAAAAATACCACACAATTTATTTAAAAATCCCTTAACACATAAACCAATAAAAAACGAAAGACCTGAATAAAAAAAAAATAATAAAACTGATACACTGAGTCATTGCAGTTAAATGATTTGAGAGTGAGGGAATTGAAGAGATATTATATTGATAGAGAATGTTGGTCTCTGCAAAATGGGACTGTTTTTAAAGTGGAATAAATTCTAGCAAAAGAAAAAAAAAAAGGGGGGGGGGGCCCCACACATGTGAAAATGTGAATGACATAGGGATGCTTTCAAACTGAAGTGTACACTGAATAAAGTATTTGTAAAAATTTGGAGAAAATGTGCAATATATGAATGGAACATAGATTTACAAACATTGCCACTTCTCCAGTTTTCTGAGTATTACAGGATTACAATTAGATAATATAGACTCCATGAATATATATTTTTATTTTAACAAAAGTTGCCAGAAATTACTTTCACTCACAAATTTAGATGTATTTTAACAAATGGAAATTTTTTTTGCCTTTCAGCCAATTCTTATTTTTTTTAGATATATGTATTATTTATTGCTAAAGCTTGTCCTAAACATTTGCATTCTTTTAAACTCTGCTCACTGGGAAATGCGGTTAGATGAAAAGTCTGTAATTATAGGTTAAAGTGATAAACTTAACTCACTCGCTCTTGGGGCGGAGGTGGTACGCGTGTTGGAGGATACGGTCGTGGAGGTGTGTTATACCCATATTCATATCCATAATCTTGGAAGGGTGGAACATCATAAAAATCGTCATAATAAGGAGGATCTCCATAACCACCACCACTTCCACCTGCAGAAGGAAAGTCACCATACCCGTAATAATCATAGTCATAATCTGCAAAAGAACAAAATGTTTAACTTTTCGAAACCCTGAGAAAATCAAGAGAATTACATGGGAAAACTTCAGTTTACACTTTACCAAAATTTCGAGGTGCATTGGGTGGCATTCTCCCTCCACGAGTTCCTCCTCTTGGTGGAGTAGGAAGCATTCCAACCATCCTAAGAAACAAAATCATTCACATTTAATGTTAAATAATAAAAGTCAAGGTGAAGAAGTTATAAAAGAAAGCTGCTGAAACAAAATTATTTTTGACAACACAGGTTTTTAACAAAGACACACAAAAAAAAATCTTGATTCACAGAAAAGTGTTGATATTTTATCTCGCATACTTCCATGTTCATTTAAGGTGAATCAAAGTTTTTTTCTATCAAACTTAATTTATATGCCATGCAATAGGAATATTCAGCTGCAATAAATACAATTTACAATAAAACTTATACAAAAAAAAAGTTGAGGTAAATCTTCCCGCTACTTGAAGCTTAATGGTTTAAATCAGCGGTCTCAAACTTTTATTACTATATTTTTTTCACAGAGTCCTATCTCTTCATTAAAAAAGTGTAGCTTGTTAAAAAAAAAAAAAAAATTTTTTTTTTATGGGATCCTGGATTTTCAAAGTGATATGGCACAGGTGACAAAGCATGGTTGCCAATATAACATGACATACATTTGAAAAGCACTTGTTTAAACTAAGCTACCCTTTGTTATTGGGTGACAAAATTCACACATTGAGATAGACAAGAATAGATGTGTATCTTCTTGAAGTCAAATACTGCCATATTTGACAGTTTCTCCATAAAAGTCAAAACAAAAACATTGCATTCAATTAAGCCATAGACATTTTTCTTCATTAGTAGTTATCCAACACCCAATGCTAAGTATTTTTAAGCAAATTTAAAAATGTTTTAATTTGAACAGAAATATTTACAAAATTTGTAACAATGATTTAAGTTATCAATCTATTAATAGTTAAAAATTGATTTTTTTTATTCCATGGTAGCATTTTTAAAATTAACACAAATGGAAAGGTAATCGGATTTATCAATGTACATGATGAAACATAACAGACATCTTTAATAAAGCATACATACATTCCACCACGTCCTAAAGTCTGCATCATTCTCCTTTCTCTATTTCTTAGAACTTCCTCTTTTTTCTTCTTATCAGATGGAGGCTTGGCAAGTGAAACTTCAATATTAGATCCATTGAACGGTTTCCCATTCACTTCTTCCATGGCCTTTACAGCAGAATCTCGCTCAGCAAAATGGATAAATGCATAGTCCTTAATCTTTTTCACTCTTTCCACTTTTCCAAACTCTTCAAACATTTCTTTTAATTTTTCTTCTGTTAGCTCTGATGTTAAATTACGTGCATAAAGAACTTTAACCTACATAAAAAAGATTTTTATTTAGGTTAAATAAAATCTGGTCTTTTATTTCAATATATATGTATAGAAAACTTCAGCAATATATTATCACATACATTTGAAAATCAATAATAATATAACAAAATATATATCACATACCAGGCTTGAGCTACACAAAATGCTTTAGAGAAATGCAAACATAGAATTTTTGAAACTCACTTTGGACATTGTTTCTTGATCAGGTTCTTCTTGTGGGTCAGCCCAGTCTACAATTATATCACATCCCCAGACTTTTGTTCTTCCAGTGCCCAGTTTTCTTTTAGCCAAAGAAGCTGCCTTATGAGATTCATATTCTAAGAAGCAAAAACCCCGATTTTTTCTTTTGTCATCAGGAGAACTGTATATTATTACTTCTGTGAGACCAACTAAAATTTATAAAAAAAAAAAAAACCCAGCATAGTGGTATTTATCACAAATTGACAATTTTGTTAATATGTTTCAACATCTTCATAAAAATATCTTAAAACAATTTTGATAAATTGATATGAATTCTATTTCACATATAATGATGCAGAACTTTTTAAAACATTACAAATGTTTTATTCTAAAAATAGTCTTTGCACTTATAAACTGCATAACCAAAGTAAAAACTTTCAAGAAACATTGTCTTCTGATAAAATTTTAAATTTAAAACAGGCCATTTTTTTATATTAGGCTGGCTTATCATAAAATTTAAATAATATAACATTACAAAAAATTAATTATCTGCTGGTTTTAAGGATGAAAATATATGTAAAATCAAATATTTAACATTATATATATCTTATAAATTTTGAAATTGTTCTATCTCTCCCCAAACAGATAAATTTCTTGACATTGATATTGCTCCTGATAAGGCATTGCAAAATATTTTAAAATTTGATGCATAATGAATACCAAACAGTATAATTATGAAACATGAACATACTGATCTACAAGCCTTAAAGATATTAGCATTTTCTAGTAATTCTTTTTTGTTTTTCTTAAATTTATCATTATATATATACATATAAATAAATATTTCTTTGATAAAACATTGCAGTCACAAAACAATGTTAAAAAAAAAAAAAAAAAAAAGAAAGAAAGAAAGACACAATCAGAGAAACAAAGAATTACTCACTTCCTTAGGAGTTATAGTTTTATTTCATAGGAAAGTAAGATTAATTTTACATAGATCCAAGATCAGAATTTTAACTATAATTTAATGAATTAATAATATATTCAAATTAAATCTTAATTTAAAGACAACTTGTTATTAATGATACTAAGAGGCTTAGTATAATTAATAACAAGTTGGAGGACTTATAATAGGAGGAATAAGAACTTAGTATTAATAATTAATACTAAGTCCTTATCCTCACACAAATATATTTTTTTTCTCAAAAGTACAAAGGGAACTAATTAAATCATAACATTAAATAAATTAGCTAATTAATCTACATTAATTTATCCTAGAAGGAAAAAATTCACTTTATATCACAAATGTATTGCTAGAATTAAGAATAATTAATTCCTCTTATTAAATATACATAATTTATATAGCACATATGCTTAAAATAATATTCAAAGTATATAATTTCTCAGTTCTTAATAACACTAATCATACCATAACTGGTCTACTTTTGCATTAAAAATGCGCAAATCATATCGCTTTTGCACATTTGACTTCATGACTCTTTCTATTAATTATATATAGTTAATATTATATTATTTTTAAAATTTGTATTTTGTTTATTTTGAGTAATACTTGTCATATACCATTATCTACCACAACTGGTCATTTGAATGGGAGAACAATTTATTGCTTTATAAGGTTATTTTAAGAAATTATGATGTACATGCATATTGAATGTATTGTATTCAGTTAGTTGCACATTTCTGCGAAAACTGTTGTGTATTTAAAGGTTACGGAAGAGCTGTAACCATAGACATCTTCTTTACAAGCAAAACCGTAGCAACACAACTGCTAGCAAAAAACTACCTTAGTTGGAACTATCAGCTGAAATAAATGACAACATAAATTTGTAACAGCTGAAAACAATGATAAATGTTTACCTCAGTTCGTTTCATATTGCAATATAACTAATTTAGGAGTAAACATAATTGATCAAATGGCAAGGAAATATAACACACAATCTAAGTCTTGCAGATGGCCACTCTAAGTATTTTCAATATCCTTGATTTAGCTGGCATAAATGCCTGTATTTTGTACAAGCAGACAACAGGATAACATATCTCAAGACAAGATATTTTCACTCAAGTTAACAGAACTCGCCACCGATTTTTGAGAAGCACGTGAAGAACCAAAGGAAAGAACGAATACATAACAATCGTTATCTATATCTACTACAGATTTTTTATCAATGTAAGATGTGTCAAATAGGACATTGTAACAAAAGTAAAACCATCAAAATTTGTTCTAAATGTGAAAAATATGCTTGGGGAAATGTACAATGGAGACACTTTGTATATGTAAAATATGCAATGAGCAATGAATTAAAATTTCTAATTCTTAGCATTTGAAATAGAAATCAAAAACATACAATTTTGTTTAATTATAATAAAGTTAATTTGTTTATTTCCTTCCTAACATCCATATTTTCATACATTCAAACAGGAAAAACAAAATACAGTCATTTGACCGGCTATGGTAGAAATAGGTATGTATTGAGTGTTAGTAAGTTTAGTGTTAAAGAGAACCAACTTCAAACTATTAATTCTGACCATATATTTATTCTTACTCCCTATGCTTAAGCAATACAAAAACATTTAAACTCTTTCACATGTAATTCCTCAAATCTAATGACACAAGGCAAATATGAGATAAACATGAGCTTAAAGTATACTTCCCTTTGAGAAAGAATGAAATTTTAGGAAATGTTATTACTATGTTCATAAATCTAATTGAAATATTAATTAATATAATAATGTTGAATTCTCAGCACATGCATAAGAAATTTGTCATTAGTTGAGTTTTAAAAGATTATCAAAACTGACAACTGAATTTAAAATATCAATCCATTGCTGACTACCTATATACATGAATAATAAATAAATATTTCCAAATTAAAAAATATAAAAATAAACATTTATTACTTAGGGGAAGGGGAGTTTAAGGAAATGAAATACTTTATGTTATTCAAAATTAGTTTTTTTGAATGACATAAAAATGTTTTGATTTTTTTACTTTTTTCTAGGCCAGTGTTCTCAAATAGAAACATCAAATTAAAAATTTATTTAAAAATTAAATTTCATCAATTTTGAATTGGGGGAAAAATTACCAGATACAGTTAAAAAATGACTTAATTTATTGAAATAAAAGCTTCATTTCTAACATTATCAGGGAAATGTATAGAAAATCATAAAAATAATCATAACTAACAACCCAAAAACTCATACATGTGAAAAAGCATCCAATGCTTCCAAAAACCATTTGGTATATACTTCAAATAGCTCTCAGTATTAAAAAGAACATCAAATTTGATACTAATAGCAAATGTACTAGGTAAATATATTAAGCATTCTTATTTGCAATTGGGAACCAGTGATGTAATTTCCAATATGGACAGTTTTTATTGAAAGAGAAAAGAATAGAGAAATTCTACAATTAATTGAAAGGGGACTTATTCATTCATTAAAGTTGCATTTAGAAGCAACATAAAAGAGTATTGGTGATGGACCTCATAATTTTGAACCTTGATCAAGTTATGAAACAAGACTTGTGCTGGCATGTCTTTTTCCAAACTTTCAAACCATGCCAACTGAAGGTTTTGAGAATCTCGACATATTTAACATGCATCAGCTTTGTTACACAGCAGGTTTTTAGTGGAGTCAAAACTCGATGGAAGCAAAACTGACCCGGAGTTTTCAACCATGATCATTAAGTTACAGTGGCCATAATTTAAAAGGAGAATCCTCTTGCAAAGAAAATGGAGTCTCTTAATTTTGTCAAACATTCCAACACAATTAGTAGTATAGTGTGTCCGTATCTCATATTTTGTTTTGAAAAGAGTTATATAAATACTCTAGAATTAGCTCTGCTGACCATTTGATGATTCTCAGGGATTTTGGTATATAGGATTTTTCCGATGAATACCTGAAACTTGTCTGCTTCCTCCTGATAAAAGTGAATACAAATAAGAAGAGGATATTGATGACAATATCCTCAGTTCTGTTGATGTCTGTGGACAACCTTTAGCATTTAAATATGTCAATGAGCCAAAAAAGTTTGGAAAATCATGCTTTAGGTTCAGTTTCAAAATGAACTTAGAAATAAATGAAACCATCTATACTAAAACAGAAAAAGAGAACTATGTTTAGTAAACCCTTCAAGAGTGAACCAGCAGAGGAAACTGTAAATAAATTTCAACTTAAGGAAGCAGAATGTATTGAGATATTTTTCAAATTCATTTCTCAAAAATACATAAATAATCTAGCTGAAATGATATTAACTAGTGCTTCTGAAAAGGGGAATAACATACAAATTGACTGGATGATATTGCTCAGGTTTTTTTTTGCTCATGCAGTTAGTTTTAAGTGGATATCACTGAAAATGATTGAAGCACTTTTGAAAACATAGCTTCACAATCGCCTTTTACAGAAAAAATTTCAAAGAAATTGAAAGAAATTTTACTTTTGCTCTATAACACTGTATTGTAACCTGGTGATATGTAGGGTAAAATTCAACAAATTTACTATGAACTGAACAAAAAACTCAATTTTGATTACTTCATAACCCAGCTTAGCATTCATGACTCCATAATTCCAAATTATGCCCACTATGTTTAATTAAGGATTTAATTTATTTTTTATTTAATTTATTAATCTAATTTATGGATTTAAAAAATCTGGATCATTTTCACTAATTATGGTTTTCCTTACAAAATGAAAACTTCTGCAGGAAAGCCTAAATTAACATTTTATACAGATAAATAAATGAAATAACCCTTTCTTGATCTAGGTTATAAATAATCTTCTGACAGTTGTTGTAAAACCCTTTAAGTAGAAATATAAAATCTATTATTTGAGAGCACGAAATAAAATGTCAATTGATCTCTGAAAAGAGATGAAAAAACTAGAAAGAAGTTCATTTGATTCCCAAAGAGATGGATTAGTATTTGTATGCCAGTGGAATGATAATTCTTCAGTGATACTTCCTTCAAATTATTACACTATTCTTCCAAAGCAGATAGATTATTAAAAATATTCATGAAAAGGTGAGATGAAAATGAACAACTAAATTTAATAACAAATACTGGAAATGACATGCTAGATAGAATTTTAGGCAGGTATTGAAAAATGCTTCACAATAAAAAATAATAGTAGAATTTATTTGTTAATGCATTAAATATGGTAGCAGTTGCTTGTTGGCTTTTACATTCAGCAACTTATGGGGGGGGGGGAATCAAGCTGACACTAGCTTGCTGATCAAGCTAGGAATTTCACGGAAAGGGTACGATCATTCTGCTAAGAAGTTGCAACCGGGACCCGAAGTTCATCGGCTTATATAACAGAGAAAGAGCAATTTCTATTTCCTTTACTAATTACACATCAGTAAAGAAATTTTGAGAACTTCTCTTTATTTCAAAGGTGTAACATTCATTCTAAAATGCATGAGCATCTTCCACACTACATGATGTCTACTCTCTTTTGAATTCTGATGAAATATCCAGTTAATACCAAAACTAAAGCATGTTCTGCATGAAAATATATTCAATCAAATGAGAGCAGAAAAAATAATACAAGATAGATATTAAATGAATAATAATGTTTATAACACAACACATACTGAAACAATTAAAAATAACAATGAAATTACAAATGTAAAAAAACTTATTTGGAGATGTAGGACCATAAGACAAGATTTTAAAGCAGTTTTCTAAGTTGTAACATTAACACCATTATTACAGAATTACTTTGCGATATACTGAAAACTATAAGCTAACCTTCTAAAAAAATGTTAAAAAAAAAAACCACTGCATTCTACGCAAAGCATTATAGGCACATTCCTTCTCTCAAGATAATAGATTTTAAAATAATTAGATCATGACTAAGAGTCAAGAATAAGCAAAAGTATCCCAGGTTTTAACTTGTTCACTCGCCCAGTTTCCAATCAATTTTTTATTGTTGTGATTCTAGGCAATATTTTTACACACAATTTTGTCCCAAAAATGTCTGTACAACTAAGGAATTCTAAACAGAATACTACATTTATCATTTGAATAAAATTCACAATTTGAACTGCAACCAGTGAATTGGTCACAGAAAAATAAAATTATACTGATGCAGAGACAAAATAACAGCGAAGAAACATTATAATAAACAGATATTTTCAGTTCCATATTTATTTACTTAAAAAAAAGTTTATAATTTGCACTACACAGTTTTTAAAGGAATAAAAAATTTTCAATTGTTTGCACAGAATTATAAGAGAAATTCAAAATTGAGGCCATGACAAGAATTTTGACCCAAATATATATATAAATATATTTTTAAAAATTTTTAATGCCAGGAATTAAGTTTAATTTTGACTTCTTTTCCATACCTGATAATTTACCAAATTCTTCAAAGATCTCCTCTTTGCTCTTGCTCTTAGGGATGTTACCGACAAAAAGCCGAAGATTTGGAACTGATACATTGACTTTCAGATTCTTGCCACTTTTGATTTCATAATTATCCAGCTGAAAAGTAAAAACCAAAAACTTGCCAGAAACCTTCAAATTTAGACATGCCAGAAATAAGATGGTTAAAAATTTTGAATTTCAAATACGAAAATCAACAAAACTTTTAAAGTCCAGTTCCAATTAATTTTAGAATTTACTAGCAAGAGCAAGTAACTTTATTAATCTAGATAATATAATTTTAACTCTACAGAGGAGACCATAATGCAACATAAAACAGGAAACATTACTAAGTCTTCCATTTCTAGAAGGATTTTTGTGCTATTTGGCAAATTTATAAAAAAAAGTATTATTTAACATTTCTACATTCAAACTAATATGTTTACTCCTATAATCAATTTGAGGGCTATTTATATAAAAACAGATTTCTATGACTCATTTTGAGTTTTTAGAATAGTTAGTAATACCACATGTAAGAAATTTAAAACTTGAAATCTCTAAGTATACTTCCCTCATAAAACATTGTTTAGAATAAGATAAAAATTATTACAGCAATTTTAAATCTATAGGATAAATAAAATAAGGGAGAAAAATAGCTAGTTAGAACTATCCAGTAAAATTTGTAATACTTAATAATTGATATATTTCATATTAGTGTTTAAGAATGTTAAACTTATTCAATAATTAAAAATATATCAGAAATAAAATCTTTCACACACACACTATTCATTTAATCACTAATTAAACAGGACACAATTGCAGATGAATGTATTCTGTAACAATATTAAATACCAATAATATAAAATAAATGCTCTCTTTTTCAAGTAAATTAAATCAAAGTTAAATCTTTTAAACAGAGAATCAGATGATTAATACTAATACTTAGATAATAATTGATAATTAACATACATTAAAGGGGGAAAAATGATGGAACTTATCAAAATCCAACAATAAGAACAAAGTTATACCATTCCTTAATAAAAAATTTCTGTTTCAGTATGAAATTGAATGTGTCTGTCTGTAGATTCATAATTGTAAAAATTACTACATGGGATAAATATTTACTTCACACATTAAATTTTTTTAAGGAACATAATATAATAAGACTAAGTACTAATACATTATTCTTATCTAAGAGAAAACACATAAATCTTATTAAATATGGATACTAAATTTGGTGGCAGAGAATATGCAGTAAGCATCTTATTTGTCATTAATATTTTAAATGGCAAAAACATAAAAATCTCTTTTGATTTTCATAGAATTTTTTTAAAAGAACTGCAAACCATAATTCATATTTCAATTTTGGGGAATAAGATGTCATCATGTTGGCAAAAATCCGTAAAAAATTTAAAAATTGTGATGTAAAGTATTAAAGTTTACTGATCTTTGTATAAGTTACTAAAAAAAAGTAAGTACATACTATATATATATAAAACATCACAAAATAAACATTTTTACTAAGTACACAAACTGCCTAAATTAAAAAGTATAACCACACTAGGAAATATTTTAAAATGGCACATTCTTCAGGATTTGAAGAGACTCAGAAGAACAAATATACTCAATTGTCCCTTTCAGATTGATAATTCTATCTCCTTACCTGTCTAACTGCTGCTTGGGCGGCTTCACGTGTGCAATAAGTAATAAAGGCATATCCACGATTTTGTCCAGATAAAGGATCCATCATTAATCTTAGATCCCATATTTGGCCGCATTTTTCAAACACAGGAATCAGTTCATCCTCAAAAATGTTTTTAGGAATTTTCCCAACAAACACCTGTTAACAATAAATTTGTTTAAACACATTGACACTAATTTTTAATCGATCATTTATAGTTAGCATCAAAGACTCTTACTTCACAGCCACTGGTTGGTGGAGCTTTATCCCAATTTGGAGGAGGTCCACCATACTTTCTTTGGCCTGTAGTAACATCTAAAGTATAACCAGTACGGTCCAAAATTGCCTTAAATAAAAATGCCATGCCTAAATATAATCAGAAGTAATATAGATAATTATCACTTGATTTGACAGATGTGGCCAAAGTACCATGACCAGGATTTGCAAAAGTGCCTTTTCACAGTTATGTTTGCAACTTTCAAAAGTGGTCTAACATAGTTAGTAAATATAGAACAAGACATATTCTTTTATTATATATTTAAAGTATTCACAACAAAGTTACCTTCATACAAGACATTTAAATTAATTTGATAAGATTTATTGATGCACTGCAAGAGTAAAATTGAATGTTTGTATAATATTGATCGACAAAACAATTTAATATTAAGAGTTGCAATTTTTAATCTGTTAGAGAGTTTCTGTCATGTTTTTGCTTTTATCACAAAGTGTAGACCAAATAGTCCATTTATTATGACTTCATGTTTGAGAAATGTTGTTGACTGTAGTTTATGGGTGTACAATAAAGATACTTCTTTTATATATTGCCTTGTCAATCAAACAATTCAGAATGGCTCTCCTTGAAACTAACTCTAACTGTGCATTAAAAATAACAATTTCTTTGAATAATTAATACTCAGGATTAAGTTTTTTTGCTCTACATAGGCAACCCTACAATCCTAGGATTTATTCAACTATCACGTCAAAACATAAAAACCTTGTAACCAGTTTCTGCTTCAGATCCTTCAGTTTATAAAATTCTTGTAGAAAAAGATTTAGCCAGCAGAAGTCATGATTTTGTTTCCAGAAATACAAAAATTTAAGACCTCTACAAAGCCATATGATGGACTTACATGGTTATTTCTTTATACACTTCGGGGCTCACTTCCCTGACCTTCTCGATCACATATCTCCTAAGAAGCTCTATCTCTCTCCAACATAACAGAGGGGTTACCACAATTTCTTATCTTGCCAACAGGCATTATGTACACTACATCCTCCCCACATGATAAAGATTGGGGGGAGGGAGGGTTAAATAACACACAATTGCATATCTGATAATACCACACTGTATATTATACATATAACCTTTTCTTTTAAAATTTACTTATCCATTTTCACATATTCACACACAATAACACTAAACACACCATTCATTACACTATACAAAATACTTGAAATATCATAATTACTAAATATTAACTTGACTGATAACATTATAGAATGACATTACTAAATTCCTCATTAAAAAAAATCTTAATAAAAGTACTTCAGAGCATTAAAATAGTTACACTTTAAAACATTAATATTTCATACACATAGAAAATCAATACTACAGTCATTTCACTCTTTAGTTATTGTATACAAATAAAAATATTAAAATTCAATACTAACACTCAAATCCTTTTATATTATTAATTATCTATCTCAAAATGTTGACTCATATCACTAACAATTACTGATTTCATATTACGAATAATCAAAATCGTATTTTCAACATTATTTTCATCCCTGGGTTTAAAATTTCTTCTATATTTTTTTATCACACTTAAAATATAAATTCTCATTTGCATAT
Source organism: Nephila pilipes (assembly GCA_019974015.1). Lineage (NCBI taxonomy): Eukaryota > Metazoa > Arthropoda > Arachnida > Araneae > Nephilidae > Nephila > Nephila pilipes. The sequence goes on from BMAW01053132.1 coordinate 227,493, forward strand.
AAAATCATGAACTCCACTTATAAGCTTCAAATTTTTCTACACAGAAATTCCTTAACATAACACAATAATTAACCAGTTATAAGATGCTAAGACACTTCTAATGTTTAAGCAAAATTCATCCCAAAATAAAGTTTTATAATAACCAGTCAGAAATTACCAACTCAATCCTTACTTTTCTTTAATTATTATTTACCCTACATAATTCTCCTAATACTTGCTTCATAATTTTGAAAATAATCAAAATTAAAAGTTCTTTAAATACTCAGTCCTTAAAATATTCTAACATTCTATCAAAAGGTAACTAGTAAAATCCTTAAAGTACACTAAATCAATTCCAAATAAAAGTTGCTAAAATAATGCAAGACTTATACAAAGAAACTTTCATAATGAATCATACACAAAAGATAGTAAAGAACTTACTACAAATTAAAGCATCTTTTTTATTTTTTGTAGTCTTTAAGCTAGCAAAAGAAAAAAAAAAATATCTCACCACTCCTTTCAAGGAAGCATAAAGTCCTTTGCTGACATGATCATAAACACTGGTTTCCCTTGCATTCCTCTGGTCAATAGCATGGGGGGAGGGTCTCCTTGTTTTCTCTTTTCTTTCCCTGCAGCTTAAAGGGTTATGTTGTTCTCAAATGAAAGGGGTGGCCCTTTCAGAAACCACCAGGGGGCGATATAGCTGGTAACAAATAATCCGAGATATAACACCAAGCAGCAGAGGTCAACTGTCTTCTCACCCCATGATCAGTTGGAGGCATCTGTGGTTAAAGACTTGTTGAAAAAAGGAGACACTTGATATTTGTATTTTGTCATCAAGAGCACTCTGTCCTAAACACTCCTCTCATTGACAGCAAAGTTCTTCCTTCAACCACACATGTTAATTGGCACGGCTCCTGTGGTGTAGATTATACACTTTCCTGAAGGTCATAAACTGGATCATGTTTCCTTGGTTTACCTAGCGAACACAGCAATTATCTCTTCCAGTGTCAAATTGAGTACGTCTTCTCTTTCTATTGTCCTTATCTTGGATAATTTGTCGTCTTTCTTTGAAAAGGGAGACATCTGTTTCTTTCTTTGCAAGCTGTTCTTGAAGTAATACTTCTTCCAATTTTCTCCGTTCCACACGTCCTTTCACTTCCATTTGAAATGTTTCTTCTTTCTCATAATTTAATATATATATTTTTTCATTTCCTAGTTTCTCAAGCTGATTAGGTAAATTAAATCTATCCTCTTCATATAATTCTTCTAATTTCGATTCCCTTTTTTTCCCCAATAAAAATATCCTCCACTATAAGATCATTTAAACGTTTTTTGTTTGTCGGTCTTCTAAGTACAGTTAATTTCTATCCTAAATATTTCAAATCTTCTAGCAGTCCTTGTTTTCCCTCCTTTTGCAGCATTGGTTTTGTTCCACACTCTTCTTGATGCAATGCTTCTTTTCATTGACAGCTTTGCTTGCATTCCTTCCTTTTCTTAATTTTTCTTTTCAAATTCAACTAATTACTTTAAATCCTCTTCTCAGTTCTTTTCTCAGCATTGGTTCCATTCCACATTCTTGTTGATTTTCCAACAGCTTCACTTACATTTCGATCTGCATTTCTTCCTTCCCCCCCTTTAATTTTTCTTTTCAAATCCAGTTAATTGTTTTAAATCCTCTTCCCCCTTCTTTTATGATTTGGTTGGTTTGTTCTCTTCATCCAAATCACATTCTAAATATTTTTTCGACCCAGTTAACATTTCATGAACTTGTGGAGTTATCAAACAAGGGATATATAATTTATCCATTACAATCAACAAGACTTCCACCGATGAGAACATATTCGGTTTCATTCTTATAATAAATTGAAGCTCAGCAGATTTCCACTTCCAATTGGTTTCCAAATGCAGGTAATTACTTTATCTTCCCTATCTTTTTAATTATCTGATCTGGGAGAAAGGTGGAGTTCACAATAGGAATCTGGGCTCTTGAAAATCCACAGTAACATAAATTTCCTTCCTTTCGATGTAAACACTTATCCTTTTCAGCAGTTTCACAACTTTATCAGTCAGGGGTATGCTTACATGTTGAGATCCAACTTTTGCAATGACTTCATTTTTATTGCTCTATTTCTGATTTTTCAATAGTCCTTTCTCCCTCTGCCTTTCAGTTATATCGTTCTTTACCTATACACATATGTCACAGTCCTTTGTAGTTTTTCTCAAGAATTTTCCTCCAATCTTGAATTTTTATATACATGTCAGTATTGAGGTGGAGCTTATTTTCTATCTGTTGCATACTCTTTCTGTATTACAAATTCAATCTTTCATAATCTTCGTTTGGAAGAACTCTAGAATTTCTGCTTAAGTTGGCCTTAACATTTTGATAGTCACCTAGTCTGTTCATAATAGAATTCGGTGTCTTGAAATTTGATCATCCATCGATGAAATGTTCTCGTATCTCTGAAGAAACGTTACATTTTATTTGATCCAAGATAAACAAATCATACATTTGCTCAAATTTTTGGATTCTTAGACCTCATAACCATTCGTAGAAGTAATTTGTTAGTTCATATGGGAAGTAGCACCATGTAACTTAACTTTTGTGATATTTGGTGAAGAGTTGAAGAAACTTTTCAGTGGTTAAGCTTGTATCTTTTCAAAAGTATAGCTTCACTTGTTCATAATCTCTACAACTTCCTCCCTTTCACCAGGGATGATTTGTGTCATATCGCCTGATAGAAATTGTATGAGCTAATCGGCTCAACATTTCTTCTGATATTCTACTCTTTTCATGTGCCATTCAAACAGTATCAAAGACTGATGCCATTATTATTGGGATCAAACTTCTGTAGGACATTGTATAGCTCTAATTTTGGTTTTACTGGAAACCCTGTCCCTTGATTTCCCCCTTCTGCTCTTTCTCTTCTTTTTTAATGCCTTCAAGCATTTCTCTCATATTCCCTTCCTCATAATCTTCTAATTACCTCTGTAAATCAAGTTTTGTCCTGCCGGATATGTCCTGGATGCCCATTTTCATCGCCACAGATTGTAAATCTTCTTTCAATGCTTTCCAAAAATACAACATTTATTAATTCTTTATATCCGTTCCTCACTGTGAAAATATGCATGCATAAAAAATCCTTTTCCTGAGCTACTCTTGTTCCTCAATGGGCATATATCAGTTTTCCTTTTCGAAAACCTACGTTAAAAACTAAGCGCCTTCGCTTTTTTTTCTAACGAGGCAAGCAATATCTCATCCTCTTTTTCCTTACTTTTACTCACAAGCTCTGGTTTTGCGACCAAGAGTGAGTCGAAGGCCTGGGCAGCTACCATGTTCGTGCGAGAGCATTTAATACTTCTTTAACAATAAAAAACTACTCCTCAAGACTTATTTACCCTGACCTCTTACGAGTATAGTTTGACCACATCTGTCCTAAGATGCTCTGGATTGTGCTAACTGAGGAGTTACCACAATTACTGATCTTCCCAACAAGCCTCTTGCAACATTTTCGCTCTGACCACTGTCATTGCAAGCCGGTTGTTGAAGAAATGCAGACTAACGAGGAATGAATAAACAATTGTAAAGACCTGAACTTGCCATACATCCTTTTACAACAGCTATATAAGAAGCACTATGAACAGAATCATGGAGAAAGTATATCTAGGTCCCCCTCCCTTCAAAGTCACCAAGGTTGTCCGCTGATATTTCTTTTTTAATGTCAATTTATTTAAATGTTTTTTTTAATGAATTGTTGTTGTTGAAATGTGTGGCTGCTGATTCTTGAAACATCTGACATAGTCAGCTCTTTCAGGTAACCTTCCACAAAACTAAATAACTAAACATTGAAGTAATATATTTAAAGTGAGAAAATGCATTATATAATATAAGCAAAATAATACTAAATAAAATAATAATGCAAGTATTTAAACAATTCAAATAAATAAGTATTTAAACAATTCTAAAGAGAAACACAATTATTTATATAAAATTATGCAGTGAGATTTTGTTTTAATATTACATCCCTTTATTTGTCTCTCAGTTCTTGGAATCAAAATAAAATGCCTCTCCAGCCCTTATCAACACTTAGTCCTTTCGCACAGATTTCTGAGGATTTCTCTTGGTCATCATCATGTGGATCATTGATCCACTGCAGTGGTACTCCTTTAACTTTCCTCTTAGCTGTGTAATTTTTCAATACGTCTGTATACTGTCACAGGACCTCAGTACTTAGTTTGGATCGTAAGATCTAGAAATTAGGGATTGTCAACTAGTTTTTAGTGTACTTCTGATAATGACAGGTTCTACTAATTTATATATAATATAAATTTTTCTATCAAATCTTTCATCGCATTTAGCTTCTTTTTGTTCATTTATTAATGTTTGCAACTTTTCTTGAACTGTATGAGAATCTATCCTTGTTGAAATGGTATAAATCATCAAATCTTGTAACTATTTACAGCAAAAATGTTTCCTTCGTTTATTTCTTTTTCAAAACTTCTAATAATATATTCAAATCTTGTTTATCCATTTCACATTTTATTTCAATTTCTCTATTTCTACAGCATGCTTTTTCATTTCTTCCCACACAGCTATTTTGATTTGGGATTGTTCTTTCAATTATACGATTTTATTATTCTAATCACAACAAACACAGCATAGTTCTTAAACTTCATCTATCAGAATATGTACTTCATTTGTTGATTCAATATATTTTACTTCAATTAATTTTTGAATTAAATTATTTACTTCAACAGATCATGAATGTTCCTTCATATTGTCCATCATGTTTTTCATTTCTGCAAGCTTTGTTTCCTCATCAAAAAGTTCTATAGATTTTTCTGAACTATGAACTACAGTGTTTAACACTTCATTCATCACTACTGAAACTTTACCTTTACTGCCTGATTCACTCAGCTGGGAATTTGTAAATTGGATTTTATCTTGTATATTCATTAAAAAATCATTTCCTTTTTTTGTTAAAAAATTTTTACTATAAAATCAATTTTCATACAAAATCCAAAACACCTTTACCCTTCTTCTGATCTTTTATATACATTGTCATTGGGTTTTATATACATCTAAAACTATTCAAGACGATACTCCACAAAAAATTATTGGTACATTCCTGTTATAGCAGTTTCCTTACACCAAAGTAAATGCTGAAAATTTATTCATTTTAGCACCATCTTTTCATGGCTCTAAATTATTCCATGTGTTTGTGCAATTTTCGAATCACACAAGGGGAAATTTATTTTTGATTGCAAGGTAAAAATAGTGTAAAAGTCAAGTAAAAAAAAAAAGAACTTCAGTCTAGAGACATGCCACTTATGTCTTGGTTGCAAGCAAAATGACTTGAAATGCACATTTAGAAATACAGGAAATATAAATGAAGGCACAATAAGCCTCTTCCAAAGCATTGTGCAAGACATGTAACTCAATATCATCTAGAGGTAGAATAACACATGGATCAATAAGTTCCGAGACTAACCCAGAGATGGCGCTCCTAGTAAACCAGGTCTTTCTAGAGTACTAACCTTCGCTTGAAACGTGTCAAAATTTTAAGTTGATCGGACCAGAAACAGCTGAGTTATCGAGGTTGGAGTAAAGTCGTTTTGTAGTTTGTTTAAAAAATGGAAAAAAACGAGTTTCGTGTTCTGATAAAACATTGTTTTTTAATGGGTAAAAACACTGTGCAAGCGAAACAATGGATTGAAAAATGTTACCCGGACTCTTGTCCATCAAAAGCAACGATTTGTCGGTGGTTTGCCGAGTTTAAACGTGGTCGTACCGACACAAATGACGCGGAACGCTCGGGTAGACCTGTGGAAGCCGTTACACAGGAAAATGTGAGTGAAGTGACAAAAATTATAATGAAAGACCGTAAAGTGAAGCCCCGTGAGATTGCTGAGATGACACAGATATCATATGGAATTGTATTTACTATCCTTCATGAAAAAGGTTTTTTCCAAGTGGGTGCCGCGATTGCTTTCGATGGAACAAAAACAACGAGTCGATGATTCAGAAAGCTGTTTATCGCTATTTACTCGCAACAAAAAAGATTTCTTGCGTCGTTACATGACCATGGACGAAACATGGATACATCACTACACTCCAGAGTCGAAGCGGCAGTGGCGCACAGCTGGCAAAGTCATGGTGTCAGTTTTTTGGGATACGCATGGCGTGATTTTCATTGCTACCTCGAAAAAGGTAAATCGATCAACAGTGATTATTATATTGACTTGCTGGTGCGTTTGAAGGAGGAAATCGCAAAAAAACGACCGCACAGTCTCGGGACTTATTGATCCATGTGTTATATCTGATAAATACTAAACTCCTCCGGAATTAATCACCCTCATTTGCATGGTTCAAAGGTAATGGTTTGATCCCCAAAAAATTTGCTTTACTGCAATTCTTGAAGTTAATGCTACATGAAAGCCACACAAAGAAAACCACAACATACTAAATATTCAGGCAATTTGTGTGAGAATATCTTGTTTTGGTATCAGTAGCCTTATTCTATAATGAAACAAATAAAAAACTGAAAACGTACAACTTCAGGAACCATTTTATTCCATGAACCTTGCTGTTCTAGTTGCATTCAAGGCGAACAAGATTGTTTTCTTGCGAATCCTTTTCAAGAAAAATAGATGGATCATTTGAGTGCCACTTCTGCAGATGAAAACCTCTTTTATTCATGATTACTTGCAATTTTTTAAAAGCTATACAGCTTCCACCCTTGAAGTCATCCCACTCAACATAGAAATTTCAAAGAGTTACAACAGATACAAATGGATAGATTACCTTTTTGTCACGAACAAATTGAAGTACAGTGCTAAGGGTGAGAAATGGGGCACAAGTGGTCCAATATGTAACAGTGATGAGGTGATATTCAATAGATTTTTAAATAATTTCTCCATTAAATTCTTTGTCAATCTGCCTCACCCTAAGGAATTTTAATCTGGCGCAATATTTTTTCAACATCTGCACAAACAGCAACTCAAAATGTTTGGTTGCGATATAAAGAGCAACATGATCCTGTTTTGTTTGATCTGTCAAAAACAAATCTAAGTTGCATAATGCTGAGTCACTTAGAATGGCGAGTATCTAATAATCCTTTACATTATATTCTGCTTCCAGCATAGGTAAAATATGGCTTAAAGTTAAATATCCAATCATAAATTGTTTATAATGATCCATGATGATATTCAAGTTTAGGAGGAGATGAGGAATGAAATGCAAACCTGACATAGGAATTATCATTTCTAGAATGTATTTTCTTTTTATGCTCTTCGCAAGACTTTTTCCCGAAGAAGTTACAAGTTTTACATATGCAATCTCAAAATTAATTTTATGATCCAACACATTTGAATTTTAATATGAAGAAAGGAATTCATGAATAGCGTTGCTTCCTTGTTATCCAACCAAAATCAAAACAAATTGCCAGTAGTTTATCTTCACTTTGCGACAACATTTATGCAAGTAATATTAGTAGTACAATATTGAGCCTAAGAAGAATGTCAAGTCGACTTCTCTTATGAAAGATAACATAATATGAAATTAATTACAGATTTCATAATATGAGGAATCCAAATTGTGTTGTGGAAACATATCTACAATTGCATATACCATGTACACAGATGCTGTATTATAATGCGAAAAATATTTATTTGAGTGTCTGAAGTACCTAAACAAGAAATGTAAACAATGGTGTTCTGTTTAACTAATCCTAGTCTCTTAATATACCCGTCTCAGCTCTATGAAATAGAGTTAACAATGAAACAGATATTAATGGTTTCAGAAAATTTCAACCATTTTTGAAATGGTGATTAAGAATGCTTCACAACTATTTAGTACATGGCCTTTCTGATCTTGATGCAGTAAATGCTGTGATGTAACGGAACCTCCTTCAAAGATGAGTAGCAGTGTACTATATATATCATTATGTATAATGTTAACCCACACCATAATGAGATGTTCCTCTTTGCATTTAGAAATACATATGCATCTTCCTATCAGTGTGTTTTCTCAGAACATCTACACCTTCCACAACCTCTTTTGATTACAAAGTACTTTTCACACAAAGGAACAAAACCTGTAAGCTCTCTTTGACAGTTTAGCAGAAAGCATGCATAACCAATGCCAAATATGAATTAGTATGCAAGGATGTCTTACTCTTTACTAAGTGACTTGTTTGTCATTCTGGATAGAGCCTTTTGCAGGACTTTTGGAAAACGTTTTAAGGAGAAGATTTCTATTTTTTTAAATACTGCTTTTCTACATTGCGAAATCTGTCATTTATTGCTTTATAATCAATGCTCAATACCTTTATTAAATATATACCAAGTTTCATTTCTTTAATGAATGTCGATAATTAAATATTCAAAAATCATGTTTATTCCTCAGCAACTTTTCAGCACAGTATAGTTTACTATTGAAATACAGACATATCAACTAAAATATAGTTTAAACATATTTTATGTTTATCATTTCCCTTCTGTTTTTGGAAACATAGCAATAGGAAGTTTGGCTGTTTTACTAATGATTTAAATACTTACTCATAATAATTAAACACTCACTTTTATTTTTTCTTCATCAGGTCCTTTTGTAGTGACTGCAGGTGTTCCCATTTTTGTTTTTTGTCTATATGTTTTCATAATTCCACATAAATAAGCACTTTTATTGGATACATGTTCGAGACTACTGTCCATAAATTCTTTAAGGACACTGAGAGCACCATCGATTGGAAATTCTTTTAGAGCTTCAAGAGCTCTCTCGTCCAACTCAGAAAATGATAATTTTCCTGGAAACATAACAAGATAAATAAAGAAAAAATATGAGATGGTGCAAGAAAATTAAAAAGTTACATTCGATCTTACCATTGGCAAAAAGTTCTTCTAATTTGGTGACTACACTTTCATTTAGACCATAATCTGATAATTCTTTGCTTTTGCTATCAGTGTCCATGGCCTCACCATTCTGTTCTTCTGACATCTCGTGGTCATTTACTTCATTACCTTCTGCCATTCTGCAACATAACGAATTAAGAGAATAAATAACTTTTAACAAAACATTTGACACAAATTAAAAGATTATTATACATTAAACTAGATACTTTACCTTTCCCTCTTTTAAAACTTTACTCTTAATTAACAATTAACAACGATAAATATAATATAAAAGCATACAATTCAACTATGGTATACACAAGGAGTAACGTACAATATAATTGCTTATAGTTTAGGTTCATTAACATTGCACTAGAACAATACGAGGCTATTGATGATAGACCTCGTAATTTTGAATTTCAATCAAGTGATGAGGATGATAGCTGAGCTGGCACTCTTTTCTCCTAACTTCCAAACCATTCAACAGGACAACTTTGAGCCTAGACAGATTTAATGTGCACCAGCCCTGGCTACACGGCGGGTCTTTAGTGGCATCAAGGCTCCACTAGATGAAAACCGCTGGCTACGACCGTGACCACTAGGCTCCTGCGGCCACTGTAATTTAGGTACAGCAGCTCAATTGCACAATACTTTCATATGGATGTGAAATATTTTTTGATACTTTTTCAATATTTCAAATCAAATTTCTTTTTAAATTTACATTCATGGCAATCTTGGACAAGATTCAAAATCAAAAACAGTTTTAGTTGCTTTTTCTTCACTCAAAATACTACTTTATTACAGCCAAGATTAATTTAGTACTGAAAAATTGCAAGACATGAAAATTGGGAGTGTAAGGAACTGTTTTATACGAGGACACAAAGTTCAGATGGTTTGATAAAAGTTAATTCATTTAATTAATAAGAATTATTTCCCTCCACTTAATTTTTGTGAACTGCTAGAAGTAATTACATTTCGTTTTTACATGACTGAGAACAGGAAAACAGGAACAAGAATAACAAACAGAAAAAACATAATTTCATTTAACTTTTCTACACTAATTATTTCAGTATAAAAAAATGAACATTTCCCCCAAACAGAAATATTTCCCCCTAATGTATATTTTTACTACACAATTTTTCAGTTTAAGCTTTATTATTGAAGATTAGTTGTAATTAATTCTGAATTAGCTAGTTTATTTATCTTTTGCAAATTTAACCCCAATAAGTAAAAAAATGACTTTTATTAAATCTTATTGACATTATACAATTGTTCAATTTATAATGCCACTTATATTCCTTACCATTTTTCTTCAGTATAATTACATAAAGAATTTATCTCCTAATTTGAAAGATCGGTGGCATAAAAATTAATCCTTTCGAACAACAATGGATTCCATAAAGTGAAAAAATAATCACGAGAGTGTGAATGAACATTAAATGGGGAAAAAAAATAGGGAATAATACAATGATGGGAGGGGACTGGCAAAATAGAACAAATAGATGGGAAAAGCAGGATGCACTGAATATAAAGAATGATCATAGAAGCTGGGGAAACAGTTTGGAGCAGCAAGTTTCTCCACATAAGCATTGAACATAACAGGGTTTTACTCAAAAATTATCAACTACTCATCCTCTTCTCCAACAAACACAACTCATCACCTTCGGATTAGAACATCAGCATACAACAGGAGCAGTCTTTCTAGACATTCAAAAAGCCTTAAACTGTGTTTGGATTGTTGGCTTTGCCTAGAAACCCATAACGCACTCCTTCCCAACACCCCTCATGCACCTTTTACTATCAATCATCTCAAGGGGAGGGTATTCTATGCTAAAGTAAACAATAAGTTCACCTCCAGAAACATTTCAGCTGGGATTGCTTAAGAAAGCCTCTTTGGCCCTGTTTTTTACAAGCTAACTACTACTCATATGTATGTAATTGACACAGCTATGCTCACAAAAAGTTATGTGGCAAAATATAATATCCAACACTTCTATAAATTTCCCAATCATCAAATTTATATATTTTAGAAATGTGCAAAGTCAGCAAAATTTTAACCTTGAGAAAACATACTCAAAAACTCTTCATAAAAATTATTCTTTATGGTCTTGCATAAGATTAATTTTTTCCCAAAACTTAAAACCCCATACTCTCTCTAATTTTCAAATTATCAATTTATCTCTTTAATAAAATCTTAAACTTAAAATGTAACAGCGTACCATGGTAAAAATACCAGTCCACCTGACTACTAAATTAAAGAACCACCAGCCACTGTCAGTAATCAGGTGGGAAACTGCCTGGGAACTCCGCATACAAGTGGCATTTCAATGTAATCTTTTAAACTTCAGAATTAGAACTTTAACTTTAAGCCATGTAACCTCCTCACTGACCACAAGTAAATTAACCCTTTCTCAGAGAAGCAATGGGGACTTTCTGCTTTCAAACAACAGGCACAACCTGCTGAGAGACTTTAACTAAGTATTAAACAGATATTACAAGAAAGTTATACAAATTTACTAAGAGTTCCTGGTACAAGAGTAGCAAGTTTATATGTAAGCTTTAGAAATGTTTAGTCATTATTATTTTATAGATATTTCAATATGTAACAGGCAAGTTAGCAAGTAACAAGCAGATTTACCAGTGAATATTGCATCATCAAAAAACAAGTAATAATATTGTTATACATTTACAGAAAACTTTATGAAACAAAAAATATATTAGTGATAAGAATTAAGAATAAAAAATATTGTTAATAAAGTTAAAAAAAAAAAAAAACCACTAAAACAAGCTAACTATGTGAAAAACTACACATCAATCATGAGCAAATAAATAATACAGTTGACAGCATAATCAACAATGAACAATAGATTAACATAAAATTTATGAACACATAATTTGAAATTTTACACTATGCAAAAATATGAACAAAGTACCAGGAATGTATAAACAAAGAAAAAATTAAGTATGGTGATTAAAATCACTAATATGAATTATGCAAAACTAATTAGAAAATGCATACTAGAAAAAGAAATACTAACAATAAAACCTGAGACCTAAGTCCAAGCAAGGAAAAAACAAAAAGGTATGGATAACTAAGGATCCAAATAAACATTAAACATAAATAGTTATGTGGTTTATTACACATTCAAGCCATATTTGCAGCTTTTTTAGTATCTGTGTGCATGCCATTTAGCATAGCTTGACAATGGTTTATGCCTAGTCCAGAATTTTATTTGAAATGTTAAAGCTAAGAAAGTAAAGCATTTACTTTTATATAGATATATGATTAAAGTTTAACCTTCTTTGGGATAGATGACAATGGAAGAAAAGCAGCCTCAGGATAGGAATCGGCAAGCACCAACTGTCCCTAAAAAGATAATGCTCCATCCTGTGTTGGAACATTCTCTCACCAACATACAATTTCAAAAAACGAAACATTTTTTAAATATGTAAGAAAATAATTTGAAGAGCTATACCATTATTATAAACTATTAGATTTATTACTGGATCAGAGCAACATCACAGAACTCAGAATTTGACAACAACCGATGGGACACAGCCTTTATACATACAGAATATTCAAGAAACATCCAATTTGAAATTTAAATAAAATAAAGATCTAGAATTATCTAATTTTAGTTTAGTTTTATTAACGTCGCACTAGAAGCAACACGAGGGCTATTGGCAACGGACCTCATAATTTTGAACCACAGTCAAGTGACAAGGATGACACCTGAGCTAGCACCCTCTCTCCTAACTTCCACACCACCTAGAATTATCCAAATGTTAGACAAACAAATAAAATTAAAAATCCAGTCTTTGGATGAAAAACCATGGGGAGGGTGAACCCCAGATGGATGAAACTGCAGTCCAAAGTTATGCCAACTGAGCCACAGAGATTACTGACTTTCTTGTTGTATGTAGCATTGCTCTTCTATTAAAATGACAGTATTTTGTTTTTCTTATTAATTCCGCACTAGAAGCAACACGAGGGCTATTGATGACAGACCTTGTAATTTTGAACCTCAGTCAAGTAGCGAGGAAAACACCTGAGCTGGCACCCCCTCTTCTAACTTCCACACCTCGTCAATGGGAGGACTTTCGGCCCTGACAGATTTAATGTGCATCAGCCCCGGTTACACGGCAGCCAAGGATCAAACCTGCCGGTCATGAATCCGAAACCATGACCACTAGGCTACCGTGGAATTTTGTATCGACTCAAATTAAAGATCTTTCATTCTGGAATGCATCATGGACACTTTGAAAACATTTTGCTATCCAGAAAGAACATTATCTTAGTTTTTCTTTCTTATTATTTTAATTTCAATTTGCTGAACTAGGTCAAGGTACGGTTTCATACGCAATACTTAGATGACATCTCCGAGTTTTCTTCGTTGGAAGTCAGGATCAATGTTTTGCACCTCACAGGTAACATCTGATAAACGGTGTTTGTGCAACACTTGATATGGTCTAAAATACCTTCTTATGAGTTTTTCAGAAAGACCCAACTTTTTTGAATGGGGTATAAATCCATACGAGGTCTCTAGGTACATAAGACACCATTAGGTGTTTAGAATTATAATGTTTATAGTCTTCATCCTGAGCTTTTAGGGTTTAGATTCTGGCCAGCTGCTGTTAAAAGGCAATATGAAATTTCATTAGAATCCTTAAGAAGTAGAACCTTTTAAAAATTTAGTTTTTGGATGAAAATATCATGGCGGAGATATGAGCCCCAGACAGATGGAACTGCAGTCCATCTCTGTCAACTGAACCACAGAGATTACTTGACTTTTTTGCTTTGTGTGGCAATATTTTCTTTTCAATCACAATAAACAAATGAAAAATCATACATTTTTTTTTCACTATGTTCTCTCAATTTGTGCAACATGACATACAAAAGATAGTTTTCCAAAAATTTTCATATTTGATGCAAAATAAAAGGAAAATTATCCAGAGTTAACTCATTAATGTCCTTGTTTTTGTTACAAATGAATACAAAAAATAATTTTGAGATTTTATCATAAATTGAATATTCAGTTGCATAGAGATAATGTAAAAGAAATATTTAATAGAAATAAAACATGAAAATCAAAAATTTTAGCTCAAATTAGAAACAGTATGGTTGACCTTAAAGCACATTACTATCTGGGCAAAAATTGTATTTCATGCTTTACTTTTTTTACTCATTTGGAATCTTTTTAGTGACTGTAGATGATACACGTACATTTTGGATTGGCTTTTTTCCTTTTCAGTTGGCAACAAATTGTCGACCAGTTAATTTTTGTGAGTTTTGTTCACTTGATGGGCGCCACTTTATTTTCTCACCAGAATTATATTTTTGTATTTATTTTTTTTACTTATTCCATTTGGAATAATAAAGGGCACAATTTTTTTTTTAATGTAAAGCAAAGCTATCCCAAAATTGAGGGATGAAAAAATATTTTAATATAGTAGAAATAATCTTCAATGCATACTTATCTCCATGTCTAATTGCACAGCTAGCAAGTCTCCAGAATATTTACTAGAATCATTTTTTGATAAATCTAATGAATTCCTTTATCTTTTATCAGTTCCACTACTACTAATGCTGATGTTTTCTTTTCACTATCATAATCACTCCTTTAATGCCAAAAGAAATGTAAAAAAATGCTATTTCTTCAAATATTACATCAATGAACAACAATCCTTCAGTAAATTCTAATTCATATATTTCTTAGGTTGCTATTTCAGCGTAACAGGCTGAGTTACTAACCTAGCGTTTTCGATAGTGAATCACCAGCATTGCCACAAAACACACTGAGTTTATTTGGAATAAATAAAATTTCTCTTCTGTAGGAATCTATCATGAACCTTGAATAGCAAGTTATGATAATTATTTGCACTTGAACTATTGGGCCTGCCAATAATCTGGTTTTTCTTAAGTCATAGAAAGTTGCATTTCTTATATTTCCAACCGAATAATATAGGATATCAATAGAATACATTACTTTTTGTAGTTTTAGTTATTCCCCAAGTTTGACAATTTGCATGTATATTATATTTTATACAATAGAAAGCTTTTTCTGTTTAAATATGTAAGTGATTTCCCCATAACCTCTGCTCTAGTCTGTTAACTGCCAGATTACTTAACAGTGTGCTACACTTAAATCAACACTAGATTACTGCTGTAAATTTTTTAAAAAAAAAGAGGTTTTTTTTCCCTGAAGAGTAGTTAACACTGACATTCTCCTTATTATTGAAATTAATATTATTCACCCTATCTTTTTGCATTATAAAGACCTCTTCTATCCTTAGTGTCTGGGATAAATTTTTTCACATTTCTCTGTGGTTCTTTAGTACAGTTCCACCTACATTTGTTTTATTTCCGTTGAATATAATACAAAATTCTAGTTCCAGCATGAAGAAAAATTGTAAACAACCATTTATTTTAAAATGAGTTAATAGAAGTTTCCCTTTACACCAACAAAAATCCAATGATCTATAGATACAAGACCAACCACAATCAGACCCATGAGAAAGAAACATTAATATAAAGGACCAATTTCTTGAAAGAAACAGATTAGTAATCTGGTGTAAAGTGTTCATACTAAATGCCTAACACACCTGTATGTTGGTCATACCAAAGTAGGCAATTTTGCGGGTGGATCCGAGTTTAGCGTACTTCTTGGTTACCCTACTTAAAGTCTAAAACGTCAAAAATCATAAAGTTGTTTTTGTGGTAACCTTACTATGTGAATGATTCTGTTTCTCGTCTTGGCCAAACAAATCATATTTATTTAATACACATTTTAATATACTTGGTTAACTTTTAAATAAATTTCATGCTTGTATTTAAAAATTCAGATTGAGCAAACTGTCATAATGACTAACACTCACAAACCGAGATTGATAGTTAAATGTCCATTACAAAATCTTGCTATCTGGGCAGAATACTGATTTCATCATTTCATGACTGAAAGGTGGGAATATCAGCACAAAAAGATTATTAGAGAAACTATTTTGGCTTGAAAACAGAGTTTCATGACTTCCTACAGAGGTAGCTAAACGTGCGCAATGAGTATTCTTCAGGTAATCATGACAAATTGCTATTTTTAAATTTTTATCGCCCTTGCCAATCACCTAGGGGACAACCTATTCCCAACTTTAACCCAAAAAACTTCGTGATCATCACCATTAAAGGCCATTTATTTGTTACCTTACTTTTATATGAAGTTTTCAATGTTTTTTATTGAATTCCTTTTACTATGTCTTTTTGTATGATAGCAATCCTTAAGAAATAGTCATTCAAACATCACCTTGGTTTCTGTTGAAATGCCTTAGTGTTTGGAAATCACGCATTTTTTATATTTGTTTTAAGTATTTTTGTGCTATGTACACATATTCTTCAAAAACGCAACTTTTCCATGTTTTATTTAGTCATCTGACGAACAGCCATCTCGTTTCCCGTTGAATTGGGTGAATATAAAATGTTAGTAATTGTAACCGTTTGAGTCCTTCCTTGAATTTTACCATTAAAAGTTATATTGGTGAAAATGCAGTTTAGCGTAACCACTTGGCGAGATTTGAAAAATCGCCAAATTTGGCGATTTTTAAGGCGGAGCCTGAAGCCTTATTCGAAAGGGTTGCCACAGCTAAAGCCACCTCAGTAGAGAGAAAGCATGGTAGCCACAATGGGCAAAATATCGCCAAACAATTCCTGTCACTAAGTGGTTACGCTAAACTGCATTCCAACCGTTATATTTCCTTTGCCGAGAACTTCACGTCATCCCATTAATGCAGCTTTTATTTCTACCTCAGAAGTCCGTTGAAATGTCGTAAACAGATCACAATTACAACAGAAATGAGAACTAGCAGCAGTATCAAACACCCATGCAGTATTCGTCCCCAAACCGGCTGCTGCCAAAAACATTGGGGTTACCTTTTCCCTTAGCAGTTAAAATGCAGTTTAGCGTAACCACCCATTGGCGACAAAAGTTGTTTACAATTGTTTGGCAATATTTTGCCAATTGTGGTTACCATTAACCATTAATTACCCGCCATAAAAATCGCCAAATTTGGCGATTTTTCAAATCACGCCAAGTGGTTACGCTAAACTGCCTTTTCACCCCCTTAGCCTGATTTCTATTCTTTTTCCTACAGTTTCTAGCAAAATCGCCCATTTTCCCACAATTAAAACACTTTACATTTCAGTTACTATTGGGATTTTCCTGCTGTTTATTTAAATTTCCTTTTTGCTGATCAAGTTGCTTATCTTTATTTTTAACAAAAATAGGTTTTACACAAATACCTTCCATTGCATATTCAAAATCATTACTTACATTATCTTGTTTACAAAATAAATCTAGGCGAGCTTCCTCCAACAACAGCTAATTTAAAACATTTTCAAAATTGAATTTTGAGTCCTCAAAACGATAAATTAACTGTACAATACCTCGGAACTGTGTTAGAATAGACGTCCAATCAATTGAAACAGCTGAAGCCACTCTGATATTGGTCGACCAGCTTCGGAGAGCTGTTGTATGATAATCCTCAATCTTGCAACATATATGTTGATTTCCTCGCCATGCTTGAGGTGGAAACTTAAGAACGCATCGGTCAGTTCCACGACTCAGGCTCTTGAATTTGGTTGAAAATGACACTCCAGTTTTGCTCATGCAATCCTCAATTCCCTCGAGTACGGGCCGGAGTTCTTTTCCAACATTTAGGTAGATGAGTGAGTATGCTTGTATCTTCTATGCTGCATATTCAGGATCTTCCTTGACCTCTTTCTTAAAGGGGACATCTGCATTACTTGACTTCTGCTAGACAATCAGGATAATAACAAACTGCCATAGGTTTTTCTCCATCAATGCTTAAATATCCTCTCTCCAGCTGGCATAATTTGATGCATTTAAAGCATTGATTAAGTAAGTCAGCATCACCATTATAGGTGGATACGATTGTGCTTAAGATTGGAGCTTACATTGCATATTATGGATTTATTATTTCTTAAAAAGAACTCCAACACAGTCAGATGAATTCTCGGTCCATAACCTTGTTGATGGCCTGAACTGGCCCTTGATAATGATTAATGCCACAAACAGAATGAGACAGATACTGATATTTTAAAATGTAGTTTATTTACATATTTACTGGACTCTAATCAGTATCATTACTGTATCAGCCAAAGGCTAACATCAGTCAAGGTCTAATAGTATAACAACCAAGGTTTCATACTATCACAGCAATGGTCTCATCTGAATAATAATTTCGTTCAACTATTTACATATATCCGGAATCAGAATTTGACACCGTCAAATTGACAATTAAGAATCAGTATGAAATGACAAAATTAACTTCGTATGACATAACATAAAATACTGTCGAATACAAATTCCTGATTCTTCATTGCCAGATGCGTGGGATGACATCATATTGGTGACACGCAATTAAAAAACATTACCAGTTGAGATCTGCTCGAGATATAACAAAATTGTTGCGAGTTTGAAAATAGTGTTTGGCACAATTTTAACAATTGTGCCAAGCTAAAATAGGACTTAATATTTTACCAGTTTTGCCTTAACACAAGGATATCTATAAAGGTTTAAAAATAAAAGATTTTTAAAAAATTAAGATAAATAAGTTATGTCAAGCACACAAGAATAATTTAATGCCATATAATTAGAGTTAAAACAAGTTGCAACTAGGTACTCTATAGCAAGAAAAAAATACACAAGTGTTTTAAAAAACACAAGGTATGTTGCTTTAGCAGATTGTTACAAAATATATTAACCAGCAGGTTCTGCAGAATTGTATTTTGCTTATTATATTCAGTGCAGTAATCCAAAAGAAAATAGGAAATATTATGACAAATAAATGGTAACGAAACTAACTTTATATTTATACATTCACAACAAAGAATATTCAAAATTAACACAAAATATCCCATAACACGTCACACAAAGCACAGAATTTTTATTGGCATTTTAGAAGACAGCTACACTAAATAAAACAAAACACATTGCATGCAAACTAATTGCAAAATATATGATTATCAAATGCAATACAAATTACCGAATCTAAAAAATACATATATTTTTTAAACATTGGGCAAAAAATTTTAGAATGCAGACATTGCGTTCATTTCTTTCATTATAAATAAAAACTATGAAGAAATATTAATATTCTTGAATACATATACTATTATATAATAATATTGGGGAAATTATGTTGATTATACTTTATCCAATTAAACAATAATTTGTCTTTTTAAGAAATCTTGCAACATGTAACAAAATAAATATCCATGATTTTACAACGACAATTTTCCGATTTTGATTCTCTTGTAAAAGTACTGCACACAAATAGTCAAAGCCATATTTATTACATTTGTCATTCACAAGAAATTTGTAACTAAGATACAATGTATATAATAAACGTTCTAGAGCACACTCAGAAAATGTACAGAGCACAAGAAAACTATCTTAAACACATACCTTTTTCGAAAAAACAAATGAAGAAACTAAAAAATATTAGAAGAATAAAAAAAGATCGAGAGCGAAAGAGCGCGAGAAGCCGGCTTCTTCAACTGTCGAAACGTGCTTTTTCATACGGGGTTTACATCACTTACAACACGGACAAGATATTATTCATCTTTGTTCAAATATTTAGAAATAATAATAATATTCATTTTCATATGTCAGCCATGTTTTCTCAAGAGAAAAGTGACTTACTTTCTCGTTAAAAACACTCGTAACTTTAAAAGGAAATTCGATTCGTTTGTAACCAAACAAAGAAAATACCGGTACCCGGCAATTTAATTACTTGATTTGATTGGATAATTTTTTAATAGAAGTTACAGTTAAATGGTTTATATTCTATGGTATCGTTGTAGCTCTATAGATACCAAAACGCAAGTAAAAGATCAGAAAACATCATTATTAAATTTTTACTTATATAATAATTTTATTTCATGAGCTGCTGTACTCAATTATAAGCTAGAAAATAGTTCTGAATTTTGCAATATTTAAATTTTCTATCTATCCTTTGTTCAATCAAAACAACCAAACCGTACTTCACGACGGCAACACGAACACATGTGTGTACATAAGCTACTGTGTCTACTCTTGCTAAATCTTTGGTAAAAAGTAAGATTTGATGAATTTTTCACTTTATAGAGTAACTGATATTTGCTATGAGCCAATCTGTTTGATTTTGTTTTATTGTGATATGGAAGAGGGAAAGGATCTCTTAACCGATTCTTCTCATAATTGGTTTCAGTTTGTATTTATAATTATATACGTTTTCGAAACAATAAGATCTTTAAAAAAAAAGGAAAATTCCCGCTGAAATTAAAAACTGGGAAGATATGAATCATAATCTTGTAATTTTTTGTATACATCTAAAAGAAAAATTTCTTTAATGTACTACCAGTTGTTACTTTATTTTGTTTCCGAATCTATCTCTAGTGGTCGGTAATAACCATATTTTGATTTGACCTTTTCTTAGTGATAATTTTCTCAATTACAAACTGGACGAATTTTTCAGGGATAAAGTGAAGCAAAATTGATTTGGGAAAAAATATTTGGTAATGGGAGAAATGGGTTACAAAAGAACTAATCTAATTTGTCATTAAAAATAATATAGTGAGCAATTAAAAGACTGAAAATTGTCCGAAAATATATTTTGGTCAGAATGCTGTTTAGCCCGAACACCCTTGGCAACAGAATTCGTTTGGCGATATTTCGTCCTATGTGCCTACCCTGTTTTCCTCTGCTCTATGACGGCAACCCTTTTTATATTTCAAAATTCATTTATATCCCTTGTGTTGAGCAGTTTCAAGTTCAGGTAGTGTCCTTTAAAGAGGAAATTGAGAATGGACTTGATATTCTGAACAACCTCGTTTAGGTGGAATGATGTTGAGATCGTGGGGTGAGGATATCACATGAGTTGTTCCTCCTCATCATCATATTGATCTAATGTTTGAACACAGCAAGTCATGTGAATAGGGGTTTTCATCTTGGAACACAGGATGTTCAAGAAATAGAGTCTTAAACACAATACGCAAATTATCCGCCAAAATACTAGAGAAAAATCTTCTCTCTCGTGATTAGAACTAGTCCTAAGCCATGCCGAAATATACTTTCGAAGGCACCTCTCTATGTCTTCTAGTAGGAATCTGTGAGTGAATGTGAAATTCTTGAGAGGAAAGTTGATTTTTCATTATGCACATGATCCAGAGAAGTGAGCTTCAATTGCCATGCATTTTTTCATATCAGACAAAATGGTATTTTTACATACACAGAATTTCCTTCAATTGTTGCACTGTCAAAGGCTAAATTGATATCTTCTCATTCACCACCACTAGATGGCATGACTGTTGCAGCATGTGTCAGGGCATTATTGTATCGTCAAAGTGTGATACATTTGCAAGTGGGTGCCCAATTTTTTGTTGTTCTGTTCCTGTATATTTAAAAAAAAAAAAACACTTAAAGTAATTACAATATATAATTTAAATCTGAGGATTTGTACTTTGTCAGAATACAAAATTATATGTTATGTGTATTCAAATACTGTACATTAATAAAGCATCTTTCCTCTGTAATATTTTTTCTTAAAAATTAATTTCTTTAGATTAATTAGATAACAACATAAAGAGCAGTAGTTACATCTCTCTTACTTGTTGCAGGCCCTTTATATGTATCCACTAACATAATATAAATTGAAATTATTGATATTCCCTATTACTTTGAATGCTAGAGAAATATATATATTAAACTATTTCGCTTTTTTTAGCTGCATTCTATTTTTTGTTACAAGGAAAGTGATAAATATCTAGTTAAAAATAAATTTATAAACAACAAAGTAGAGTGGAAACTAAATACTGATATTAAACTGATTATATCTTTCTACATTTTAATAAGAATGATGTTGCTTTCAAATGACTCCTCAGCTGAAAACATAAAATGTTTTAAGTTGAAATGATGCAGTAGTAAAATTCATAAAAACTAAAAGATTTTGAAATGATTACAAAATGCCCTCCTTTCCTCATGATATTGTTTTATTTCCCTACATGATTGGTTCAATGAACTGAGTATGTTTCACATTATATGAAGCAAAATATATCATCAGGTTTCTCAAAATTTTTAGCTTGGGTCATCAGTGAAGGATATATATCTTACTTCAAAAATTATCAATCATGCACGCACACAAAAGGGATTGCATTGATCTAAAAACTGAAATATGTATAGTCTCTTACTAAATATGTGTCAAGATATGTGTTTAATATAATTTCTGTAAATAAATTTAAATTTTATTCATTAATTTTCCTTATTTACATTTACTTTAGTAATTGTTTCCATTCTATTATCAAAAGTTAATTTTGTAGCTTATGTAATATTTATCATGCCAAATGTTAGTTGCTATAGATTTCTAAAATCATATAAAATTTGTTTATTTTTAAATTCAAAGCTTATGATATTTAATGTTTTCAGAAAAGATTTTTGTGATTTTGACTCTTCATTAGTAAATTTTCTATTGTTATGGCATTAATCATTTTTTTTTATTATGAAATTTATTGAATGAATATCAGGAAACAAGTCTTTTTGGAACACTCTTCCCAAAATATTATCTAAGAACCTTTTTGTTTAAGTTACCTGTTGTTAATATTAACATCCATCTCACATTCTAGAATATCAGTTGGATGGTTTACATTTTTATTTTCAAAATTTGTAGATTGATATATTTGATAATATGTATAACTTAAATAAAAATTATTCAAAAAATATAATTGTAAGGTAGAATAATTTTATATTGTGTTCTTTTGCAAAATACATTATTAATGTATAATACAGATAGAGGTTTATACAAAATTTATGATTTACAATTTGTAAAAAAAAAATTTGTAATTACTTTGAAAATCAATAGGATTTTTGTACCTGCATTTCATTTATTGTTGCTTCATAAATAGAATGTTAAGAAATTTGTGCTAAAAGCAATCATCAAGACATTCCTCTGTAAGTCGAAATCTGCACTTTGATTTTATAATATTCATTGTTTAATAAATGATTCACTTAAGTATGTGGAACTAAAAAACAATTTTTTCTTCTATGACGCTCTTTTAAAAAATGAAAATTTGTTTCCATCGATATTATCCCAAAAGTTCTCATCTGATATGCTGGATATTTGAAAATCCAAAATTTTTCTTGCTCCATTTATCTTTTTGCTTGCAATTATTTCAATTAATTACTTTTACTTGTCTAGTAGAAGGTTGATGAAAAAGGTGACCAATGACTTGATAATTATTAACAATTGAAATTGTTTTTCAAATTGGTTATGAAATTATTGAAGGCTCATTACAATTGAGAAACAGTTAATTTCAGTTTCACTTTTTTTTTTTTTTTTTTTTTTGTCATTCATATTTGGAAAATATACAAGTAACTTATCTACAGATGTGATTTCCACAAAACCAATTTAGCTTTAAATAATGTAAGGGTTCTATTATTAAAGCTATATGCTTGGCTTTTCCGTGCACCTTTCAAGTTTAAATAATTCGATTTCTCAATATGTCTGTGAGAAAATATCGTAAGTACAACCAAATTTTTTTTGGGGGGGGGGGATACGGAGAATTTATTTCTTCAATCAGGTTTACAAATTTTGAAAGAAGTTCTCCTTCACTGATCTAAGATATTTCATCATGCAGGATGAGATCAGGATCTTCGGTACTTTTTAATTGGGCCTTGAAAAGTTGGTTGGAAAGGAGTTACTCAAAGAAAATATACTTTTTTGTAACCATTTTCATGATGTATTTGAAGTGCTTTATTCTATCACACAAAGATTCCTGGTAGAGGATTCAGTGGTGTGATAGAGTTTTGTAATTATTCATCTTCCTTACTTAGGGTAATAAATTCATTAATATTACTAACCACTGGTGGTGACTCATCAGCGGTTATTGTCATCACTCGGGTTAAAGTCGGAAATAGGGTGTCCCCTAGGTGATTGGTGACTTGTGGGGGCGATAATGATTTAAACGTGGTGATTTGTTATGGTAACCCTAAGAATACTCAATGCTTAAGTCATGCATGTTTGGCGACCTATCTAGGGAGTGGCCAAGTTTCATCACCAATCGCGTAGGGGACACCCTATTCCCGACTTTAACCCATCACTTGTGCAGAGGTATATCTATCAACTTTGCATATGTTGTGGATATCCACAAATCTTGCTCATACTTTCATGGTGACATTTTTAATAGGTTACTAAAATACCATATTCATCATGTAGCTGCAATGTCCGATGTATCAGTAGATTTGTCAAATTGTAGCGAGAACCAGTTGCATGTTTCCGAGTCTTACTTTAACTGAGTTTGCATGTCTTTTGAAGTGATATGTATTCTTCTCATGATTGTGTTATTTGATAAATGCAAATCTTGAATTATAGCAACAGACATCCATGCACAAGATTGGGAACCCCTGATCTAATGTTTTCTGCATCATCCATGGACACAACAACAGTAGTAAATGAATTTTATAAATGTATCATTAAAATTATGTCAAATGTCTTTCATAACATGTTACCACAAACATGAGGATAATTGCCTTTGTTACTCCATAACCCAGACAAGGAATCAGATATTTATTTGTATATATCACCATAGACTCGTCACATTTATTTTTTGTTTGAAAATAAAAGTATTTAAACTTAAAATTGATAGTAATATGAATATTTGAATTTCATGTAATCATCACTTTTATCTTTATTCGTACTATTTCTATTTTGTTACAAAAGCATACTTATGTAAGCTGGAAATTTAATATTTTAATGAATTTTATCAACTTAGAAGTATGTAATAGAAATTCTGTTAAGGGTGTATGATTTTGCTAATACTCTCTCTCTCTCTTTTTAAAAAAATTATATAGAAATTACATTTAAATGCTTATCATATTGTGACTAATTAAATGCTGACTTTTTTTAAAAATTTTGTTATTTATGAATAATGCATTTATTTCAATCACTGTTTCTAAACATTTGCACAGTTTGTATTCAATATGGCTAAAGAAAGGAAAGGCACTTTTAAAGTAAATGTTCTTCTGGACATTGAGAGGACAGTTCAAAGTGAATGGGAGAAGAAAAGTATTTTTGAAGAAGATGCACCATTATCGAATGACACTCGAACTGAAAAATATTTCATAACATTTCCTTATCCTTACATGAATGGTCGACTTCACTTAGGCCACACATTCTCTTTGTCAAAATGTGAAGTAAGTTTTTAAATATGTATATATTTGTAGCAGCTGTAAAGAATTTAAAATTGTGTGTTATGTAATCTTACTTATTATATTATTTCAAAATTGAGGAAATTAATTTCTTTTATTTAAATTATTTTTTGTTTATGGAATTTACTGTTTTGTTGAAAAAATATCACATTTACATATTATTATCCTCTGCTTTGTCTGATTTCTGACTCAGTTATAAAAAAGATTTCTTTATGCAGCGGTCGTGAAGCTGCAGCATTGTCTTGAACCTTGGACCAGTGGGTCCAAAGGAAAGTTTATTGTTTTTGTCATGCCTTAACCAACTAGGCTAAAAAGGACACTTATTTGGGATAATTAGTTAAGCATTTTAACTTCTGATGCTGTATTAGAAGGGAATCTGCATTTAAATATCAGTAACTTAAACTGGCATCATTATATAATTTTAAAACTAATCAGTCTATAGTAATTTAATGCAGATTTTTTTTTTTTATTCCTAGAAATGTTACAAGTGCATATTGTTCTAATATCCTTCTCTGTTTTTCTGTTCCTTTTAATTTTTAAACATATAGAAAAATATCTTATTAGAAAAATAATTAAAAAAATTTTTGATTATCTAACCTCTGATTAAATGTATGGATTTGAAAATCATTTTACATTTGACTATATTGTGTTTTTTTAAAATAATTCCTTGAAAATAAAGTTGAATATCTATATATCTATAAATAATTTATATCAATGATGAGAAATATATTTCTATGTAATATGCAATATACATTTAGCTCAGTGATGTTTTTAAAAGCTACTGTTAGTAAATGAGAATGTCAGGTCTATTCACTATATGAATATTAGTTATTCAAATATACAGTTAGGTGTTTATTTAATTCAAAATTTATTCTGGTTTGATTCCGCTTTGCTAATTGTTTTGCTGCTTTTTAGATTTAATATTTTCTACTTCATTTACCTTGTTGTTTGTTTTGTTTAATATGTTGTGGATTAAACAAAAACAAAATTGTAATTACGAATGTTGGCAATGGTTAAATGGGCCAACATTCGTAATGTTTATCTTTGTGGATAGGGCCAACTTATGTTATATAAGAATAGAACCTTCTGAAAAATCAAATGGGTATGATAAGTCAAAAAGAGGAAGGGAGAAGGAACATTTAGAAAATGTTGTTAATTAGTAGAAGCAGGTCTGTCAATAGGATTCAATTTAGAGTTTGAAAAGTAAAGGAACGTTGGAAAAAAAGTTGCAATGAGGAAGGCTTCAAAGGCAGAAATTATTTATCAAAGGCATGTTTTTGCATGGGGGTGGGGGAGTGTTTCTGCCCTAATTATTGAATTATCATGGTTTTCTTTTGCATAAAGAAGTATAGCTGTATTTCTTAGTAAGGTATGTGTCAATAAGATTTGGGCTTTAGACATTTTACTCTGAAGCATCGGGGGATGTTATTCTACTCTGTGTCCCATGGAGGGGGAGAGAGTTCTTGACTTTGATGTGGCAGTAAGTGTTTTGAAGCCTGGACCAGTGGGTCTGAAGAAAGTTGACCAGTCGCTTTTTGCTGTGCCTTAACCCTTTGTAGGTTAGGTGAATCAACAGTTTTCACCTTCCTATGACACGCAGTAATGCGATCAAACTGTTGCTGAAAGTGGCAGCCATTTTCTCCTCTGTAGCTTTTGAAAATGTCACCCTTTTCTGTCGTTGATACGGATAGCTCGCTCACTTTTAAAAGAGAGTTTTTAAAGAATTATTTGCAGTGTATTAATGTAATAATTACACCAAATAAAACTTACACTTATAAACAATTAAGTAAATGATAAATATTACATATATTAGTTTGTAAAATATTAAATTTCTAAAGAATTATTTGTGGTATATTAATGTAATATTTACACCAACTGTAACTTGCACTTTTAAACAATTCAGTAAATGATAAATATTAGTTTGTAAAATATTGATCTTTTAAAAAATTATTTGCTGTATATTAATGTAATATTTACTGATGGATCTGAGTTGGCCCTAGATCATAGATAAAGCTATAACTAACATAAAGCAGAGTTAGGCAGAAACTAATATTTAAAAACACCATTTTATTTACATTTTAAAATGAACAACAAAACAAATAAACTTTCCGAACTTTACTGGCTGTTGATTAACATCAGGATATAATCAAAACAAAAATATCACAGGGATCATAATCAGCTTTGAACATCTCAGGAATCTGAATCGTCTAGCATAATAGGAACATCACAGGAATCCGAATCAACATCAGCTACATGTGATTCAATTAGTCCATTATGTACATCAAAAATCTGCAATCAATACAGTAAACTTGACTGTTAAGAATCAGTATTCAATCACAAAAATAAATCTCATATGATGTAATAGAAAATAATATTGAATGCAAATTCCTGATTCCACATTGCCATATGTGTGGGATAACATCATAGCGTCGACACGTAATCCAAAAGCATTACCAAATGAAATTTCTTCATTTCTGCTCTCAATATGATAACATTTACAACAATTGTAACTTGCACTTTTAAATAATTCAATAAATATTATAAATATTAGTTTGTAAAATATTAAATTAAAATATCTAAATAAATACATGTAATTTTAAGCTTTATAAACCATGGAATCGCACTTAATGGAGC
Organism: Nephila pilipes; assembly: GCA_019974015.1. Taxonomy (NCBI): domain Eukaryota; kingdom Metazoa; phylum Arthropoda; class Arachnida; order Araneae; family Nephilidae; genus Nephila; species Nephila pilipes. Next base: position 255,245 of record BMAW01053132.1, read on the forward strand.
ATTACAGTCTTTGCAATAAATTTGCACAATTTTTCAGTAATAAACTCCTGCCAAATTACACAAGGAAAAGTACTAGATTAACTACTAGATCAGTTGTTATGTAAAAAAATTTGTTACCTGTACTGCCATCTGCAAGTTATCAAATTAACTAAATTTTGCCTGTAAATATCATTTGTAACACAAATTAATGCACGATAATATGTGTGGAACAAACTCAGCTCTTCAGCTCCCATTGGGGGAAAGTTTCGCTAAATGAGTTGGGTTCAGCTGCAACCATTTGGGTCGAAAAACTTCAGACGAGCTGAACTTGTCAATGCTCATTATGATGCGCTATTCGAATGACGAGCTGGGGTCGTTTATAATAATTGAGGGATTAACCAACTAGACTGTAAAGACATCTTGTCTGGCTAGTTAGCAAAGTTTTTTAACTTCTGGCATTGTTGTAGAAGAGAGTCACTGCTTACTCCCCCTCCTGTATCATCGTGATGATATGAAGAGAAATATTGATTTGTATAGAAGGTTGCTTTGCATTACAGAGGCAAGAGTTTTTGTGCTGGGTGCATATGCAATCAGTAGTTATCCTCTAGTGTTTGAGTCCTGAGATACTACTTTGAGTTTTATTCCGAAGCATCAGGGGGTGTTATTCTACCCTGTGGAGAAGACAGTTGCTGACCTCAATGCTGCCGCAGTGTTTTGAACCCTGGACCAATGGGTCTGAAGAATGTTGACCAGTCACTTTTTGTTGTGTCTTAACCAACTAGGCTGAAAAGATGTCTCATCTGACTAGTTAACAAGGCGTTTTAACTTCCGGCATTGTTGTAGAAGAGAGTTGCTGCAGGATCAATCTTAAGATCCAAAGGACTTTGTTCCTTGTATACTGTAGAGCATTGATAATAATTCCAAGAATTTTATTTTGAGCAACTTGAATTTTCTTCAAATATTAGGTTGAGGTTGCCATACCCCAAATGAGAGCAGCATATACTAAAATGAGACAAAGTGTTTGCAGAATGGGACTTTATTATTTATTGAAGAGGAAATTCTGTTTAATTGGGTTATGCTGAAATTGATTTTATTTCTGAATTTATTTGAAAGATAATTAATATGGTATCAAAGTGTTACTCTGTAGTCTAGATGGGACCATGATAACAAACTGCTGAAATCCATTCAATTTCATCCTCCCATTTAATTTGGGAGTTTTGTTTGGATCATGGTAGGTGTTCTTATTTTTTCTTGTTCTTGGGAAGGAATAATTTATCTTTTGATTAGTCCATCTCAGAAGAAAAGAGAAAATCTGCTGGAAGTTTTTAATGTACATGATTTTTTGCCAGTATTATGCTTTGAGGAAGACTCTTTCCTTTTAATGGGTTTATTTTTCTGTGTTGGGATGGATAGAGAGTATTACTATTCACTCTATTACTCATTAAATTGTTTATGGACGCTTCAAATTAGTAAATGTGATATATGCTTTTTATGAAATTTCATAGATGATTTACAAGTTTGAAAAACCTATTGGAAAAAAAGGAAAATGTTTTCAAAGACATCACAATAAACCTCACCCTCAGATGTAGTAGTTGTACTCTACAACTTGTCATTAGTCTCTGCAATGTCAAATGTACTTAAATAGGCCAAAAATTCAATATTCTTATGATATTTTTAGTCATCTGAGTTACTTAAGCTCTTTTGAAATGGGAGAGAATTCATATCTTAATCCAGATTTTCTCTGAAGGAAATGCTAAACAATCAAAAGTGCAAAAGACCTGGAAGCACTGGCACCATATCCACTAAAAAGTAGAAATCTTACATAATTTTTAAAATTTGTAAATATCATTCTATCTAATCATTCATTATCTAATAGAACTTTTCAAAGAAAATATTAAAATAAAATTGAAAGCTGTACTGATTGTATTAGATAATGAGCTGATATTCGAAATCAGTGAAGAGCTAAATAGGACAACTGACCAGTATGCTTGCCTGATCAGCTGTGTTTGTGATTTCCTAAGTAAGATTTTGCTTCATTTTTTTTCCTGTGCATCGAAAGACAATGTTTTCTGTTGTTATTCTGAATAAGACCAAGCACTTTTTAGAAATAATGTGTACTATTTTCTTTTAATTTTTAATGTTTTTCTCTTTTTGTGAAATATAAAATTAAATTTCATAAATTTGATTTTAATAACTTGAAGTTTATTTTCACATTATATTTCACAATTTAGTTTGCTGTGGGATATCAAAGACTGAAAGGCAAGAAATGTCTTTTTCCTTTTGGACTTCATGCGACGGGTATGCCAATAAAGGTTTGTTACTGAAATACTTACAATTTTTTTGCTGTCAAATTCTATAGCTTGTGGCTCATTATATTAAAATAAAAGTTATAAAATGTACTTTAACTTAAAAATTTCTCATTTATCTTATATTAAATCTAATTATGCTACAGTACTTAATTAGTCAAAATTGGAGTATAAATTCTGTTTGTAATTATTCAAAAATCTTTTTAAGTATGTTTTATAGTGTGCACTAATTTATCAATGCAATTTGTAACATTTATTTTAATCCTATGAAGTAACTTAATTTATATTCAAACTTTTTAAGGCTTGTGCAGATAAGTTAAAATTTGAAATTGAAACATATGGATTCCCTCCAAAATTCCCTGTTGAAGCTATTCAAAATGAAATGGAAACAGAAGAAAAGGAAATTAAGTTACCAGCTGACAAAGCTAAAGGGAAAAAAGTAGGTATTTTGTTTTTATGCGTTGCATCGTATAATACCTAAAGAATCTACATTTTATCTATTTCATACTCAACTACCATTAGTGACAGAACTCCTCTTTTTTTTCTGCTTATTTTAACAATATTCAAATAAATGTAACCTTGTTTGTGAGAAAAGCCTGTATTATTACGAAGGAGTGGATCCACTTTGCTATTGTTGTAATTGATACAAAATATGTCGTGTCAATCATTATGTAGATTTAAACAATAAATCTGTTGTAAAAATTATGTACAGTCCTCTACTTTAACTCAATTCAGTTCTCTTATGCAAACACCTAAAATCATTTGATCAACAAATTGTTTTATACATTTGCTTTAAATGCTTTTATTGCTTCTGTTGTTTTTTGGATATTAAATGTGAATTAGTTAGCTATCATCTTTGTCCTTTTTGTTATATATGTTCATGGTAAAAAAATTTATCTTAGTTTATGAATATAGCTCAGTATCATTTTGTAATTCCTCGCACATAATATAATTCAAAATCCTATATATTTCTGGATTATATTTTTACTGTAGAATTTTATAGAATATGAAGTGATGGAATTTATAAAATGAAATGTGCAAAATTTGTTTCTCCATTAAATATTTCAATACTTTAACTTTTGCTCAAACTTGAAAAAATTATTTTTTTTTAATACGTTTATTTTAATAGTTTTATGCTGTTTAGCCTTATTTGACATTGTAATTGCATTAATGTATTTCAGAGTAATCTGTAAGGTGGTTTGATTTGCTTAGAACTCTTGCAGATAATTGTACTTTATAACTGAGAAACTGAATTAATATTGCTGAAATGTTATTTTCACTATGTCTGAAAACAGTTTTTTTAAAATTATTCTGATTGTAATTTTAACTAAAAAAATGCCATGGAGTTTCTTCCTCCTTTATAACTAATATGCATATTTGCTCCTTCAGAGTAAATTAACTGCTAAAACTGGAGGTGCGACTTATCAATGGCAAATAATGAAAACCTTGGGACTGTCAGATGATGAAATAAAAAAATTTGCTGAAGTAGAATATTGGCTGAAATACTTCCCACCTCTAGCTATTCAAGATTTAAAATCAATGGGTGTGAAAGTAAGTGCTACCATTGAATTATTTCTTATAATAATATAACAATGAGTTATATCTTGTTTTATCAAAAGAGTCATAATTATGTATATATATTCTTAAATTTTTTTAACATGGTGCTTAATATAGTTCAGTTGTAATTGTAAATTAACTTTGAATTTTTTTATATGTTGGTTTTAGAATTACTTTTTTGAAAGATAATTGATTAATTTAAAATATTTTTCATATTATTACCATTTTATTGATATTTGTTTTATGTTTTCATTTCTCAAGGTTGATTGGCGTCGCACATTCATTACCACTGACTGTAACCCTTATTATGACTCCTTTGTTCGATGGCAATTTCTGAGGCTGAAAGAAAGAGGGAAAATTCAGTTTGGTAAAAGGTGCAATACCTCATTTGTTAATACATTGTAATGCAAAACATTATCTTTTCTGAACTCTGGGGGGGGGGAAGTATTATTTATTCATAATAAATATAATTTCATAATTTTGAAAAATAACTTATGTATTTCATCCAGTATTTAAGTTCTATATAAATTTTTCAAAAGCCAATGCATGAATTATTTTTTATGAATTTTGTACTTAGTCACTACTTTTTGTTTTGAATTTATTGGTTAATTGATTAGCTCTGAACATTTAAATTTAAATAGGCTTCCCCCATAAGCATGCTTAGTAGCAAATTGATCATCATTATCACATATCATAGGGATCAATTTAACTGGCCACATTTGTTAATGTATGTAATTTTCTTCAACTTTTATTTTCATTGCTGTTGTGTAAATGTGTCTTATTTTAATTAAAAGTTTTTACAATTTTGAATCTAAATACAATTATATGTTTTCTGAAAAGTTGTAGAAAAAATTTCATAGAGCATTTTCAATCATGTGAAGTTTTTTAAATTAATGTTTATGCAAAGTTATATTTTAATAAATAATTTAATGATGTGTGACCAAGAGAACTTTTTTGTGATATATTTTAGGTACACAATATTTTCTCCAAAAGATAACCAGCCTTGTATGGATCATGATCGGAGCTCCGGAGAGGTAATGTCATGTAATTATTTTGCAAAGTTTTTTAGAAACAGTTAACTCCGTATTTGTTATTAAATGTTGTAAAAAGGACTATAAGTTCAGAATTTTTTATGTCATTTTGCTTACTGTTTCTTAAACAAAAATGCCTTTTGGGTGTACTTTCAGTATTGAAATTGAAATTTATTGTCTCATGAATTTACACATATAATAATGTGATAAATTATTTTGAGAAGCACATATTGCTTCAAAATTATTTTATAATATATAAATTTTAAAATTTCCATAATGTTTAATATATATTATATATGAATTTTTAGGGTGTTGGACCTCAAGAATATACATTGATAAAAATGAAAATTGTACCACCTCTTCCTCAAAAATTGAGGTAAATGAAATTTGTATAATATGTTATTGAAATTTCAAATTATAAATGCAAAAGTTTCTGTGCAAGAGTTTCTGGGGGAAGAGCAGTTTTATTTAATTTCTGTTTGTTTCAAAACTAAAAATTTATTATTAAGGTTTAAAAAGAAAATTTAGAAAAACAATATAGTTCGTATTTATTTTATTATTTTAACAATTTTTTTTTGAAATAAATAAGTAAAAGTTTTTGCATTGATTTAAATAATTTAAATAAAGAAATTAGAATAAAAAAAATAACAATTTTTATTCTCTCTCATCATTGTAGCAGTTTCACTGGGTTTTCTGTGTTTCTTGTGGCAGCCACTTTGAGACCAGAAACCATGTATGGTCAGACTAACTGTTGGGTAAGACCAGATATGAAATATGTTGCATTCCAGTTGTTTAATGGTGATATTTATATATGCACTCACAGAGCTGCACGCAACATGAGTTACCAAGGTTTCACTAGTGAAAATGGCAAAGTTTCTGTTCTCATGGAATTGGAGGGTAAAGTAAGGATTGAAGCAATTTATTTTTTTAATGTTTTGTGTATTCCATTATTTTATAATGTTTGATAAAATAAGTAATAATATTTTAGGATATTTTGGGGCTGCCACTACAGGCTCCTTTGACATGTTACGATATTATTTACACCCTGCCCATGCTTACAATTAAAGAGGACAAAGGTAAGATTTAGATCCTAAAAACTGATTTTATATAACTTTTTATAGTTAGAAATATCTTATACTGTCTGTTGTATTATATTTAAATTTTTCACTGGAATTATAAGGAATGTTAAGTTTATATATTTTAGAAAATATATTAGTATTTAAAAATTGATATAGATATGGTGTTGGTTATTTAGGCATTAATTTAATATCTGATTGGATTTTTTAGGCACCGGGGTTGTTACTAGTGTACCATCAGATTCTCCGGATGATTATGCTGCATTAAGGGACTTAAAGAAAAAACCAGATTTGCGAAAAAAATTTGATATAACAGATGAAATGGTCATGAAATATGAACCAGTATGTTGATTGCTTTTTTTGATCCATCATTTTGTCAGCATTTTCTTAGTTATTAAAGTTGTTTTACTATTAAAGAGTTTCATAGCATTTGTAAAAAATCAAGGCTGTCCAAAAGGAGTGTTAATGGGTGCAGGTGCACAAGGCTTTTGAATTTCTTGTGTTGCCAACTGATTTTGCTAAATTAAAATGGTACTCCCATCTTTTTTTTTTATTTATTTAATCAGAATGTACTTTGCGAACTTGCAAGATGATATTGATTATAGTGATTTATTTTAGGAAATCTAAATTTGTTGTTGAATTTTGTCTTCCAAGATAATATTTTTAAAAAATAATTTATTTTAATGGTATCTAAATGTTGTTACTGTACTGGGAATTATATTAACCTTACGAATAATTGTTTATTGCATGAGATTTAGCATAAGTTAAGAGTGATATACCTTCTGAACCATTTTATCTGTCAAATTTTAATTTGCTATAAAATATAAGAAGAAAAAAAATAATTTTTCATAAATTTATCCAAATAAGTTTCTTTTCAAATTGTATTTTATAAGCATAAGAAACAGTTTTATCTTTTCAAAAATTAACATGTTTTGTTATAGAAATGTTAATTTTATTAAAATAATTTATTTATATTTTATATACTCCTTATTATACCAATTTGTACAATATAGTAAAGGCACTAATCCAAAATAAAATATTATTTTAAGGAACATAATTTGTTTCAAGACCCTGCAAGTTAACTTCACATGTCCTACTTTTGTTGTTATGTTTGGTAAAAATGTCTTGCATTTTAAATATTAAAAAAAAATTATTTTATGTTTCTATTGCAGTGTCAGTAATTTGTAATGAGTCAAAACAAAAAAAAATTATGAGGGAACATATGAATACATACATGCAACAAGTTGAATGTATGTATTAGCAAGCTCTCTCTTCTTAAGAAGTTATTTGTGCTTTTTTATAAAATTTGTTACATAAAGAGTTTGATTGCATAAATACTAAATAATTGTGTTACTGTTAATATAAAATCATTTTAATTCTGAATTTCTTTGATTTTTGAAATTAATACTGATTTATTAAAAATAAGCATTAATTCTGAGAGTGTTTATAAAATTATTAATAACATAATAAAAGTAATCTTAATTTTAGAAATTACTGTATTATTAATGAATACATCTATATCTAGCAACAGCTCATGAATTGTGTGAATTCATTTTTTTTTTAGATCAGAATTTTAAACCAGTAAAAAAATTCATTTTTTTTATCCAGTTTTGTTCCTTTAGTTTTAAATAGAAAAAAATCTTGTAAATTATTTTCATGATATTTCATGAAAATAATTACCTTTATTAATAATACCTGATTAATTAATTAATAATACCTGAAATAAAATATATTCATTTGATTAAAAAAAATTTGAGGTGTATGTCACCAATGTGGTTTGGACACCCAATGGACTCCCAATCAGAAAGTTATTAAACTACCAAAGATTAGACTCATGTTCTAACAGTAACATTAATATTTTATTAAAAGCATAAAAAAGAAATTTAAGTGAAAGAAAACACGTATATTAAAGCTGTCAACTTGATCAACTAACAAAGAGGAAGAAAGTCGGACATGGATGAAAGAACTAAGTTGCTTCCTCAGCAATTCATCTCCCTCACTGCTTGCTTTCCAGTGCTGCATGGGAAGAGAAAAAAAAAAGTACTTTAGTTCACTTCTGCTTCAGGTGGCTTGCTTTACTAGAATGGCCCGCTTGTTCTAGCAGTGGTAGAGTGAAGGCAAGCTTAAATGGTGAGCCATCACAAGTGACCACAAATTCTTCATATTTTGATTTTGATGAATTTATTTTCATGAATTTTTGTTGCTATTTCTGATTATTTTTTTTATTAAGTGCAAGTTTCAGTATTGTTATTCTGTAAGTATTATTTTTAAATACTTTCTTGGGAATATTAGTTATTGGTTCTCTAAAAGTTTTTCTAATTATGAATATTGATAAATTTTCAACTATTTCTTTTTTATTTGCATCATTTTCAAGATTTGTCAACAATACTTCATTTAAAGTTATTTTTCTAGGTTCCTATTATAGAAATGCCTGAATTTGGTAACATGTGTGCTGTGACTGTTTGCGAAGAGCTGAAAGTTCAGAGTCAAAATGATAGGGATAAGCTGGCCCTAGCAAAGGACAAAGTCTACTTAAAAGCCTTTTATGAAGGTGTGAGTAATATTTTTCATTTGTTGAATTAATTCATTCTTCTATATTCATAATCAAATTGCATATTTTGCAAATTTTTTTTATTCAAAATAATTGTTGAAGTGTATAATTATATGTAGAGAAATAATATTTAAATCATTGTATGTTTAAAAAATAGGTCTTCCCATTTTTAATTTATTTTTTAGTTATTATTTAATGTTTAATATAGAATTTGGTTTGATGTATAATTTAATCTTTTATTTAAATACTTATTTTAAAAGAATCTCTGAAATACCCTTATTTAAATATTAATTACTGATTGTAGGTTATGTTGGTTGGAAATCACAAAGGGCTCAAAGTTCAAGATGTCAAAAAGTTGATTCAAAAAGACATGATTAATAAGGTAATATTTGGATTTTCATAGTAAAATTTCAGGTTTCTTAAAATCCTGTAGAAAGAAAGGGTCTTACAAATCTTTCAAATACTCTTTGTGTTTTATAATTCAGATTAATTGTTTATGCATGTATACATTGAAAATGAAATTTATATTCTTCTGAAATGCATGGGGGTGACAAAGTTTCGTAGGGAATAATTTTATCTCATAATTTAAAATTGGGAAAACTTGTTCCCCCTTTAATATGGCTCTTTTTTACTTATTTTGACGATATAACACATCAATCAATAACTCCCGAGACTAACATTGAAAACAATATTTTTTTTGCAAAATTTTTTTTCATTCATCAACATAACACCTTTTGTTAATCACCTTTTAGGGTGATACAATCGTTCCAACGCTTTTCCAAATATTTTTTTTTTCCGCAAGAAATCTTTTTAGTTGCGAGTAAATAGCGATAAACAGCTTTCTGAATCATCGACTCGTTGCTGTTTTTGTTCCATCGAAAGCAATCGCGGCACCCACTTGGAAAAAACCTTTTTCATGAAGGATAGTAAATACACTTCCATATGATATCTGTGTCATCTCAGCAATCTCACAGAGCTTCACTTTACGATCTTTCATTATAATTTTTATCACTTCACTCACATTTTCCGGTGTAACGGCTTCCACAGGTCTACCCGAGCATTCTGCGTCATTTGTGTCGGTACGACCACGTTTAAACTCGGCAAACCATCGACAAATCGTTGCTTTTGATGGACAAGAGTCCGGGTAACATTTTTCAATCCATTGTTTCGCTTGCACGGTGTTTTTACCCATTAAAAAACAATTTTTTATCAGAACACGAAACTCGGTTTTTTCCATTTTTTAAACAAACTACAAAACGACTTTACTCCAACCTCGATAATTCAGCTGTTTCTGGTCCGATCGACTTAAAATTTTGACACATTTCAAGCAAAGGTTAGTACTCTAGAAAGACCTTGTTACTGGTTTACTACGAGCGCCATCTCTGGGTTAGTCTCGGGAGTTATTGATTGATGTGTTATAACATTTATAAATTTGTTTTTCTTGAGTTATTGATATAATTTGACTTTCATGAGAATTTTATATATTTTTAAGCTTGTGCATTTCAGTTTTGTTTCTTCGACTCTATTTATTAAAATATTTTAACTCAGTAATTGTTATTTAATTTTCATTTCATAATTTTAAAATTGTTGTGTAATTTGAATTTTTTATATGTTTTAAAGGATATGTTACAGTTAGTATTTTAATGAAGTTTTTAAAGTTATTAATATACTTTTTTTTAAAGAATGAAGCAGTTCTATACATGGAACCTGAAAAGAAAATCATGTCCAGATCAGGAGATGAATGTGTAGTTGCACTTTGTGACCAATGGTTTGTTTTTTAAAATTCATCAAATTAACTTATATATTTAAAATATATATTCAATGAGTACAGGAATTTTCCAGTTAACATTACTTAATTATCTCTTTTAAAATAGACTTGAAAGCAGTGTTAATGCAGTTATGGACAACTTCAAAATGTGGGTGGAGCTATCAATGTCATATTTTTTTCCTTCTGGGTTAAATGATTTATTTGTTATCCTGGTAGGAGTGATAACTAAAAAGAAACACTTTTTTTTTTTTTTTTTTAACTATTGAGTATAGCTACCATTTGTATTTATAGTACAGTTAAATCACATAAAAGCAAATGATAGCTGTAGCTGTAATGACAACTAAGGGTCTGTTACAAAAATATCCTAACCGGAACTATAAAACAAATGTAATTCCTACATACAAGTTAAGTCAAAAACAGTTTTAAAAATAAACTAATTAAATGTTGTCAGTGACAAATTTTTGGTAGAAACTTTCAAAACAATTTGGATATAAAGTGGGTTTTATCTCTGCATCCCTTGCATGTAAATGACATTTTTTTCTCCGAAATTCTTTACTATGTAAAAAATATATTTTGCTTTTATAATCTGCAGGAGTTGGAATTTTTTCATAGAAATATTGCAATTCAGTAAGATTTGATTGATTTGTGTGTTTGCTTGATGGACCTGGTTCATTAATAACTGAAGGTTTATAAAGTTAAGACGACCGTCTTTACTTTTTATTACAATGTCTTTACCAATTTTTATTTTGGTTGGAACTTGAATAAAAAATTATATAAGGCTATGCCTGAAACTTAAAAATGTTTCTAATTTTTCTTTTTCCTTCTCTTCCTTTTTCTGGTGAAATTTCTTGTGTATGAAAGAGAATTCAAAACACATTAAGTCCAACAAATAAAAAATTACCTTTTTATACTATTGTATATTTTTATGTGGTGAAGAGTCCTAAGTGATATCAAAATTTTCCTTCTTTTAATCACTTTTTAGGTCTGACAAGTAACCTGATAGGATAATTTACTTGTTTTTTCTTATATTTAAACATAATATTATGACTACTCACTCTTGTTTATTTATGAAAGGAAATAATCATGGCGGTTGGTTCCTACCGTCATTACCTACTGACAAGATAAATATTTGACTATTATAATCATTTTGTCCATAAATGTAAATTACATTTTCTGTGATAAAATTAAAATTAAATGAAATTGTTTATCATGATTCTGCCTTGATTTAATATAATAAATGTAAAGTAATATTTTATGATTTATCCCTAAGTCTTGCTTAATTTTTATTCATTATTGTAATTCCATTGGTTATTTTATCAAATGTCAAATATAGTTACAAGATAATGCACAGTATATTGAAAATATTTTTTGGGGATTGTGCATTATCCTGTATTTCTTATTTGTTTATCCTAAGTAACTGTTCATATGGTATGCATTCAATCCAGTTAGTGATAGCTTCAGCAAATGTAGAATTTGTTAGAGAATGTTGTGTAATCTATAGGTGAAAAATGACGATAATTTTCGTTTTATAGGTATCTTGACTATGGTGAAACTACTTGGAAAAATCAAGCACTACTTGCATTGAAAGGGATGGAACTCTACCATGTAGAGGTTCGTCGAAATTTCTTAGCAACATTTGATTGGTTGAAAGAGCATGCATGCTCCAGATCTTATGGATTAGGTAATCATCCACAGAATTATTTCATAATTAAATTATATATTGAACTCTGATGGTTTTGATTGTTTGAATGTTTAAAAAAAATTTGTTTTAGATGTGAGGAATAGAGACAAACTCACAATAACCTTCAGAACTAATAAAAACATCTATCTGGAAAATAGAATTATTCTATTTACATCAAATGAACACTAAGAGTTTGAATTAGTTATTGTTCTAATCACCCACATCTGAATGATTGTCTTAAACATAAGTTTTCAACTGTAGTGAATCTACTCTCATTTTTAGGAAGAATTTTAAAACTTGGCATGTGAGCATTTCATTGTTTAAATACGGAAAAGTCAGGTTTAATTATATAATGGTCTTGTTCTATTTTCAATTGGCAGCTGTAATCAATATCATTATTCGAATGAAAAATTTTAATTAAATATTTGTTAACACTGATCCACTATTGTTAATGATGAAACTTTCATTTGTAAGGAATTATCTGGACTCTTGTCACAAATGCTATTTTGTATAAATTTTCTAATGATATAAGTGGAAAATTGTTATATCTTTTACAAAGTTCTGTATTAATTTTGGACGATAGAACTGAAGCTTCTCAGTTGTACAATTGTTTTTTAAACTTTGTAATTAATGTATTTTTCTGTATGTATCGATAAGTTTTTGCTAAATTTTCGATCTCTTGCTTTTATTTCTTAATCATCAATACCCTCAAAATATATTTATCACTTGCACAAAAAATATCTTAGATAATTTGGAAGCTTTTAGATATCTTTACACTCTCTACATTATGAAACAATTTTAAATGCTGAAGGCAAACCGAATTCCTAAAATGATCTATATGCCATATTTCTACTTTTTTACTTAAATCAGAACACCTATTTATAGAAACTAAACTGAAGTATGTATGTGTACAGATATTTTTTGATACATATCTGTATTAAATAATTAGATGTACTGACATAAATAATCATGAATAAAAATGCTAATCTTAATTTCAGAAATATCAAACCACAATGTAAAATACTATATATTTTTATTTTAAATTTAAAAAGTGTATCTGATATAGTTGCTATTAAAATTTTGTGTATGGTTTGAATTTGTTCAATATTTATTCAGATACTTCAGTATCAACCTTACAATAGTTAAGATCAAAGTATATTACAAATGATAAAAAACTATATAGGTTTTTTTTTTTATATACATATTCAATTATTTAACAATAGCAATAGAAATTTCATTATTTATCATTTTTTCAGATAACATTTAAAAGTTATGAATTTAACTTAGGTGTATTATAATATTGTAGTATTAAGTATTGTATTTATAATTAAGTCATGCACTACAGCTAAAGAGTAAGAAAAAATTCTCTTAATTGAAAGCTGGATAATCTAATCTATTTTAAATGAAAAAAGTCAAAATATCCATGATTTTTTTTAAAAAAAATTTCAATTTGATTTTAAAAATGCTTTGATCAAATCTACTTCAATTTTATCTTCGTTTATTTTTACTTTTTTTTCTATTTTTATATAATTACTATTGTTGGTAAATATTATTTGTTAATATTTTCAGGTACCAAGCTGCCTTGGGATGAAAATTGGTTAATTGAATCTTTATCCGATTCAACCATTTATATGGCATACTATACAGTAGCCCATTTACTACAAGGTGGAGTAAAAGGCAGCATTGATGGAATGAAAGGATCCCCCTTAGCTATAAAGTAAAATAGTTATCAATTATTAAATTAATTTTCAAAATGCATTTGTCATAAAATTAAAATCACGTAATTTTTTTATTCTTGCCTTTGTTTATTACTTCTAGACCAGGTGATTTGACTCCTGAAGTTTGGGACTATATATTTTTTAAGGATGCTCCGTATCCTAAGACTAAAATGGAAAAAAGTGTACTACTTAAACTAAAGAGGGAATTTGAGTTCTGGTATCCTATGGATGTCAGGTGTTCTGGAAAAGATTTAGTGCCCAATCATTTAACTTATTTTATTTATAATCATTGTGCTATATGGCCTTCTCAGCCAGAGAAATGGCCCAGATCAGCTAGAGCAAATGGACATTTACTTTTAAATTCTGAAAAGGTAAAGTGAAATATGCTTTTTATTTATATTTTGTAGGAATTCAAAGTCATTTCTTGCATTAAAATCTGTTCAGATTACTATTTAGTGTATATACAAATGGTAGTCATAACCACATGTGTTTCAACTCAAAATTTAGTTGAAATAATTTTTAATCTAATGTTTTGAATCAGAAATCGATTAAATATTCACTAATATTAAAATATGTTATGAAGAAATATTAGTTTTTTTTTTTTTTTTTAAAGATAAAACATAGTTAGAAACATAGTCTAACGATGGACTGATTTTATAAGCTATCAAATATACTGTTTGTTTATGTTTGAAATTTACTAATTATTAATAATTATATGTAAAAATATAGTGCTAGTGTTATTAAAAGTATAGCTTTTTATCACTTTTAAAACTATTCTATTTTTTTAGATGAAATAATGTTTGATGATGAAAATATACTTTTGATCCGTTTTCATTTTCCAAATTTTTTTTTAAAAAATTTACGTATTAAAAAAAAGTACAAATTTGTATTTATGCTTTGTTGGGCTTGTAAATATTCTATGTATTTGAATGAACTTGTCCTTCTTATAGCATTATTTATTTTTATTATATCCCCCTGTGTTTTTGTTTGAAAAGGCTACTTGAGACCTGAAACTAATGAAATCTATTCCGATAGACATAATTCAGGATTTTAACAGTACTTTCTAAGAATAATATTTATAGGCTTATACAAGTATTACATGTTTTCGTCTTTCAGATGTCGAAATCAACAGGAAATTTTCTTACTCTTTCTGAAGCTGTAGAAAAGTATTCAGCTGATGGTATGTAATATCCATTGAAACTTATCTTGTCTGGAAAAGCTATATTTTTTATGCTTCCTTCATGATATCTATTTTTTATTCAAATGTGTAGTAAAAAGAGGAGAAATAAAACTTTATTTTGCATAAAAATTCTTAGAAGTTTGTCAAAATTAAAATGATTTGTATCTGAAAATGTTCCTATGGTTCCATTGAAACCTATGGTTTTAATGTTTAATATTTGTTCTTATATTAATGGAAATATAAGAACATTTGAAAATAATTAATGAAATGATTGATATTTTCAGATGAAGAAATGTTTTAATAGTATCTATTACCTTACAGGGATGAGGATGTCTCTTGCTGATGCTGGTGATGGTATAGAAGATGCTAATTTTGTGGAAAGTATGGCTGATGCTGGAGTTTTGCGTCTATATTCTTTCTTAGAATGGGTCAAAGAAATGATAGCAGCTAAAGATCAGTTGAGGAGTACTACGGAGGAAACTTTCAATGATAAAGTTTTTTTTAAGTATGAAAAAATTCATTTGCTGAAAATGCATTTTAAAATATTAACTGATTCTTTAAAAAAAAAAAATCTGTCATAGTAAGATTAGCTAAATCTCCTATATTGAATTACTAATATAAATTTGTCCGACAAAATTAATCTTCAAAAGTAATTAATACATTTTTTTTCTTTCTTTCTTTTTTATTTTATTTCAAAATTATTCATGTAAAAGATTATTTTCAATCTTCTGTTGGGGGCAAAGCTTTTTGTTCTTTCGAAGAGATATTTTTAAACCTATGTTAGGTATAATGAACTCTAAAAGAATTGTAATATGTCTGAATTTCATAGAAATATGTCCCATTTAATTTTCTAGTCTACACTATTACTATGAAAAAGGGCTAACATTCATAATATTTTATAGAAAATTTGAATTCCCAAATCAATTCTGCAAAATATTATAAGATGCCCCCCCCCCATATTTTTAAAATCCATGCTTGCAATTAGAAATTGTTAATATTTGAACTAAAATAATAAGATGAAGAAATATTTGTTAATTATTAATACTTTTTAAAGCTTTTTATCACTTAAGGTAAGATTGAAAAAATTTGTTGCTTATGGCTCCTTTTAGCAGAAATAATGACTCTGATGTCAAATAAAATATAAAAACAATCAGTTTCAGATTATCATTGCAATAACCAAACAATTCAAGCTATAATTTCTTTGTAAACTTTAACTTGAGCAAATGAAGTGTTAGATTAAAAGTGAAACTATTACTTTTTAAAATTTAATTTTTTTATATTGTTTAAATTTTTAAGAAGAGATTACACAGTTCTTTATTTTAATTACAGTGAAATAAACCATTGTATAGTTGAAAGTGAAAGGAATTATGAGGAGATGTTATATAAAGAGGCCTTGCGAACAGCTTTCTTTGAACTTCAAGCAGCTCGAGACAAATACAGAGAGCTCACTGTAAAAGAACTAATGAGTCGAGATTTAGTGTTTAAATTTATTGAAGTTCAAGTCCTTCTTCTGAGTCCCATCTGTCCTCATATTTGTGAGCATATATGGAAACTCCTGGGAAAGGTGATATATTTTTGCTTAATTATTTTCTGTTCAATTTTAGTTTATAGTTTACATATAGATAAAAAAAAATATTTTTTAATGGAGATATTTTGTTTTTAATTTAAAAAAGTTGTTCTACAGATGCATTTTTTTACTATAGATTTTATTCTATTAATGAATATAATTGTTTTGTGTGTAAATAATGTGTTGATTACCTAGCTAAAATTTGAATAATATGCATACACATATAATTATAAACATTTGTATTATTGAGCTGCTGTTCCCCCCCCCTGGCCATCCCACTGGGCTGGTAATTTAGATTTAAATGTTCCCACAAGTAGGATAAAAAAAAAGTGTTATCTTTATAAATTTTTCTTTTCTAAATTGGTGACATGTTCCTTTGAAAACCACATACATTTTCAGAACATAAAAAAAATCATCACTGCTTTTTTTTTTTTTCAGAATTCTAATTTGGTTATATATTTTTGGAATCTTTTTAGTTTAATTCTGATATGTAAACCCTAATAACTTTGATAAATATAAAGTTTATTGACTAAAATAGTGCATGTAACTTCAGTAATGATTTTACTAAAGATTACCTAATGAATCAATGAGGTTTCTGTATATTTAAGAACGAAGGACTGGTTCAAGCTCTAGCTTTATAATTTGGCCATAGTTCAAAATTATGGGATTTGTTGCAAATAACCCATAAATCAGTTCTAACGGAATTTTTAAACAAAATTAAATTAAATTTTGATTTAATATCTATGTGATACAGTTCACAACCTTGTGATTTGTAAATAAAATACAGAATTGATTAAATTCAATATTGATCACCCTATATTGTGTTCAGATCTGTAACAAGTCTTGGTTCACCTGAAATGTACTCGCAAGTATACTTACATATATGTTTTAAATTATGTAATTCTTATATCGTAAATTTGATTTACTTCTGTGTGTTTAATTTCAGTAACTTAGTCTTTAGACATGTCTGGACAAAAATAACCATACTTGATTTTTTTGAAGGAATCTTATATATAAAGTAAAAAATGTACGTGGGAAGGTTTGTGTCATCCCTCATGGCTGTTTTCGTCATTGTTAAATTTATTTTTATAAATAAATAAAAGCTATGTATTTATTCAACCTTTTATTTGATGTATTGTTCATTATAGATTATCACAAATTCTGCTGGGCAAATTTATTATAATTTTAAAAATGTTGTGAACTTTTAACTATTTCTTCATAATTTGATTTAACTGTTATTACTTCAGATTTCTTTTATCCTTTCGCTTATTTTTCCATTCTGTATAAAGTCTTTGTATAACATAATGGTCTTAGCAAAAGTCACATAAAAAAAAAAAAGTGCCAAATGGTTACCTCGTTGAAAACACAATCGGTTAGTTATCTTACGTAATGGGAGCAAAAAAAGCAAACTCTTGGTAGATGAATTGTATTATTTTTTAAATTTTAATTTTCTGTGGGTCATTAAATTAAATAATTACGTTTTAATATTTTTTAAAACTTCTTTATCCATTCCTCCAATTATATTTATGAATTGCTGCTGTTTAATTTAAATGAATTAAGCTTACAATAATTTGTATCTCGTTTATCGTGCCTTTTGCATCTGTGGAATTTATTATATGTGTTGCATGTTTTTATGAGAAATAGAGTGACAAAGGCTATTATCCCTTTACATTTGTGTTAAAATTGTGTTATTATATTAATTGTAATTGATAATTAATCAAAATCATCTGCTTTTTCAAAATCAACATGAATAAAACAATTAAAGATACAAATGAATACTTCTATGATATTTTAATGACTATCTGGGTAGTAAGAATTTAAACTATATGATGAGTTAGAACATAGAAAGCTGATAGTAAATTTTGAGTTTAAAGTTCATTGTGTTTACTTCTTTTATGTCCTTGAATAATTATTCTACAATAATTAAGTGTTAAAAGCTCTGTATCAACAATGGATTGATAGAAAAGGCATAAACTGTCAGCAACTCTTCTTACTAAGTATTGTGTTTACTTTTTTCCCAAAAACTTATTGTAGTGCAATTTGAAAATTAAAGGAAATTTAAATCTGGACTTAATTAGGAAAATTAAAATAATTTCTCTATTCAAAATAGAATTCTGTAAACAGTTAACATTCTGTATCAAATTTCATATCTAGCTCTGCATTAAAATGTATAAATGTCTCCCAACTTTTGGTATCTTCACTTGTAGAAGTAATTTTTGTATTTATTCCCCCCCCCCTTTATTTCTAATTAATACATGTAAGGTAGGTAAAATATCTGCAATCAGTAAAAGTGATTTCGCCAAAGTGAGTCACTGAGAAGACTATAACATACAAATACGAGTTAGATTTAATTTAATATTTTACTCTAGTTATATGTTTGTGGCATTGTATTTTATTATTGTAGTATTTTCTTCTTCTTTTTTTCCAATAGTTATTTGAAAAAATTTTCTATCACTAATTAATTTTTTTAAAAAAATTGTTATATTGTTTTACAGCAAGAAAGTATTATGAAAGCAAAGTGGCCCAAGGTAGCATCTGTGGATAAAGTACTTCTAAAAGCATCTGCTTACTTCATGGATGTTGCACATACTTTTCGACTAAGGCAGAAAAATTTGAAAGGAAAGGTAATTCTAAGAATAATTATATATGTGTGTGTGTATTGTTGATTAACTTTTATTTTGTTGTGTTTGATTTATTTGATTTGCATTTATCTCCTTTGTTTATTATTACTGAAAGTTATATTTCATCTAGATTAATTTTTTAAGTAGTGTTTCAAATATATATAGATGAAAGGTTGTAGAACTTTTTATTGGTATTATTACTTTCAACAGACATAAAAGTAAAATAGAAAATCATTTACAGAAAATTTTTTAAGTAATTTTTATGCACACAGTATTTTCTTGATATTCTGACTGATATAACTATAGGTGTAAAATGTCAAACACACAAAATAACTGAATCTGTCACAAATTTACTGTTTTGTGTAGATTGACTACATCATTACAAATGTTATTAACTGCAATATTTTACATAAAATAACATTCTGTAGATTTTAAAACTGTGTGAAACGTATTGAATTCAAGTAGTTTTAAAAAGAGATAGTTTTTTTACATATACCGAGTTACTTGATGTACTTATTAAAATTTCTATGGTAAATTTGTATTAAAAAAAAAATTAGTTACTTTTAAATAAAAGCATTTATTTAATGGTTAGTATTATTTGTTTAAAATTATTTTATATTTTCATTTTTGTTCTTTGTTTTCAGAAAGGAGTATCAGTGGCCAAACCTACACATGCTGTAATATGGGTTGCAAGAACTTTCCCTCCTTGGCAGTCCCTTGTTTTACAAACTTTGCAAAAGTTGTACAAGGTATAAAAATTTTAGTATTTTTTAAATACCAAAATAATATAGCTTACATAAATGAGTGCTTTTAGGATTTTTGTTTTGTTTTGCTGTTTTTGTGAGATATATATATATGAATTTAAAATTTTATTTAAAAATTAAATTAGATTTTATTTGAATTCTTATTCAGGGTATTGCATAGCAACAAAATCATTTTTTTTAACCCTACTATAAAAATGACCCTCATTTCATGATGCAGCCTTTTGATACTGCACTGGACCCTTCATTGGACATTTGACCAACATTATATATATATAAACATGGTTGGTAGTCAAATGCCCATTACAAAATCACTCTGCCTATGCAGATTATCACTTTCATCGGTACCTAACCACATTGAATGTTTGAATGGTGTTACTGAAGGGAGGAAAAATTAGTACAAAAAGAGTATCAGAGAAATTATTCCTGGTTTGAAAACAATGAATATTGCAAGTTTTTATGGTAAATGTGTTTTGCAATCTAGCATCCATTGCAAAACCAGGTTGCAGGGATGGAATATTGGTTTCATTGTTACCTAACTGAAAGAGTCTCATGATCATTACTGTTCAAGATTGGTGATATACTTTTCCATAAGGGCTTTCATTGGTTTTTATTCAATTCATTTTACATGTCTTTTTACAACTGCAATACTTTGAAATTTGCCATTCTGACATCATCTTGTTTCCTGTTGAAATGACTTAGAGTTTGAAAATCACAAATTTTTTGTTGTTTTAAGTGATTTTATGCTATTTACATGTTGTTCCATTTGGAATATCGAAATCAGAAGAATCTAAGACTCTACTTTGGTATATGCCCGACCGCCAACCTTTGATTTTTTATCCGCCAAATCATACGATCAGGCCTAACATGGCAACCAGTCAACCCGCTGTAACAAAATGGTGGCTTTCGGGCATATAGGGAAGTTGTTCTGAATCTAAATACTTGCTGTTTATGTTGTCATTTATGAAATGATTGATCTCTTCTTTCGCATAAACACAAACGTTTATTCACCACAAGACGACTCTTTAAAGCAAAAATGGCGTAAAATTACTCACTAATTTCTCGAAAAAAAACAAAAAAATTTCACTCAAAAGTCACTTTCTGCGTACATTTAATAAGAATAAGAACAAAACTCAACTGTTGCCATTCGCAACTACAAAACTATTAAAAACAAAGATACAAATCAGGTAGAGTGTCAATTCGACACGTTTCCTTCAAAATGCAAGATTTTCACTTTTTTGTCTATTGACAAAATGTCTTTTTGTTTCCTATTGTAATGTCTTTGAGTTTGAAAATAGCGCTTTTAGTGCCATTCCAGTGGGATTTTAAAAATCATTCCAAGTAATACTCTGAAATCGAGCTTTATCGTAGATTTTATATAATATTTGGATTCTCTTTCTTAGGCTGCAATTTGTATATAAAAATTACATTGGGTTAGTAGCTTGAAAATTTATATACACTAATAATCTGTGTCAAGCAACTTTCTGTAAACATGTAAAGTAAACCTATGAAGTAATTGGACGAGTTTAAATGATAAATAAACCAATCAATAGCATTAATTTATGGAATAAATTTATGGCTTAAAATAGTGATATCTCAACTCCTTGTTTAAGTCCATTTAAACCTTTTTTTAAAGCCAACTGCACACCAAACACCTGATTAAATTACTGATAAAGAATGGTACATAAAAATTTGGTTCAAGATTTAATAATATTAAGATGATCAATTATCCTCCTTTTGAGAGGATACATTTCTTTCGTAGGTTCTGTCGATTCTTGAAAAGAGTCCTCTTTCCTGTCCTCCTGTTCGATATTTTGAAATTATTTTGTGCTACCCTGGAACTAATGCCACAGTTGGAAAGAGTTTTTTCCATTGGTAACGATTTTTGAACAAGTGAGAAATCAAGATTGAATGTTTATACTCTAGCTGCAATACATATCGAAAAATTCAATATGAAAGATATTTTCCTGCTCAAATTTCCAATGTGTTGTTAGAAAAGGATATATTGACAAAAAATATTCATTCAATGGAAAAATACTCATTTAATTAAATAATTAAAAGAGATGTAGGCATAATTAGTGTATTTTTGTTTGAATGAATAAAATATTTAATTTATTTACATTCTACTTTTTTCTTAAATTTTTTCATCCCCATTTTCATTGTAAAAAAATTGTTTACCTTAACAATATATTATAATATTATTTTTTAATGAAAGAATTAAATGTGTTTTGACTTATGCTAGAATGATGTAAAAAATTAGTCATATTTACTAGGTATAATTATGTCTTTTTTTCCTTTGTCTCTTCTATTTTTATTGTAAAATTAATATATTTTGCAGGAGCCAGAAGGTCTTCCTGAAAACAAAGCGATAGCATCTGAACTTGGTAAGCTGTCTGATCTAAAGAAATACATGAAGCGGGTTATGCCTTTTGCTCAAGTTATGAAGGTATTGATTTTTGTGTGCTTGAAAAAAAATGTGTATTACTTGTATTATAATTTTGCATGATTACTTTCTAAAACTGTTCAGAAAGTCTAATCTCTCTTAAGGAATGTATACTAATTTTAATCAACTGTGGCAATCATTTTTTCCCCCCATAATTTATTTAACTGCTAAAAAATAATGTAAATAATTAATTCACTTTTTTTATATGATTTAAAAAGTTTCTCTAAGAATTGATATTTATGCATATTTAAAGAAAGTCTATCATAGTTTTGAAACTAATCTTTTGCTAGATATCTACTGTTAACTTTCTTCTTTTTATCCTTTTATTTCAATAATATGCCTGGAAGAATAATTATAAGTATTTTAAAACATTCATGTTGCTTGTGTTTTAGGAAAAAACCAAAAATCTTGGAATCAGTGCCCTGAATCTTTTCTTGGATTTTGATGAAATGGCTATTCTCAAGGAGAACAAAGAATATCTTACCAGTACTCTAGATGTAAGTTGATAAAAATTTAGTCACAATTACTTTTTTAATAATTAATAAACTTTTTTAATAATTAATAACTAATTTAATTTCCTTTTTTTCCTCAATAAACTTTTCCAATAGTTAGAAGAATTATCTTTCAAATACACTGATGAAACCGAGGATAAAGCTTTGGAGGACTGTTGTCCAGGAGAACCAATCATTATCTATTCTACTGCTGTAAGTTGCTTTTAGCATTTACTATAAATCAACTGTTTGATACAGTTTTTTTCCCCCCATTATGTAATTAAAAAGATTATGTATGTATTAAAAAATATATATTATAGTTTATTTAAAACTTTATATTTATTGTATACTAGTGCTCTGTGAACTCCCTCCCACCATTGATCTGTTAATATTTAAGTTATTGATCTTATGTTTTTCAATTGTAACTTTCTATATATGTTGATCAGGTTATAAAAATTGAAGAGTGCTCTTTATTATTTATGTTTAATTGATATTAATAATTTTTATCTGTAAATGATGCATGTAATATTTTTATACATATTTATATGCTTTATAGAAGGTAATAATATCGTGATAAAATATTTTAAATGTAATAAAATTTCATACATTTTAATGCCCTACTTGCTGTTTGAAATAAACATTACTGAAGATTATAAATCTAACATAAGGAATTGATATGAAGTTACATATTATATAAAGGAAGTGTATTTTTTCTTTACATAAACATTTTAAAATAGAATCAATATGTAGATAATTAATTATTACTTGTTTAAGTAAAAGTGCCTTTTTATGTGGAAATAAAATCCGAAAACTGAGATGTAACTGTTTTGTGATGTTTTGGTTAAGTTTGATACACTAACTTCTATTTGTCGTTTTTAGTCTTCTGTGTCACTGAAGTTGATCAATCAGCAACCACATAATGGGTATGTAGAAATCCAGCTTCCCATTTATGAAGGAACAACAGCATCTAGTTTGATTTCTCGAATTCGTAAAGCACAAAAGATACCAGGTAAAATTTTTATTTTGTATATCATTTTAAAGTTAATTAGATTTTCAAAACAGAAAACATTTTTGATATTGAACAGTTTTATATCTGGATTTTTCTTATTAAGATGTTTGAAGTTTAAACTATCAATTTATATTTCTTATTTTTACACAAATAATATTGATATATTTATTAGTAAATTGTTTGTTTGCAATTTCTTTGTCTTCAAAATCATCAAAAGTATTTGCCATATAA
Source organism: Nephila pilipes (assembly GCA_019974015.1). NCBI lineage: Eukaryota > Metazoa > Arthropoda > Arachnida > Araneae > Nephilidae > Nephila > Nephila pilipes. The sequence goes on from BMAW01053132.1 coordinate 279,215, forward strand.
AAATAATTTTCTTCAAAATTATGTAAGTAGTGGAAGTTGTCCTTGACTTATAAATTTCATCAAAATATTATTAAATCACAAATTTATAATTGTGATGTTACTTTATAGATATTTTGTGCATATTATTGAAATGTTAAAAATGTGAGCAAAATGATAATTTTACTGAAATCAAAAAATCCTTTCATTTTAATTGAATTTGAAAACTTTCATAGATTTTACTATTCCAGTTTTTTAATCTGTAAGTAACTGTGATAAGAATTTATTGTGTTGGTTGCCCCCCAGAATCCACAGCTAGAGTGTTTCTGGAAATTGAGCCTTACTTTGTGAAATAAATCAGTATCCTTCAAAACACTTGTTTAATAAATGTGATAGATAACCATTTGTATTGCTTCTTCTTTTTAACTGCACTAATCTTTAAATTACCAGGAATTCAGAAGTGTGCAGGAAAGAATGTATAAGTTATAAAAATTTCAAGATTTATTTTATTGATTAATTTATAAAGATTAAAATATTGTAGATATATTGTGGTTAAATTTAAAATAGTTAATAAAAATAAAATATTGAATACATCACAAAAAACATGCTAACAATACAATGTTTATGGTTTTGCTTATGTTGAGGAAAAAAAAAAGCTGATAAAAAATAGTAAAATTCAATTAATGCCATTGAAATAAATTTCAATTGCAAGAGATTATTAAAACATCATTTTGACATCTGTAGCTGGAAAGTTTTTTATAAAAACATTGGAGGTTGCATTTTTTCTTTATTCTATATGGGGGATCGAATTATGATGGGATTAAATGAAATAATTTTAGTGAATATATATTTTTCTTTCATATAAAATAATTTTCATCCTTAAATTACTTAAAATATATTGATATTTATTAAGAAAGTGGTAAAACAGCACACTATTGGTATCACGAAAGTCTAAAATACTTATTTATTTTTATTTGCAGAAGTGAAACAAGTAAAATTATACAGATATAATGACATAATCTTGGGACCTAGAACTATTCCAGTATTAGGAAAAACTGAGGATGGAAAATCTGTTCTCAGAGAAGACTCAAAGTTTTCAATTGAACTTGAAAAAGCTTCTATATCTCTTTCTGAGAATGGAAAGAAGTTTGAAATTGGTTCACAAGTGTCTTATGTAGTAGAGTGATAATATATTGTTTTAATAAAACAAATATCTTTAATATCTGAATATTCATGTGCGTTGGCCTGGGTGTTCTTCATTTTATTCTATGCAACATTGCTGTAATGTCAGCAGATAAACTGATCTTGATATAGCATGTATTGTTATTATATCATTTTTTTTAGTGTGTGTGTATATATGTGTATAATTTTATTATTGTGTAGAACATGGCAAAGTATATTGACTAGAATATTTTTTCTACAATACAATTTATAAACTCTTTATTAACGAATATGACTGTATTACAGAGCTTATATATTATATTTATTTTTATGGCATAGCTCTCAAAGCTATGCCATAAAAATAAATTTGCAAAGTCACAGGTTTTTTTTTTATTAATTAATTTATTTCAAGTAAATATTTTTAAAGAAGTATTCAATCTTTTAAAGGGCTTAAGTAAACTAATTTACTTTTTTTTTTTTTTTTGCAAATAAACTCTAGAACCTTTTAAAGATCTGCTTTCATGTATTCATATGTAGCATATTCTGACCATTTAGTCTTTCTTGGCCCATAGTGGATCTTAAAAATGTCTTTATTCTTTTTAAAGCACCAAAAAAATTTTTTGGCAATGGTGGTTATGATTGGTAAAACATTAAGTAACTTAAAATAAGCTGTATGAGCTAGGAAACATTGAAGAAAATTTTGAATACTTTAATAGGATTTCCCTCATTTTTTTTTAAAATCCAAAGTTCTATCTACAAAAATAACTCTCCAGAAATTATGTTTATACTTAATATAAAACATTGTGTTTATACTTGAGGATAAAATATATATAATTCAACTTTGTTTGCTCATAACAAACAACTTTGAAGTAACACTATAAAATAAATGTTTTTGAATTTGATGGGGTTTCAGGTTCAGGTATGTTATTTTGTTTGTGTAGTGAAATTATGACAGGAGAGAAGGGCATGTCCCTCTGGATCTGCTATTGAACATAGGTGTTTAATACAAAACTGAGATTGAAGATCATGTCATAATTTCCTGTTCTGTGCAAACATGTATGCCTTTATTTTTTCTATCTATTTTATATATTGAGAATAAACATGCCATGGTATTCCAGTTTTGTAACAGCAAACTTTCACTCCAAATGTGAAAAGTTAGAAATATGAGAAAAAGAAATGTCTTAAATGCTTATGCATCTCAAAATGAGCAAAAAAGAAGTGTTAGGGTTAGAGTAGGAATCTTTTACAAAATCAGAACCCTCAAGTCACTTGATCATGAAATGCAGTTGGTGATTTTTGTCACAAAAGAGAGTTTATAAAGTCAGTGAGGAATAAAAAGTTGTCTTTCGGGCACATCCTTTGAAAGTTAAGGGTTTAGAGAGAATCGACCATTTCGATACTTTATCTTTTTTGGATTTGGTATGAATCATTTCACCGTTCCAGTTCGGATTTATTTTTTTTGTAAGGAATTATTTTCAAGATCTTGTGGTCAGTGAGATATGTTCAAATATTTTTATTGGTCAAATTTGAAGAAGGGTTAAAATTTTTCTTGCTTAAAGGGTCTCAAAATTTTGAGAAAATACGTGTCAGAACCCTATTTTTTCTGAATGTTTTGGTGCCAAATGTTTAACGATACCTCCAAAATTTCCAGAGTTACCGAGAAAAGTGTAACCTTTTGTTATTTCTTAACTTTTTTTCAAAACAAAAATTTTTAGCTTTTGTGCAGGTTTTCACAGAAACTATTTGTCGTACTCATATTAGTTTAAAATTTTCACACATATGTTCAAAATAAACTTCTTTATGACTTATGCATAACACACACACAATTTTTAGAAAAAAATATTAACAGAAAAAATTTTATGTGAAATTTGGATTTTTTTTCTTAAAATTTCATAATTTGCTAAATGATTGTATTAAAAATAAAGTTTTCTTTTAAATTCTTTGAAAAAGTATACATAACTTCAAAATTGGCAATTTTTTGATAAAATAATATTGCTTTTGTAAATTTTGATCTATGTTGTATTTCCGAATCCTGCACTCAGTAAAATATTGGTTTTCTTAATTTTGGGAAAATGCCCAATTTTTAAAATTATATAAAAAATATAAGATTGGTTTTTATTAACGTCGTTCTAGTAGCAATTTCTCTTACAAGGGCTATTGGTGACGCACCTCGAAATTCTGAACCACTAGGACTCGCCACGCCTTCGGAAAGACTTGGAACGTCGACAGATTTAACGTACATCAGTCCCGCGACAACGCGGGTCTTTAGTGAAATTTTATCAGCGAAGCGGGGGTGTTATTCTACATAAAGTGATCTTGACTTGTTAGAAATTCGTTCGCGGCTGGGAGCCTTCAGGGGCTTACATTCTTTAAGTAGATATGGAAATCATGACACTCCGAGGCACCGTAGTGATCTTTTTTACAACGTTTTTCTGTATTTCACTTGGTGTGTGTGTGTCATCAAATTTTCGATCGTTAATTTAACCAACTTCCCATTAAGCTAGAGCTCTGAAACTTTGCGAATCGTTCTTACTCTCCTAACAATGCAATATTTAGACATTTGTGACTAGTTTTGACTAATATTTCAATAATTTTTTTAAAGACATAATTTGTGTAGTAACCTGGCGCCATCTGTGGAAGATATATTGAACTACGCAGAGCGAGTGATCTTAAAGACGAGAGAGATATGAAGTATCTTACAAAGTTTTAACTAATATTTCAATAAATTTTTTTAATAAACTTTGCCACCATTTAAAAACGTTTTTTTTTTTTTTTTTTTAATTATTTTCCCATGTGGTTTACTATCTTTGGTACACACGAGTGACGCGCCGACCGGATATCCTAGCGAGCCATCTCTAATTGTGGCATTTTTCATGTGTAAACCAATTTTCCTTTTTTCGCATGTCTAGATCATGGTTAGTTTTATGTGAGCAAACAAAGGCTATTATCCCCTTCTCCAGATTTTTTTTTTAATTCAATAAAATATTTCATCTTTTGCAAGAATTCTCTGAAAACTTGTTTATTAGCTATTGTTCTCATTTTCGACCCTTGATCTTGTCAATCACTTATCTTTTTTTCAACTTCATGTCTAGACCACAGTTTAATCTTGTTTGGCGCAGCATAGCCATAGCTGCCTCTTGCGCCAATAAACTTTACATTCACTCACTCACTAGCTATTGTTCTCTCCAAAAATTCTTTGAAAGTAATATTGTTCTGTGGGTCTATCTTGAGAAGAATTCTGTGGGACGCGTATTTATTGCAAGTTCAAGTGCTTGATATTTCCTCTCTTCTATTTTTTGTCCATTTGGATATTATGTCTATAGTGAGGATATTTCCTAAAATTTCGAAATATTTGCATGAATAAGAGCGTTCCTTAGTTCTCATTCTTTTGTGAAAAATATCGTTATTGATGTCTTATATATTAAAGTCAATGTAATATTGGATTCCGCTACCGATTTTGCGAGATAATCCGCCTGTTCATTCCAAAAAATTTTTCGAATGTTCCGGAATTGGAAAGCAGAATCATCTGAGTGTGAAAAGGCTGCTGTATGAACATTTTACTGGCTAATCTATGAATACTTTTGGGGATTTATTATTGCAATTTTTTAATGAAGAAAGCACATAATAGCTATCGGAGAGAATTAAAAGGTTTTTGTTTTAATTTTGTTCATCTAGAGCTTGCATACGGCAAGTGCTTCTGCTGTAAATTTAGAATTGATATGATTTACTCTGTAGACAGAAGATGCATTTTTTGTGATACTTGCTCTTGATGTCATACTTTGATTTTTTGACGTATCTGTAGTAATTATGAAAAAATCTATGATTCACTATTTCATCAAACTGTCCGTTTATTACATGAGCTGGTAAATTTTTACTTTGAAATCCAAATTGTCCACCTTGTTTGGCACATCTGGCTCTTGCGCCATTAAATCCCATCATCACTCATAAAGACTGGAAATGAGTTTAACCCCCTTATTGAATGCAGCTTCAGACTCTATCGTTTTTCTTGCACTCAAAGAAGTTTTTAAAAAACCGCACTGCTCTGTTATTTTATAAAATGTTGGTGTTTTTGAGAAGAAAAAAAAAAAAATGAAATGTTCTGGTCACTTCTTTTCGCTACGCTAATGCCGCAAACCTCTGGAAACTAAACTTCGACAGTCTGGCTATCTTAAGCCTTCCTCTAATATTTTAGTGAGTGAATGATGGTGCAAGAGCCCAATCTGGTTGTGCTGCGTCAAACATTTGTTTAAACTGAAGTCTAGACAAAAAGAAATAGAGATCGCTAGGATATCCAACGGCATGCCATTTGTATTTTCTGTATACAGTAGTGTGATTATGATTGCTTATTGAAGTTGCCCTGAGAAGCAACACATAGGCTATTGACGATGGACCTCGGTCAAGTGAGGAGGACACCTGAACTGGTATCTCCTGTTCAAATTTTTACATCACTCTCTTGGGAGAACTTGGAGAGATTTTAGGTGCCTCCAGCCCCGCTACAAGATGAGTCTTTAGTGGCATCAGGATTTGTCTAAACTTCGGCCGCAAACCCGCGACCATGACCACTAGGCCACCTAAAGACTGTCGATCCCATGGGAAGGAAAGAGGTCTCTAGAAGACTTCGGAGTCCTCTGTTAACGTTAAGATGGTAAGTTTCTGCGAAGTTTGTCATGTTTGAATACGAATACTTTGTTTTGTTTAACTGTCGGAATAGTGAAAGAACCGATATCTCAGTAAAATATGGGCCGCGGTAGCCTAGTGGTCAAGGTCGTGGACTAGCGACCGGCGGTTTTCGTTCAGTCGCGGGTTCGATCCTTGGCCGCCAAAAACCCGCCGTGTAGCCGGGGCTGATGCACGTTAAATCTGTTCGGGGCCCAAAGTCCTCCCGTTGGTGTGGTGTGGATGTTAGGAGAGGGGGGTGCCAGCTCAGGTGTCGTCCTCGTCACTTGACCGTGGTTCAAAATTACGAGATCCGTCGCCAATAGCCCTCGTGTTGCTTCTAGTGCGACGTTAATATAAACTAAACTCAGTAAAATATGGGCCGCGCTGTTCTATTTTATATATTTCCTTTTAAACAACTAAACCATTAAATTTACTATTAATACGTATAAACCCGATGATACCAAACACTCATTTTCTGTAAGAGTAAAACGTCTAAATTTTTAAGGGTGGTGGTGTCGTTCTCATCATTTGATCGCGGTTCAAAACTACGAGGTGCGTCGCCAATATCACGCGGATTGTTACTCGGAGAGAGTGCGACGTTGATAAAACCAACTCAACTCTAAAATTTAAAATAAGTGACATTTAGATAAATTTATTTTTGAATTCTCTAGAGAGTGGAAAGAACATTATATATTCGAAAAGGATTGAAACCAATATTTAAATCAAGTTTGTTCTCAAAAACTTAATTTTCTTACATAAAAAGGGAAATTGTATTTTGTGTGTGTACACTCAACATATTAAAAATCAACACATTTTACAAGAATGGTTCAAAATTACCTTCTTTGACGACAGATGTCGCTTCCATAGAAAGTTGGTATTACCACCGTGAGCTGCCATTTGCTAAACGGCACCAAAACAAATTTGACAATAATTCAATGCTTGTTTATTTACGTAGTATTCAAAACAACACAATAGATATTGGTGGCGTACCTTGTGAGTTTGAGTGGTGGTCAAGTGACGAGGACGACACTTGAGCTAACTACCACTCTTCCAACTTTCACTTTATTCCGACGTGAGGACATTGTGCCTCGATAGATTTAACGAGCATCATCGACTGGTCTTTAATTGGCATGAAGATTCGACGAAAGCAACGCCGGCCATGAGCTCGCGACCGTGACCTATCGACAAGTACAGCATCAAATCTGACTCTGTTTCATAAGAAAGTTTTAAAATTTGATTGCAGCTGCGTCGAATTGTCATCACCGATGAAATTTGGATTCGTCCTCATGCTTCTGAAACAATGTAAATATAATATAAAAAGAAAAGCTTGTTGAATCTCATTTTCCACTTATCGTCTAAATTCGAACAGAATCCAAGGAAAATTAATTGTGTGATTGCAAAAATAAGCAAATATTTCATTAATGACGACGAATTATGAAAGATTCAAGGCCGTTTGTTTGCGGGTCGAAAAAACCGAAGTACAGCATATCCTTAATAACTCGGCACCTCATTTTCCCCATCCTTCCAGAAATCTAGCATTTTTAGAAAGGAAAATTATTACACGGAAAACTATTTTATGATTTCTATTTCAATAGAATATGGCAGTCTACCATTACAAAACAGCACATTTTTTGTGGTTTACTTTTTTCTCGTGTTTGACACTTTGAGTGAACTGAATTAAATTTTAAAGATAATTCAAAGCCTTTTGCTGTTTAAATGCATTAATAATAATGATTTGCCAATAATCTGTCATTTTCAGTAATCCGCCAGGGCTCTGGTTCGATATATCTGTCAGTTTCCAAAAGAGTACTGTAAAAAAAATTAGGTAAATTAATTAATTCTTCCGATACTATAGGAATAAAATTTATAATCTTAGTGTGAGAGAGAGAGAGAAAATTGTTATTTTTCTAATTTAATCGTTTTGAAATTGACTTGAAAATTCTTTATCATTTCACACATTAAAGATAATAAAAAAAAAAACAACGTTTTTAAATAGTGGCAAAGTTTAAAAAAAATTATTGAAATATTAGTTAAAACTTTGTAAAAAACTTCATATCTCTCTCGTCTTTAAGATCACTCTCTCTGCGTAGTTCAATATATCTTCCATAGATGGCGCCAGGTTACTACACAAATTACGTTATTAAAACAATTATTGAAATATTAGTCAAAACTTGTCGCAAATGTCTAAATATTGCATTATTAGGCGAGGAAGAACGATTCCCAAAGTTTCAGAGCTCTAGCTTAGTGGGAAGTTGGTTAAATTAACGATCGAAAATTTGATGACACTCACACCAAGTGAAATACAGAAAAACGTTGTAAAATAGGGGTTTTTCTAGTGGATCTGCTCCAAAGAAGGTTATAACGATTGTCCTTCATTACTCTGCTCTTGGAACATATCTGAATTGAATAAATATATACAGAACTTCAATGGTAGACACGTATGAGCAAATCAAAATGTTTTCTCAATATTCTAGGATAGATAGCTAAAGTCTCTCGAATCTCAATCAACTTATCAATTGTATAAATTATGATCAATAAATTATTAGCTTATTTGTTCACTCGTTTGATTCAGTTACTTCCTACAAATAGTTGATTCTTGTCTTAATGCTTCAAACTGAATTCTTTTCAACCCCCAAAACTAATTAAAGAGTTTCAATGCAAATTATAAATCTCCATCATCATGTCGTTATCCTCTATCTTTCTTCCTTTTCCTTTCAATCGATTTTGTTTTGAAAACAATATCTCCAAATCACTCCTTCATCTAGTTACCTTCACGTTTCATTTTGATTGGGAAGACATTGTAATTTTATGCAATTCATATTACTGTAAAGTCCCTGAAGTTGTTGAAGAGAAAATCGCGAACAGCCCAACGTCCCAAGGTAAATATGGAAAAGTGCCTTTTTGAGGAATGCGAAGAGTCTACTTCTACTAGTCAAGGACATCTTCAAAAATGAAAAACGGTAATTCTGCGGTAAGTTATCCTATTCTTAACACGGGATTTTTTGAACCACTCTTGTAGCGTCCAGTTCGAAAATCGAATAAAGTATAAGAAATTTACAAACGTAAATCATACGGAACGGAGGGGGGGGGGAGCACAGAAAGTATATTTTTAAAATTTCAGGGGAAACTCATTCTTAAACTAGGAAGTTGAGACCGTATTATATTAGAAAATTTGTAATCCTTCCGATCATCATAATTAATTGTTATTGATCAAAAAACTAAACTGTTTACATTACGATTCTTTTATCTGTTGACCTACAAGAAGGTATAAACAATTAACCGAGATATATTTGAATAAACTTTATTTTGCGTATTAATTGATCCCCACGTACATAATGCTGCAAATTATACCTGTTAACATTGATTTGTTTCGATTCAGAAAGCCGAAGAGTGAAGTAAGTATGGAGAAGATAAGAGTTCTTCTGAATTCTATCTTGACGGTCTTCGAAAGGTCAAGATACCCTGGGAGAAATGTATAAATCTGGAGGGGGAGGGGGTTAGGTAAAGCAGTGGTCGATACCGACCCCGGGGGGGGGGTCGCAATAGTATAATTAGGGGTCGATGAATGAATAGCAATGCTATTCAATCACAAATTTATTGACAGCAACGCAGTATATACAATTTTCCTTTGGAATGCCATTAGTAATTACAATTTAGTAAGTATAAAGTTTTTATAATAGATAATAATTTATTTAATTTCTCATTCCAGAGTATACTTTTTCAAATAATTATTTATCTCTCTCTCTTTTTTTTTTACTGTTTAAAGTATGTGTGTAAAGTGTGTTACTCATTTTCAGACTTGCGGGAAATTATTCTTGCTCCGTTTCGCTACAAGACAGCCCAAGCTGTCAACATCGCATCATCGTTTCGTCCACCCTATTTGAATAATGTCTTCGACTCCAGAGAGTGTTGTAGCTCATGCATGTCGTAAGAGGCGACTAAGATGGGTACTCAACATCGGGGGGTATAGCCGGGCACCCTGCCCCTGGGGATTATATCAGGGGACCTCAGGAACTAGCCTTCTTTAAGTAAGTACTGGTATCATGACCCCGAGGCACCCTAGTGATCTTTTCTTTCTTATGGGGTTTACTGTCTTTGGTAAACACGGGTTACGCGCCCCCTGGTTATCCTAGCGATTCTTCTCTATTTTTGACCCACCTTCTTGTCAACCAATATGTGTCTTTTCTTCCATTTCTTTACGTCTAGACCACAGTTAAATGTTGTTTGGCGCAGCATAGCCATATCTGGCTCTTGCGCCAATAAACTTCACTATCACTCACTCAACTCCAGAGAGTGGTGACTTCTATGCATTCGTTGTTCTTTATCAGCAGCACTTTTAAACCTGTTTTTCTTTTTCGTGGAAGTAGATTATTTTTGCTGAAGAATAATTGTTTTATTATGACTCTACTAATACCGCAATGGCAGCGTCGACTTCTAAACAAAAATGCCATTAATATTCAGAAGAATATTTAAAATTTGGTTTATACTTTCACCAATGAATGAAGGAAAACCGTTGCGCCTTCTTCGTGTGAAAACTAGTAGCAATAGTGCCTTGAAAGAGGCCAAGTTAAAAAATAACCTCGAGAGAATGCATTAGAATAAAAAATATAAAATTGGGATTATTTTATAAGACTTTTAAAGAACCACGTGCAACACGACTGACCTTTAAACAATTTATTAAACCATCTACTGAAATTGATCATGAAGATGGGTTAATATGGTCGTACCATATTTCTCTCAATATTGCAAAAAAGGGAAAATCTTATTCAACCGCAGAAGATATTATTATACCTGTTCGTTCTATACGATGCCATTTAAACCGTTATTAAAAAAGAATCTACCGCTGTTTTAAAAAGACTTCCATTGAGTACGAATCGATGAAATGCGATGCGGAGGAAAGTGTTTTGGAAGTTCCTCGCTTCTTATGGCTTATGTAAAGATATTTCAGTATAATAAAATGTCAGATTAAATACCAATTTTTATTTGCCACATATCTTGAAACTGACACAAAAGGAACAACAATATGTCAGTGCTCAGAAGAATATTTGAAAAAGCATGAAATTGCAAAAAATGAAGTAATTGTGGTAGCTGTAGACAGCTATGGTAGATCCCTTCCGAGGCTTTGCAACTTTACTTAAGGAAAAAGTACCTGAGTGTGTTATACGTACCATTCATTGTGTCTTACATAGAACTCATCTAGTTGCAAATTACTGCAGTAACGATCTTCATAATACATTACAAATGTTTATTATATGAACTAATCACATTAGAGCACAACCTCTTAAATCACGACTGTTTGCTTAACTTAAGGCTACACAGTACCCTAAAAATGACAAATTTATCGAAAAAAAATTTTTTGCATTTTCCTGTAGCCCATACATTTGGGAATCTTGGCCCCAAATTTTAGATCTATTAACCAATTAGTTTTTAAGATATTTGAAGTTTTCTGAGCATTGTCAGTCACTATTTTTGACAGTTGAGGGGGGCGTGGTTAGTTTCGGTTTCATTTTAAAGCATTTTTCCATTCTTAAATTTAATTAATTACTGATATTTTTTAAATAATATCGATACTTGCAGAGAAGTAGATATTAACTTCAACTTTCACTACTAAAATCATTTATGTTTGTTTATATTTTGAGTTCTTGATGTGCTTATATTTACTTAGCCAAAATTGATAAGAAAAGGTATTTCTCAAGACCAATATTTATTCTGCATATAATTTATATAAGTTAAAAGCTATTTTAAATTGTTTAAGTGAAGTTTTTTCTGTTGAAAAAATGCCACGGACAAAACTTTCGCAGCTTGAGAAGAGAATCAACACTTCTAAGAGATCGAGTACTGCTGATAATGACAATGCTAAAAACCTGCTTTAGTGGATATAACTACAAAACTTCAGAATACAAATGTCTTTAATACTTCTGCTACATATAAAAGTATCTTTCAAATTACATTATAGTGGATACTGAATGTTTGTTTACAGATAATTTTGGAATATTTTTAAGCAATATTTGCCATAGTGTATCTTTAAAACTTTGCTATGGTCAAAGAAATAGATTTGCATATAAAGTGAATGTTGTATGTGTTAATTGTGACCAAACCTAGAGTGAAACATGTTCATAACAATTAATTGATGCTATATTACATCAAATATCAAATGTTAGCAAGCATCAATTTTTTAATGTTCCATTTGATGTAAATATGAGATTAGTGAAAGGTATGTTAAGTTTGTGACTTGGCTACTCATCGTTGGAAAAATTCTGCATGCATATGAATTGAAATATAATGTTTAGTAAAACTTAAAAGACATTATGAGCCAAAAGTTCTGATTGGACATCTTGTTGGGTCAAATCAGCCGTTGCTTTATATTCGTAAAGATGTCATTGAGGCGTAGGGCTCAAGGAATGATAAAGATATAGTTGGTATTGGAATGTCATATGATGGAAGCTGGTTGACAAGAGAACATACGTCAACGTCAAATATCGGAATAGGATATGTTATCGACTTGCTGACTGGCTTTGTGATAGACTACGAAGTAATGTCAAAGCGACGTGGAGAATGTGAGCAGACTAAATTTGAGCTTGGAGAAGAAAGTGCTGAATTTCGTATTTGGTACAAAGGACAACAAAATGTTTGTAGTACAACACATGTCGGATCATCTAGTGCAATGGAAGTAAATGCAGCTGTGAAATTATGGGAAAGATCTGAGAGTATTAGTTTCCGGGACACAATCTTGCTCTTTGACTCTTGGTGTTTTTACCAGTTATCATTAGCACGTGGAAAAAAATCAGGTATTCACAAAGATTGGGTAAAAATAACAATCAACGAAGAATATTTGCCCAAAATCTTGCCTATTTATCAGCGATTAGCATCAACTGAATTATTAAGCACATGTGTCAGAGGTTTGACACACAATTCTAATGAAGCATTACATTCGATGATATGGGACAAATATTCCAAAGAAAATACAGCTTCTAGGAGTCGTGTTGATTGCCATGTCGAGTGCAATACCTGAATTTATTGTTGGAACATTAAAAGCTCTAAAAACATTTCAGGATGCTAATTGAATTTGTAACAAGTTTGTCATCAGAACATTTAGTGTACTTTACTCATTATAGGAGAACCTATTTCAGAAAGAAAAGGAAATCTGCAAATTTTAAAGTTGCGCAGAAAAAAATAAAACTTGCTAAATTGCGTCGACTTAAAATTCAGAAAAAATTAGGTGCTATGTACAAACCTGGTAGTTTTTAACTTTTTTTAAACTTTTATTTATATCATTATTATTTTTTATAAGTGTATTGTGTTTTAAAACTTTTGTGAAATTATTATGTTAACTTTAAGCTGAATTATCTGTCATCGTAAAAAATGCTTTATCGATATTTTGCAAAAACATATTTTGAATAAATAAAAATATTTGCCATAATATTTAATTAAAGTAGTGTTTTCATATATTATATAAGTAGTTAAATAATATATTAAAAATTTAGATCTTTGCAAGTATTATTAGTTTTTGTTTTATGCCTTTAAAAACTTTAAATGCATTTTCTCAGACTTTTATTTTTGAAGATGTAAGTGTTTTCTAATCCCTAAGGCTTTTTTTCTGTTCAAGATAGAGTCTTGAAATTTTTTATACATACTGAGATATATGTGTTCTATAAAAGTTAGTATGGATTTAGGTCTGGGATCCCTAGTTATTTTTTTAAAAAATGTTAAAGTTAATATTTTAAAAATTTTCCTGTTTTTTCCAGGTTTAGCTAGAAAAATAATTATTAAAAATCAACAAGGGAACAGATTTTCAAATCCATACTAACTTTTGTTTGCAATAATGTATGAAATATAAATCACTCAAAATAATTAAAAAATTTCAAAAATTGTGTATTTTATAAGAGTTTAAAAAAACTTCAAAATTTTTAAATTTTTTTAAATTTTAAAATAAGGACTAGTTAAATTGACTTTTTATTTTCAGAATCAGTTTAATAATATAGTATGAAAACAATACATAAGTTACTTTTAATATTACTGTCTCCAAAAAAATTTTTTGAAAAAGAGTACCGTGTAGCCTTAACGAGGAAAATGATGAACTATCAAACCAATTATTATACGATAGTTGTCAAGAGATGCATGTTTACAAAGGCTTGTTGAATTGCTTAAACAGTTACAGAATTTCTTACAGAAATTAATCCAACTTTAAAAGTGATTCGTTGCAAAAAAAATTCTTATTTGGCCGATGTGTTTGCAAAGTTCGATGATATTCAAATACGTCACAGAGAAGAGGATATTATTACATCAATTCAAGCACGAACAATTATTTTAAACTTTTAAGATAAATTAAACTTAAGTCTTCATTGTTACGTGAAGATTTTCAATACTTTTGAAGTCTCTACGATTGGCTATAACCGATGAAGAATTAGAAATATATACAAATCATCTCCAGAAATTAAGCAATGATTTTAAATTACGTTTAGGAGATATAGAAAGTATGGATATCCCAGAATGGATTACTGCGCCACTTCCTGCTCAGATTAAAAACATCGACAGTCATTTGCAAGATGAGGTCTTTGAATGATCAGTTGACCTTGAAGCAAAGATGTTTTTTGATAATTTAAGTGTGAGTAAATATTGGACGAATATAAATATTACGCAAAAATATCCAAAGTTTTGTAATGCGCCATTTCCCTTTTTGATTGCATGTCAAAGCTGATTTATGGTTGAATCTGTCTTCAGTCATGTTAATTCTATTTTGACAAAGCAAAGAAATAAATTGGATTCAGAGATCCGGGTTTATTTAAGAATAAAACAAACGAATTTCGAACCAAATATTGCTAATCGTCAAATATTTCCAAGCGTCATCAAGCACATCTTTCTCATTGATATATATATAAAAGTGGGATTCTGTCAAAATAAAATAAATCATTTAAGAAACAGGTAATTTTTTTTTCTTTTATCATTTTTATAGAGGGAGTCGATAAGAGAATAATTTTTTTTTTTTTTTTTTTTTTTTTTTTGGGGGGGGGGTTGATAATCAAAAACGTTTGGTGGTCCCTGATGTAGAGAAATCTTAAGAATACTAAATAAAAATTAAGTTGCAAAATGCTATTAAAAATTCTGAAAAAGGCATTAACTGTAGTATTCGCAATAAATAAAAACACAAGAAATGTTGGTGAAAAATTTATAGACTGGAAGGAAGTGACCGAGAATTTTGAGGAATCAATCAATTTTTTTAGCATCGAAAAATTCCCTGTCATTGCCTACCTCTCGATAACTTTTTTTTTAGCAATTATTAAAACTTTTTGATTTATAGCGGGTTGCTTCAATCTACGGCTTCCTGTACTCACACAAATAAACATTTGTAGCTGAAATTTGCAACATAACGTACATTAGGATCAATTAAGATACGGAATAAATTTTATCCAGTTATCTCGGTTATTTCTTGACAATAATTGAAGCCTAACATTACCCCTCTAACTCAAAATATAGATGAGAATTCAGGTTACGTGTATTATGGTTCAGAACGGAAAGACAAGGAATAGAATTTTGGTTATTGCCGAAAACGCACACACCGACGTTGTTTAAAAATAGACTTCCACGCTGCCTATTCATCCCTTTCGATATCGTTTTATTTCTCCTGGAATGAATTTGTTGTTTAAAGCGAGGGTACTGCAATATAATAACGATTCGAGATTCAGACGATAACGGGGGAACATTAGAAGAAATCGTGTGAATTCAAAAAAGAAAAAGAAAGTGTTTAGATTTACAAGACAATACAACATATTTGTACGTTGTGTAACATAATCGACTGAATTTTAAGAAAACGAGAAAAAGCTTCACGTTTATATTTGCTAAGAAGATTACTTTCACCGTTACGGAGAGGGGGGAAAGAATTGCGATACGAATTATAAGCCCCTTTTTATTTTGTGTTGCAAAAAAAAATTTTTTTTTTTCTTCTTGGAAACAGAATCTAAGTTATTATTATGTTTTCACTAACACAAAAAATGTTATTGTAACTGCTCATAACTCAAAAGTTACTAAAGATAATACGTGAAAAACAACCCAGGTTAAAATTCCAGGCGGGAGGAGCTCAGTGTAAGAGAAGGGAAGCGGACGGTCAAGGCTTTAAGACCATAACGGAAGGAATGGAGAATTGGTTTCTCTTAAAACTAGGGAAATGCATGCTCTGTTAAGCGCAAAGACACTGGAACATTATTGTAGTGTCTTCCCATTAGAGATTTAATTTGTATTTGAAAGTTTTTTTCGTCCGCCCAACATAAAAAATATTAGTAATTGTGAATAATTACTTACCATCCTTATATATATATATATATATATATATATATATATATATATATATATAATGATGTGTGTGAGAGAGAGAGATAAATGTCAGTATTTGTGAATAATTACTTGTCATCATTTTATAAATGTGTGTGTGTGCGTGCGTGCGTGTGTGTGTAATGGGAAATGAAGCAAAAAAAAGTAAAAAAACATTTCAAAAAATAATCTTTGTTTTGTACAAATAGAGTGTGAATGATATTTACAGAAAATAAAGACATCTACTTTATGAACATTAGGCGTTCGCTGTAACCGCGGACTCGCGATTGGTGGTTTTCGTCGAGTCGTGTTTTTGAGCCCTCATGCCAATAAAGGTCCAGTTCTCGGAGGGACCTCGGGGACTTGCCTTCTTCAGGTAAGTACGGGCATCATGACTCCGAGGCACCCTAGTGATCTTTTTCTTTCCTATGGGGTTAACTGTGTTTGGTAAACACGGGTGACGCACTCTCGGGATATCCTAGCGATCATTCCCTATTTTCGACCCTCCTTGTCAACCACTTTTTGTCTTTTTTTCAACTTCACGTCTAGACCACAGTTTAATCTTGTTTGGCGCAGCATAGCTATATTAGGCTCTTACGCCAATAAACTTTACATTCACACTCATACGCCAATAAAGGCCCACCGTGTACCTGGACTGATGCACGTTAAATCTGTCGAGTTCCCATGTTCTCCCATGGCATGGTGCGGAA
Organism: Nephila pilipes; assembly: GCA_019974015.1. Lineage (NCBI taxonomy): Eukaryota > Metazoa > Arthropoda > Arachnida > Araneae > Nephilidae > Nephila > Nephila pilipes. The sequence continues at coordinate 296,026 of BMAW01053132.1, forward strand.
ATTAGGAGAGGAGCTAGTTCAGGTGTCGTTCTCATCTCTTGACCGTGGTGCAAAAGTTTGAGATCCATCGCCAATAGCCCTCTTTTGCTTCTCAGTACGTCGGTGGCCGCGGTAGCCTAGTGGTTAAACATTGGACTCGCGGCCGGGGATTTTTGTTGAGGCGTTGGTTCGAGCCTTGATGCCACTAAAGACCCTCCGTGTAGCAGAGGCTAATGCACTTTAAATCTGTCGGAGCCCAAAATCCTCCGAATGGCATGGTGTGGAAGTTAGGAGAGGGGTTTCCAGCTTAAGTGTCGTCCTCGTCACTTGACCGATGTTCAAAATTACGAGGTCCGTCACCAATAGTCCTCGTATTCGAGGATCATGCCACATATCTTGCTTTTTCCTGTGAGACCCACACGCTCGCTTACAACTGGCTAACCTAAATAGAAAAAAAAAATTGATGAATTGCACTATTAACTGCAGAAAACAGAATATAAATATCGTTTTTAACTTAGAAGTTTTTAAAGCTTAAAGTTGTAAAGATAATTCTCTCTCTCTCTCTCTGGACACCATGTATATATATATAACAATCCAAAAATTACCAATGGAGTGTAACATATATATACTTGTTTTTAATAAAATACAAATGAAACATATTTACAACCAAAACTAATGAAAAATTTCCTTAAATTGTAAAATACGTTTGAATGTAACATGATCTTTAGATGAGTTAACAATTATCTTCAACTTGGTTAATTTCATAATTTTTGAATATAAAAAAGGAGGAAATCTCTTCAGATTGTAAATAAATCTAAGCTCCACAAAACGGTGAAGCAATATTCGTTTTTCGAGACTTTTCCACAAAGCAAAATATTTCGTAGTTTATCTTGATAAGATAAAATGGCGCGACGCGTGTGAAGTCCAATTCAGAAACGTGACGCACCGTTCGAATACGTTGACAGTAATGTATCTTGCATCGTCTTCAGAAAAATATCTTGGGGTTTACTAAATCTAATTTATTAAAGGTCTTGGACAGATAAATGACTTACCATCGCTTTTAATTTAATTACACTAGAGAGGAAATTTAGAGGGCTATTTCGATAGGGGGAGGGTTTCAGGTGTCGTCCTAGTCACTTGACTGAGATTCAAAGTTCTGAGGTCAGCCGCCAATTGCCCTCGAGTTACTTCTAAATGCAACATTAATAAAACAATCAATCAATTAATAATGGAACTATTAACTAAAACCTAATTCAAAAATTATCTTTCATGTATTGAAATTTGAACTTTCACCTTAATAAGTTACATAAATTAAATAATGTCATGAGGAAATAAGGAATATTCGACTGCTATGTAGTTGGATAGAATTAATGTAGCATTAGTCTTTGCATATGGATTAAAAGGAATGACTTCAAAAATTGGAGTCACAGTCAAGAAAAGAGGCTGACACCCAAAATGGTACTTCACTGTTCTGAGCTCTCAAACCCCATAAATATTTCGAAAAAATTGCGAACTCTGAATTAAAAGCATTACGAGTCAATTGATGACGGACCTCGTGATTTTGAATCACTCCAAGAGCTGCACTTCCTTATCCAAACTTCCAAACCACGCCAAAAGAAACTCTTGCACCCTCAAATATTACATAATTTCCATATAATTTTGCCATCATTTCTGCCTGAGGGCGCTTTTTGAGCGAGGTTGCTCAGTGACAGGTGAGTAGCCATAGGGTAAGTTGTGGAAGACGAAGACAGCCCAATAATGTACTATAACTTTTGCTAATTTGCTATGTTCGTTTTAATTAAAGTTGTGAAGTCTCAAGGAGGGGTTTTTCTGCAGCTCTAACCTACACTCGAATCATCTACAACATCGATAGATTTCACCAGCATTAGCTCCTCTGCACGAGGGGTCTGGAGTGGCATCCAGACTGGAACACGCAACTGGATGGAAACTTCGCTGGCCTTAAGTTCGTGACCATGACCACTCGGATTCCACGGCCAATAAGAAATTCAGAGAATCAAAACCTTGCTATATATATATATTAATACAGAAATCATAATTCAGAATATCAGGAAGTATCTAGGAGGTGTTTCCTGAAATATGTTTTCATTTAAACAATTTTCTTTATAATAAATTAAAATGAAAGGTTTCTAAGGAAAATCTTAACATTTCGGTGAGAATAAACCTTTAAACCTACAAAACATGAATCGGAAGCAGAACTATCCAATAAAATTTGAGTATTTATGTACCAAATATTGATTCAATGAAAAACTTCTGTTCTAATAATTTAATAAATGGCTAAATCTTGCCCATTAAGAGGATAATACACTTGTTGTAATTTTATGTAAATATATGTGTGTGTGTGTGCGCGCGCGTGTGTGTGCATTGTGTAATTCTTTTGAAGAATTTTTAAAAAGAACTTTAAACTCGAATAATTTGTACTTTAAAAATTAAACAGCTCGTATATACAAGAATAATTCTTAGTAGATAGTTTTAATTTGGTAGTACTTTGTTGCCAGATCAAAATTTGATTGCGACCGCATCGAGCTGTCGACGTCATTTTGTGTCGAGTTGTCACTGTTGGTGAGGTCTGGATTCATCATAATGAAACGGAATTCAAGCAAAAATCAAAACGATAAGTTGCTTCATGTAAGTATTTTCCAAAAAAAGGGAGAAGACGGTCTCATCGGCCGCAATAGTTATGACGAAGAATTTTCGAGGTGGGAAAGGCGTCATGATCACAAATACGTGTAACTGAGATTCACATGGCTGTCTTCTGCGTCATGATCCATACTAAAACAAAACCATTTTCGATGCTATGAGCAACCTGTCTTGAAATTTCTAAGGTCTTATTGAGCGACCCTCTTACCTAAAATGATTTTTGAATTGAATAAACGAACAATAGAAGCCGTGGAATTTTAATATTTATGCATATAAGTTATCGAAGGAGATTCTGTAATAATATTTCAAAGGCGCCTTTGAACATTACATACAATAATCTGGCTCCCACTTGACTGCTTTCAGTTAGATAAACTCGCTCCTTAACCTATATTTAGAAGCACTGAAGTGGTTGTAATCTTTGTAGATGGGGATTATTTCCTTCTAACAGGTCATTTGAAAAGTCCCCGGCCTACCATAGTAAAACACATTTTTTTGGCAAAATTAGTTTTTTTATTCAACATAATACCCTTCAAGGGTGATACACTGATTATAGCGACCCTCCATCTTTTCGATACCATTTTTGTAGAACGATTTGTCCTTTGCTTCAAAATAGGCCTCAGTTTCGGCGATCCCCTCTTCATTCGACGAAAATTTCTTCCCAGCGAGCATTCTTTTGAGAGCTGAGAACAGGAAATAGTCGCTGGGGGCCAGATCTGGAGAATACGGTGGATGAGGAAGCAATTCGAAGCCCAATTCATGGATTTTTGCCATCGTTTGCACTGACTTGTGACACGGTGCATTGTCTTGGTGAAGCAGCACTTTCTTTTTCTTCAAATGCGGCCGTTTTTCGGCGATTTCGTCCTTCAAACGGTCCAATAACGCTATGTAATAGTCGCTGTGGATAGTCCTTCCTTTTTCAAGGTAGTCAATGAAAATTGTTCCATGCGCATCCCAAAATACAGACGCCATAACCTTGCCAGCCGATTGTTGCATTTTCCCACGCTTTGGAGCGGGTTCATCGTGTGCAGTCCACTCGGATGACTGTCGATCGTTCACTGCGTTCACCGTCTTCGGTGCTCATTTCACCACGTCTAAACTTAGCATACCAATCCTTGATGGTTGATTTTCCTGGGGCAGTGTCCAGAAACTCGGCATCGAGCCAAGTTTTTGCTTCAACTGTATTTTTTCCCTTCAAAAAGCAATATTTTATCAACACGCGAAATTCCTTTTTTTCCCCAATAACAAAAGTTGCTTCCCTCAAAATGCTATAATTCACAAACTAATGATCCGACAGCTGTCAAATTTATACACGCATCTTTTGAGGGTTAGGGCTAACTAAAAAACATATGGATTTAATTCTAGTAGCGCCATCTTTGTGTCAGGCCGGGGACTTTTCAATTAACCTGTTAGCTGTGAGTTCGAGTTCTGATATCACTTTAGACCAATGTTGTTGTGGGACTGGTGCACTTTAAATATAAAGTCCTCGCGTTGACATGGTGGGAAAGTTAGGTGTCAGCTGAGGTATCGTCTTCGATACTTGACTGTGGCTCAAATAACCCTCGTATTGCTTCGAAAGGTCATGTGAAGAAAGAGAAATACTCACAAAACAATCAATCAAACTCTTCCCTTAAAATTTAATATCATTAGTAAATACTGAGACGCGTTTTCGAGATATTCTAGCGATCTTTCCCCATTTTAGAATTTCTTCCTTGTCAATCAATGCTCCCGTTTTTCTTCTCTCCTTTACTATGTGCTCAGATCACGATATACATTTGTTGCAATGTTTCTTCATGCTCTTGGTTTCTAGTAAAATAACGAATATTCGGTACTCGCAACTCGGCTAATACAAGGTCCATGGGTGAATAAATTAACCCGAGTATCTTGATTTCTAAAGATTATCTAAAATATGTAAGCCCTCACTTATTTTAAAGAAATCGTAGTGCTACATATCAATCATTCTTTAAATAAAAATAATTAATGTTAATAATATTTTTCAAATTGTCAAGAGTTTCAGTACAGCTGTAATGAAGAAACGCAAAGCACATTTCGTACAGTCGGGTATAATCGACGGGAGACTAACCACAGTCAAAGAAATCATTAGTCGTAATTTAATAATGTGCAAGGGGCCTGTGTAATCACTTAAAAATAATTAGTTTATCTTTTATTATTACAAAGAAGAATTTCACAATTTGATTAAAATTCCAATACTTTTAGTATAATTCCGGGAACAAAAGTAAACATCGAGTAATGACTTTTGAAATAAAAAGTTGGAGTAGAAAAAATCAATATAAGAAAATTTACAAAAATCTGGATTTTTTTGAAAGTTAATTAGCTATGTATTGTTACCGTAAATGGAGTATAAAAAAATGTGCAGATGTAAAATACCGCTGATCATTTTCGCCAAACGATGATGAAATTGGACAATTTAGGTTTCAATTGAGTCTACTTTCATGGCCGACGAGATTTTGTACAAGTACCAAAAATACAAGTGAAAGATGTCAAATATTGTAAAAGAAGCTATCTATTTTAAAAGAAATAAATTTATTAAAAGGACTCATTCCGAAAAAAAAAAAAAAATACTACAACAAGAAAGTCAAGCAATTTTATTAACAGAAAAGGATTTAAAAGAAGAAAAAAAAAATTGAAACAATTACTCTAAAACCGTTTTTTGATATTGACGTTGCACTAAGAAACCACACGAGGGCTACTGGGGACGGACCTCGCAATTTTGAACCTCAATCAAGTGACGAGGAGGACACCTGAGCTGGCACCTCTCTCTCCAATTTTTCCTACCACGTCTACTGGAGGACTTTGGGACCTCGATAGGTTTAATTTGCATGAGTCCCGCTACATGGAGGCTTTTTAATGGTATCAGGACTCGAACATACTATTCGACGAAAACCGCCGGTCCACGACCTTGACCCCTGGGCTACACAGTATCCATAAGGTACAATAACAACTATAACAAATGAATGATAAATGAGCTTTGGAACAATAACTCAATGGGCTCATCTTATTATTTGAGGACAATGATTTTCTGTACATGTAAAATAATCTTAAAGACAGAAACATTGTATGTTATAACCATGGTTCATGACAAAATACTTTTAAAAAATTCTGGAACAATTCTTATTTTAAGTATTCACCTAGAGCCTGACCACATAATACAGGGTTATTTAAAATGTATCATCCGGTTTTCAAAATTCCATATTTTCAAAAATAAACGACACAGAATGATAAGTAATACATGAATACAGAGAGAAACTCTGGAAGTTTTTTTTACAAGTATTCAATATAAATTCCTTCAGTTACACGTGTAATGTCAATTCGACATGTAAATTCCTGTCAGACACATTGAAAATTGTCAGTAGTATTTGATTATACAGTCCATTGTTAAAGTTCACAAAAATTTGTAGGTAATGGCAGCGCATAACACTTAATCTTTTACAAACCCCTAAAGAAAGAAATCGCATAGAGCCATATCAGGTGGCCAGCCACGTAACATCGAGTCATCTGGTCCACTGGTGTCCGATTCAACTGCGAGTTAATTCTGCTCAGAAAGCTTCTTAAACAATTTTCATGAAATAGCTTCACGAAGAACACAAGAGGGCCACCTTTGCTCCCAATATAAAACTTCCACATTTTCCATTTATATTCATGTATTACTTATCATTTTGTGACGCTTTATTTTTGAAAGTATGGAATTTTGAAATCGAGGGATTCATTTGGAATAATCCTAATGAAGGGGCGTAGACAGATCATTATCTCCTCGTGTTATTTCTTCAAATTTTACTATAGGTTTAATAACTACACCAGCAGAAAAAGGCGACTGGAAACCACTAGATTAAAACTCTTATCAAAACTAAACAATAATAATCGGCACACATACATTTGCCTCCAATTGGTAAAACAAAAAGGCGAGCTAATGAGGAACGAAAAAAGAATGTGTACCAACGATATCGTGCACACCACTTTCATGGCGTGATGGTCGTGACGCTTTAGTTTCTGCATAAAGGTGGTGGTCACAGAAGGGCCACTCTGTATTATCGCGAAGAAGTTGGAGCAGGTTGAATTGCTGACGAGGATATCTGAATAAAATGTGCTTTATTAACGAACTGAGAGCAGCTGCATCTGGCTGAGGACACATGTCTTTCTATACCGCAGTGGAACACTCCAGGACAATGCTTTGAAAACGTTAAGAATATTCTGGAAACTTTTAGAAATTACAATGAAAAACTAGGAGCAATTTAACAAAACCTTTTGAAGTTTTCAGTCCGGGAATTCAAGAACTGCAGATGAGTGTCGTACCTCGGCGTCATTGGTGCTTATGAGCTTCATGGAAATGTAACGAGACTGACGCTGTCAAACATTTTATTTTGATGTCATACATACTTACTTATTATTACCTTCAATAAACATCCTTCTTCTATCCCCACAACGCAACGGTGCTTGCGAATCTTCAATTGTTCGAAACAGTGCTGCAAGTTTTCTGTCAGCTCCTTCAGAACGTTTAACGTTTTCTCTTTCACAGTTTCAACGACTCAGATCTCGTTCCTTGTATTGCAGATTTCAGCAGTCGCATGGCTCAAGGTCCGGCGTATAAGGCGTATAGTCTAACCCTGGGTTAAGGTATTTGGCTAGAAACCCCTTGACAGACAATGTGGAATGAGCCTGCACATTGTCTTGGTGGAAAAATTTGTTGTATATGGATTCTTTGTAAATTCCTACAATCCCAGAAATCGCTCAAATAATTAACCGACGATCAGTCGGATCAGATTATCGATTTTTGCGATATTTTCATCCGTTTTTGACGTGGGAGGGCTCCCAAGGTGTAAATCCTCTTCAATGACTTCTCGGCCGTCTTGCAGACGCTTAAACCCCTCAAAAATACGTGCACGCAATAAAAATTCATTGCCATACACTTCTTTCAATAAATTATAAGTTTCAGTAGATTTTTTCAAAGTTTCATGTGAAATTTCACAACAATCCATTGCGTTATTGTTGTATGTGTCTTTTTACCGACGGAAAAAAAATAACTCTTAAGCGAACTAAAATTACGTGTTTACAGAAGCGACAGGAACTGCGTTGGAAAGAGAAGGCTTCACGCTAAACAGCTTTCGGTCGCTGGCATTTGGAACATGCCTACTACTTCTATAGCAGTGTCAGTTTCGTTATTTAATAACCACTTATAAGCATGAGAAGCATACCAGAAGGGAATGTTCGTATCTGGATTAATAATAATATCAACTATTTGTTAAACCCAAATGTTTAATAATGTTTTTCAATGTCTAATAATGTTTTAGTCCAAATTTAAAGCAAATAAAAAGAAAAAAAAAATCCCGTATAATTTATTTTTCTAATAATTTGGCCTTTCTCTTGATTACCGTTCTGTACAAGCATAGATAGAGCATTTTTCCCTTTCGGTTCAGTACCAATATGTTATGGCCCTAAACTTCCACCCATATTTTACTTTGAAGCAATATTTTAAATTTTAGTTAAGTAAAAAAAAAAAAAAAAAAAAAAAAAAAACCCGAGGAATTTGTGATATTCAGAATCGGGGGAAGAAGTCAAGAATTCGTTAGTTTCTTAATCGCGGTCCTCTGATATGCATCTCGCCATTGATGAGTGGAACTATGCATTCTGCTTTCAAATAAAAAAGCTTTTAAAATGCTTCTTTATTATTTTTATTTTGTGCAGTATAAAATAAAATATTTTCTTCAGTCGGTATGTAACAATCCAACAATGGAGTGAGGTGTGTTCACATAATTAATGTTAAAATTTATTTAATAATAAATTTTTGTCTTTGATTCTTATTGTGTATAGAACAGTTCTTACTATGTTCAACCTTTTTGCTTCCCTTGCTGCATGAGAAGAAGAAATAATTCGAGATAAAAACCATCGTTTTTAAAAACAACGTTTTTATATGGTGGCAAAGTTTATTTAAAAAATTATTTAAATATTAGTTAAAACTTGTCGCAAATGTCTAAGTATTGCATTGTTTGACGAATAAGAATGATTCGCAAAGTTTTAGAGCTCTAGCTTGATGGAAAGTTCGTTACATTAATGAAAGAAAATTTGATGACACACTGATACACACAAAGACAGACACACACCAAGTGTACATAAAAACACTAAAACTAACTAAAATTAATTAACTCATCCGGTAAATTAAATGGTTGGAATGCAGTTTAGCCCAATCACCTTGGTGACAGAAATTATTTGGTGGTATTTTGCCAAGTGTGGCTACCCTAGTTCGCTTCGCGGACTTAACATTCAGCCAAAAAACATCGCCAAGTTTGGCAATTTTTGAAATCACGCCAAGTGGTTGGGATAAACTGTATTATTAAAAAAATATTGAAATATTAGTTAAAACTTGTCTCAAATGTCTAAGTATTGCATTGGTAGGTGAGTAAGAACGATTCCCAAAGTTTCAGAGCTCTAGCTTGATGGGAAGTTGGTTAAATTAGCGATCAAAAATTTGATGACACACACACCAATTGACATACATAAAAACGTTTTAAAATTGCTTGGAGATGGGGATGGGGGCACACAAAACTCATCCAACTCTTTGACACTAACAAAAGCTGATAAGCAAACAAGAAAGCAAAGTATGTAATTAAAATATCTAAGTAATTAATTATGTCATTTTACGTACAATACTTCTTTATAAATTTTATAAGAATAAAGATGGTTAAAAATCATAAAATTAATATATTATTTGACATTGAATTTTAGAAATATGGATAAATATCGCTCCATTGAAGTCTTTGCGATTCTAAAAAGGCAATTCATCTGATAACCTAGTTCTAATTTTACTCTTATTCCCTCTTAAAAACTTTTGTTCACAAATCTACTTACGTCCGAACAATGATGTTACTAATAACGGTTAATTGAAGGTGTTTTTGCTCAGGTATGATTAGTAAAATTCCAATAAAGAGACTATAAGAAATTTATCCTTTAAGTGTCAAATTGCAAATATATGCCTTCGAAAATTGGCAGGCAGCATACCTGTATCGACTGCAAATGGAGTTGCAAAAATAAAATAAATCACGTGTTTATTTTTCTGAAGTCCTGAAATCAATTTTCAAATTTTCGTATCGAATCATAAAGTAAAGCTACACGTTTCCTCCGATTTTTAGGATTATGTTTTAATAATTTATCGAAATGAAGAAAAAAAAATTTTTTTTTCATTCATTTGGGATAGCCATACTACCAATTTCATTTGAAACGTATTTATGGTTTGAAACATTGCACAGATAGGTTGGTTTTTACCTTAAGAATGCATATATGTAAGTTGTTCAAATAAACAAAAAAAAATTATTAAAAATGCTTGATTTGCTTCCCAGTTGATGTGATCAAACTGTGGTGCATATTTTGCTTCCGATGTCATAAATGATTTGATTTCATTAAGTATACGTTATAAAATCTTTTTAACATTTGCCTTCGATTGAGCCATCTGTAAAGCATATGATATCTCCACACTCGCAATTCAAACATTGGCTATGATTCAGTTCCCGGACCCATATAAAATCATCAGTCTTGACGACCATTTATATAACATGGTTCATTTTTAAAGCTACCATTTTCGCATTAAACTTTCTGGGTATGTAATATACTCGTAATGGTGGTACTTCATCAAGTGAGAGTTTACGACAGCAATCGACTCATTCTCTTCTAATGTTACGTTCAACTCTTTTTTATTATTATTATTATTATTTATTTTTATCTATTGTAACTGGTGCACCACCCGTCCGAAATTACACCGAAAAAACTGTCAAGAGTCGAAAGATTCACGTTAATGTTTTTTCTCTGCTTCAAATTGTGACGCCCGCCCAACCCGGGCTGCCTCTTGTGCCATAACTAGATTCAGTTATTAAACACTAAGACACAATAACCAATCAAAGAGACACTAGAACAATATTTACGGAATTTATTAACTTCTATTTACCATAACAACGTCTATATATGCTCTCCTGGGGGAAGATTTCTATTAACCAAATTCAACCCACCAATAGTAATCTAACAGACTCTTACCACTAATCCTGCCTCGACTGCAACTCAGACTCTGGACCAACTGTTGAAAACAGTAGTAACTAAACCTCTTGCATCAATCTTTAATCTAATCGCCTATTTCAAACTCTCTTTCCACTTCTCCTTCAGCTTCTTTATCACGACTTTCAATCGGAGTTTATATATTTCCTAACTCTCCCACTTCACTTCCTTTCTACTTGCTTCCTATCTGCATATTCACGTTTCATTTTTGGTTGGGCAAAGGTTGCTTAGCAAAAGCAATCAATCTTAATTAAAAGTCCCCAAGGTTAGTGAAGAGAAACCGCGAATAGCCCAATATCACAAAATAAGTTTCTTGATGTTGTCATGTCTTTTAATGGTACCAACAAAGCCATTTCTTCAGTTACATTATAATCGTCAATAATTCCTCTAAAACAAATGGCTAACTGAGTCGTATTAATATACTCTCATCCACTGCCTAAAAGTAAAATTTAAAAATGCGTGCTTTACTTTTCAAGTCTTTTCTAATAGATTCCCCTAGTTAGTCAATTCTCCTGACAATGGTTTGATGAGCCAAACTTATTTTAGAAATATCGTTTTTCTTAACAGGGAAATATCTACCACGCATTCTATGCATCGCTTAACAAACTCACCATCTTGAAATGGCTTAGTCTTTTTCTCTTTTTTTGACAATTAGATTTGTGATTTCATAATTGGCCTCCTCAAAAAAATTCTGTATGAATTGTAACATTATTAAAAAAAAATTTTAATTCAGATATAAAACCTGTTTTTAATTACAACTATTCTGTTTTTACAACATTCTCCTTCATACGCATCGAATTTGGAGCCATGTTTTTGTGCATAAAGTATTTTCAAATTATGCTCTTTAAAAACAGATATGAGAACATGAAAAGTTAAACAAAGTGCCCAATTGACCATTTTCTTTAAATAATTTTCTTTTATCGATATGTTTCCTTTTTTTTTATTACAGAATTTAGCTGAGACGTAGAGGCTATGTTAAAATTTCAAAACTTTCAAACTATTTATTGGGTAAAAATAAAAATAAGGATAATAATTGAAATAAAAATATATATTTATTTTTATGAACGAACAGCAAAATTATAGAAATTGGGGTTCAATAATGAGTTAAAAATATATATACCAGCCTTAAGCAGAATATAAAAGCAGCTAAGCCTATTACCATTTCATTTTCTCCCCTCAACTTACAAAAACACTCATAATGTCGATTCAGCTGTTTTGTCATGTAACTATTGTCAAACTATGCAAAAATAACAAAATATACGATGCACCGAGTAATGCACGACTGCGATCATAGTCCATCTGATTGCAATAGTAAAATGAATCACAGAATGTGGCATTCTTCTTAAGTTCTCCAGAAGAACAGAGCCGATTTCACGCAAATTGATAGTTTACCAATCGAATGAGGGAATGTAACAAATTACTCATCTCTCTTTACATTTGGTCAACTCCCCCCCCTCTTAGGTGACTATCCACCTAGTACAAGTGCTGCGAACCTTCTCATCTCCACTAACTAAATCAATACAAAGGACAATATTCGATGCTAAGGTCTTCAGAACTGTCACCTTGTTAAAAGACAACTGAATTGAATCAATTAATCCCCCCTGACTGAAATCCACCTAAGGCTATCAATCGCAAAAGAGCAGTGGACATTTTAAATGGACTCCTCCACCCGATGTTAATTATTTATGGCAAATGCAGTGGAGCAAATAAATTACCAATATTGATACCCGTATAGCTCAAGGCAATATCATGGGTTTTCCTACTAGGTTTAAGATGTTCTATAATTTTCAGACAAGATTGAAGGGAAGGGACGACTCAAAAGAGATAATTTAGCGCGTCTCTTGAATTAGTTTTAAGTAGTTTTATTTCTTTTTCAAGTGATTATTATTATTTCTTTCGTTCTGCGCTCTCTTTGTGAGTTGCATTGGTAGGTGCTTTGGGCCGCATGTGGCCTTTGGCCGTGAATGAGATATCCTTAGTTAGAGCTCCTGTCCATCTGTTGATTATGGGCCGATTGTTCCAATTTTCGGTATATGATGAGTTCGAAAACCATCCCCCCTCATGATTTTCCCTTTCCTGAATTTTTTCGTTACGATTCGTTATAATTTCGGAGACAAATTAATATTGAAAACTAAAATTAATAATTTTATCTTCTCCTTCTCTGGTGAAAACGAGGCGGGTTAAATAATTGTAATTTTAATTTCCTTTTAATTGTTTAGTATCAAAATTAAAAGTTATCTAATTCCTCGCACCGTTTCGATTTTCTAAGAATTACTGAATTAGCAAGGGACTTTTAATAGATGACTCCTGATATTGAATGTTAAAGGCTCAGCTCCGTGATCTTAATACACTTCGAACAATTTTTAATTCCCTCATATCAAAGAATCCCCGACTAACATGTTTTCGTAAACTAGTCTGACTTTCGAATGTGTTTAAATTCACGAACACACGTTTTTGCTTATGAATCAATATTAGTTTGATTTAATTGATGCTTGTGAAACGAATGAACAAAAATTATAAACCACTTAATATAATACAAGCTTAAATAGATAAAACACTAAAACTCCAAATATCATACCTTTATCAACCATAATCCCCCAACAATAGTAAATATAATCCAGAAAACTAAGGAATATAAACCAAACAACAGACGGAAATAAGTCCACTGTAATGATTAATACTTGCACTTAATTTTCTTACATATCTTTACAAATATATATTAAATTATTCACTATCAAAGCACACTACACAACAATCAAATTGTAGCGACTGCTAGTCCGGTGGACTCTTTACTCAGTTTGATACAGAAGCTTGACATTTTTCAAAATTAAAACAGACATATTAAAAATGTACATATGAATTTAAAAAACATGAATGAAAGGAAAGGGAGAGGAACGTGAATGAATTATTTACAATGAAGATGAGATTTTTTAAGGGATTAAATTTTTTTTTTTACTAATCTTATCGTAAGATAAGATAATAAAAATTTTATATCATTTTTTTTAATATCATTTTTTACCCTCTCCCTACCCCAAAGCCTTGGACAGACTCTACATAGAGTAGAGGTTTAATCCTCAGCAAGAGGAGAATATCATCATATATGATTTTTTTAGAATTTTTTTTATTATTGTAAAATTACAATATAATTTATATTATTGAAATTTTTTTGATGATATGAAAACATCAAAACACACTAAAATCATATTCCCAGCTAATTTGAAATTAATATATTTATTGCTTTCTTCTAGTAAAATCTAATATTTCTTCTAGCAGTCTAGTATATCTGTTACTTTTTTTTACCACTACTAATTATTATTAATTATTATCTTAAAAATATTTCATAACATATTTTTTGTCCTTTTTATAATGCTTGCGTATTTATAGTATTTATTTTCCGACAGTCTAATTCACAGCTGGAAAAATGTTTAGTAAACAAGCCGTAAACCATAGCCAATACACTTTGAAATTTTCAACCATGGCTCGCTGATGAGGTCGATACCTTAATTGGAATCCCTCTTCATATCAAAAACTCGTAACATAATTTGAAAAAATATTCTTCAGCATTGAAAAAGGCAAAAAAGACATTTCAGTGATTCCGAAGCGAGAATATATTTAACAAGTGCCAGCAGTATAACCTATCATCCTTCCTATCATTTGATTTACAGCACCCAAAACCCTCGGTCCATCAATAACAGTTAGTTAGTTTAATAAATTCTGTGAAACAATTTCTTTGTTGCACATTTTTTCAAATGATTTATTTTTTTTTTTGTATGGGATTAGTTTGGTGTATTCAAATATTTGTTGAAAAATTCAATTTGTTCTATCATAAAATTCCATAGTTTTCAAAATTTCGAACGTATTCGACAATTTTACATTGAATATGCTGACCGTTTACTATAGTCAATGACCAGCTTCTCCGTTTCAAAATGAAACCAAGAGAGATCCGAATCCGTATTATGTCATGTCTTCCCTCCGAGGTATTTGTTAAAATCCTTGGTCATTTGATGAAAATATTACACATAAGTCTTTTTTTTTTTATCTAAGTTTATTTCAAACATTAAATTTAAAACAAATATTAGAGTTTACTAAGAAATTTTGTCCTTCTATACTTTAAAGTTTTTTTTAAATACATATCGAAACTATCTTGCTCGGTTTCAATAAAAAATTAACTGCGATTTCCAAACTGTCATTGAAGAAACAACTGCTACTTGAACGAATATCGCCGAAACAGTTTCTTGAAGTTACAGGCGTGAAACGACGTGGCATAAGCCGAATCGGTAAATTTTATTTATGTGTCTAGGTCTAAAATTTTAGAATACTATTGAAAAAATAAAAAAATTTAGAAGTTTTTTGATGCTTTATTTATTTATTTTTTCGTTTTCGTTGAACAACCTGAAAAAAAAGTAAGAATTGTCCGGCAGACGTGGATCCTCCTTAGTTTGTATCAAATTCAGTTCTTGTTTGCTTTTAAAACGTGTAAAGAAATCTTGATGAAATAGATGGGGCAAAGTACTTTGTCTCATGAAACTAATAATCAAATTTTATTCTTAGTTAAAGCTCCGTACTCTTGAAAGGATACTTCGTCATTTTTCCGTTATGAATTTATTTACTCTTTTCGATTTTGATATAGATCTTTTTACATTTCCATATCCCGGCTTTATAGTCATGGACAATGCTGCAATATACTGCTATTATATTGCAGCAGTTTTGAAAGGCATTCATGAAATTATGTTATATTTCAACCGAGCGTTTATTGAAAATTTTGTCACTATTAAGACACTGATGTGTCTTAAATGTTTTTGTAATTAAAAAAAAGTTTGCATTTGAGAGTACATGCTTTTAAAAACAGAATTGGAACTTTTCATATTACAAAATATTTTGTATTTTGTTACATATTTTGAGAGATACACTAATGACATATGGAGAGCAAGAATTTTAGAATTGCACATTTCTTGCCTGAAAAAAAAATTTCTTTTTCCACAAAATTTAAAATAAAAGCGTTATAATTTACATTATTGCTCAAATTTATTTTTAATCATTCTCTTTTATTAAATTATTATTGCTTTAATCAGATTATAATAGGTTTCATAGTTCATATAATGTAATGTTAGTATCAAAACCATAACCTACATAAATTATGTTTAAACATGTGTTTGGCATTGGTTTTTCTTTTAAATTTTATACATAATTTCACTATTTTCTTATGTTTAAAGAACTTATTTTCATCAATGTATTTGAAATAGCATTATTTTTTTTGTGTTGTAGAAATATTAGGGAAGGCTAGTCTCTATTTAAATAGCATGAGACTTACCAAGGCTATAGAAATTACTTAAAATCAAAGAATACCATGAAATTTTGTTTTTCATTCATTTTTTTTATTATTATTAAAAGCTGACATATAAGCAAATACCTGTTATAGTTTTGAAATTTTTTTTTAAAAATATGGAATTTAAGTTTCATAATATATCACAAATTATATTATTTTAATGGCATTGTAATAAAATTAGAAGTTTTGAGTTTTCAAAATATGGCAGTTAAGATGTTATAATATTATTTTTGAAATATTTTAACCTAGTCTGTCTATTTTAGCGGTTCGCCTGTGAGAAATGGCACGGGTTGACCAAAGACAAGTATTACAGATTGCAGAAGATTTTGTAGATGAGGTGTGTAAGCAATTTTTGTTCTAATTATTATAAGTATACTATGTTATTTTACATGAGATTTTACTAAATGTGTTATTTTATTCTTTTACTCATTTCATTAGTTTTGTAATAATTTGTATTGATTATTAAGTGTTTGAATTTCTATAGTTATCAGTTTTAGTTCAGATAAGGTTGCGAGAAAATGATTGTTTGTTCGTTAAGTTAATTTTAAGTTTTGGCTCTTGTTTGTGATACCATGCAAGTACAAAATATTTAAACAATTTATTAATGGATAATTAAGTACACAGACAAATGGGATTCTATCTTTTTATTCATAAGGCCAGTTGTCCAAATCTTCCCAGACTGAATATTTTATAATTTATCTACTTTTAAATTTAATTAATCTTGTTAAAATTCAGATGAAAATTGTTTTAAAAAAAACAGCTGTGGAAAGTATAATTTTGTGAATATAATTTTAGCATCTGTAGTAAATATGAAATTTAAATATTTTAATTAAGGATGCATATTTACTTTCTTTATTATTTACTGCATTACAAATCTGAATGATCTTAGTAAAAAATTAAAAATAATTTTAAAAGGAACTTGATCATATCTTTGATTATCAATAAAACATTTTAGTCGTTAAAAATTTCGCCTATTAATTTATCTGTTACAGGAGTATCAAAACTTTTTTCCTTTATTGACATTTTTAATTAATTCTTTTTTGAATCGGTTATTAAGAGATGTTGAATATTTTTGTAATCCTGTGTAATGTCTTTTGATTAATATCGAGAGAGCTGAAAATTTGCTATGAATATCATTTGAAAATCTGAATGAGAATTGTTAATTTATAGGTTCCTATATATGACAAGGTATGATTGTTTTCATTTTGTTAATTTTATCATGTGTATTGTGACTGCTTTTTCAAATTGGCTGAATTATAAAAAAAAAATTGTAATGTTTTATTTTTTAAAAATGGAATAAGAATGTCTGTTTGGTGATTAAAAGTTTACAATATGATCATAGTTCAAGTGAGCATTGCTTGAATTACTTTTGCACAAACTGCACCTTTTGAACTGTAACATTAGGGATTAGGTAGATAATTTTATAGATATTTATGATTTTGCAGCAAAAAATAAAACTAGGATATTAAGTTAAAAGTACTATAAAATTTCATGGAGTTGCAGTGTAAAAACTATAATGTATATATTATGCTTTAATAATTTGTATATTTTTGTTAACAAAATACAAAAATGCTTATTTAAATATCATTTGGAAGTAAGTAGTTTAAATTTTAATGTCAGTGAAAATTTTAAATGGTACATTTCCTTTCCTTTTTTACTTAATGTTTCTGGATAGAAAGAAATTGCAGATAAATTGAGATGACCTACAGTTGCTGAGTATTTATTTGTCTTTACTATTTTCTATTACTAATGTATTTAGATTTCTCAGGTATTGCTAACAGTAGCAGTTAGACTAATCTTTCATAATGAACAATATAAGAATTGTTGCTAATTGGTATCATGTGTTATTTATTTTGTCTTAGGTCTTGAGGTATGGTAAACACATCCTCCCGACATTGGCACGTTTGTGCCTCGTCAGCACATTCATTGAGGATGGCATTCGCATGTGGATCCAATGGAATGAACAAAGGGACTACATGAATGTATCCTGGGGGATTGGTTGGTTCTTAGGATCAGCTTTCGTACTGATCAATCTCATCGGACAGCTAGCAGGATCGATGATGGTTATTGCTCGTTTCAAAGTAGATGCTGCTTGTGCTCTTCTGTTCTTCATAGTTTTCTTGCAAGTGAGTTTGCAATAAAGAATTTTTTTAAATAGACTAATGTAAAATGTTTTCTTTGTAAAATTTATATGTATTAAATTTTGTTAAATGTATAATTGAATTTGTCACAACTGTGGAATTAGATTAAAATAGAATGGTAGATTTTTGGAAGCATAAGTTTTGTGATAACTAAAAAAATTTGTTTAATGTTATTTATGATAAAATATTGAAGTTTTTTTTTGCATCTCTTAGTGTTTGTCATGAATTTTTTTTAACATGGAAATTATTTTTGTATTTTAGGACAATCATATTTACTTATTAAGAAGTAATTTGAAGTGCATTTTAAAATATCATCTTTACTATATTGTTAACAAAGAGTATAAAGAAGAAAGTTTCAATTTTTTTACTATCCTTTGCAAATTAATGAATTGACTTTTAGAAAACTTAATTTTAATGGAATTTAAAAATTAATATTTTTTAATTTTATTAATTTAAAAATAGTTTTTGATATACTTATGAATGGATTCATATACATATGAGAAATATTGTGGAATTATAGTGTTATATTATAAATACAATACTGTGAAAGCTAAGGGATTAAAACTATTTTGAATGAGCTAGTGTTAATAATTATGTCAAGTAAATTATCGATTGCTTCTATTTTCCAAGTGATGCAGACCATTGACTTCTGTGAACTTCATACTTATTTTGAAATGTGTTTTTCTTTAAATGAATGGTTTCTATTCATTTGATATATTAACTTTCATATATAAAGTGTTTTGCTGTATATGATTGTGTGAAAAATAAATGCATTTATTTTGCAGACTATTGCATACAGTATCTTGTGGGATTTGCATTTTCTTTTAAGGTAGGTTTGTTTCTTATTTTAGGGGATATATGAATGTGTGTTTTTATATGTATATTTAAATATAAAGGTGAACATATAAAATTAAATGATATAAAAGTCATAAATCAGTAGTTTATTATGTATTTGCATGTACAATTAGCATTCAAATACGATTTTGTTGTTTTACAAATTTGGAAATTTGCTGTTGTAAAAAGCGAATTTTCTATTTTGAATTCTTCAACCTTGTAATGAAATGTATCCTTCTTATATAATTTAAATACATAATATTGATGAAAAATTCAAGTCTGTATTTGTAAATTGTTTTTCGTAAATATAGATTGTGTTCATGTAATGAATCATAAGTATATTTACAAAATTTTATTAATATTTTTGGCTTTGATAATTGATAAGTCTTGGTAACAAACTTCTCAGTTAGTGAAGTTTGAGACGAGTAGTAAGTTTAAGTCTCCTCCAAAAACCTATTAAGTTGAATGATGGCCCAGTATATAACCTACAGACTCTCTTTCAAGTCCACAATTAGTGTTATGTGAATATTAAGAAATGGAATTAATAGTTCAAGTGTCTTTGTCAGCTTTATGATTTGAATTTTGACTTTATTCCATGTGATCATTTTTATATAGTATTGTAGAATGTTAACTATTAAATTTAAATGAGCCTGAGAAAAAATTTTCCTAGCATGGATGGAAGTTAGTGAGACATTGGCTTTGGCAATCAAATAACTATGTTTTAAAATGATAGGATCCATTACCAATAACAAGTTTTGTTGTATTATTGTAATTAAACTATTATATATGTATATATATATATGTTATTTAACCTCTAACTCGTAATACTGTAAATGTGTATAATATGATTAAAAGTTAGAGATATTTATATTTCAGGAACCTTTCACTTGTTGGAGCCCTTCTGTTATTAATAGCTGAGAGACGTGTTGAAGGTAAAAGTTTGTTTGCTGGCATTCCTACTCTTGGAGAGAATAAGCCCAAAAATTATCTTCAGCTAGGTGGGCGCATCCTCTTGGTCTGCATGTTTGTCACCGTTTTAAAGCTGGAACTCAGCGTCGTCCAAGTTATCCAAAACATTGTGGCTTCAGCGCTTATGGTTCTTGTCACAGTGGGATACAAGACAAAGCTATCTGCTCTCGTCTTAGTGCTGTGGTTAAGTGCAGTCAACTTTTATTCCAATGCATGGTGGACGCTTCCTTCCTATAAGCCCATGAGGGATTTTCTGAAATATGACTTTTTCCAAACCCTTTCTGTAATTGGTGGGCTGCTGATGGTTGTATATTTAGGGCCGGGGGGTGTCAGCATGGATGAGCACAAGAAAAAATGGTGATTTTTAATTTTTCCCTTTTTTGACATTTGTCAGGTGTACCATTTTTCTCTTAAGTTTTTCATGGTGTCAAAATAAAACAAATTTTGAAGAATTTTATATTTTTAAACAAAAAAAAAATTGTGCTATTTTGACTTCTTTTTAGTACTTAGCATATTTTATGGTGTCCATCTATGTGTAAAAAATAAGCATTTTTTGGCAACATTAAAATTACCATTCTCATTTATTTATTTCTTATTCCTCTTATTTTATTTTTAAATTTTTATATACATACAACATGTTTGTTGAAAATATATGAAATTTCTTTTCATGTGAAGGGTTCTTTGAAGCAGAAATTTGATTTTATGCATTAATAAAATTTAATATCCTGATCTTGCTTCATTTAAAAGCTATGTCGAGTTGTATTAACATTGTTTTTCTAATCGGATTAAATTATTTAACATTAATATTTCAATTTTTCGAATTCTATTAAAATAAATTTTGATTAATGTATTGACATGTCATATGTGAATCAACTGATTTTAACTCCAATGACAAATATTGTAAAGGAAATGAAGGTTTAGTATTGTAACAAATGGAAAATAGAGTATTGACGAATATATATAAGTATGAATTACATTGATGTGATGTTCAATTTATCCTCTGTAGTATGGTGATCTATAATTCATTAAATTTTGTATCAATTGAGTAATATTTTATTCATTCATATGCTGATCTATTATACACAAGCAAATACAGAAATATTTAAAATAAATTTTAATTATGTGTTGAGAATGTTTTTATTAGAAGTGAATGAGAATTTTATTTAGACAATTTAAAAATAAAAACTTTTCTCCTTGGGAATTTAATACATATTATTCAGCTGTTATTTAGAAATATCAAAGGAGAGTGAGAAATGGAAAATTGGAAAGTTTTTTTTGACCAGTTTTGTATCACTTTTTTGTATATTGGGCATATATTTTTTATGAATGTCAATAATTCTAGAAATGTGGTATTTTTAAATTTAATATAACTTTTCTAAATCAAATTCTGTCAAGAATTAGCTAATGCTAATTTTCTTTTTGCAAAGATTGTGACTTTTTTAAGAGTGATTAATTTCAAAACTTTAAACCTATTTTTATGTAACTAATCTTAAGAAAATTAAAATTAATTGTGGTTTCATATTCATGCCTTCCCCCTCCCCTCCTTGCACATGTAGTCTTGCAATGCTGCATTTAAAATTGGGTATTTGTATGTGATTTTGGTTTGTGTCTTAGAACAAAAATTGTAACACTTTTTCTTCGCATAGAGTATCTCGTAAAACAAATGTGTATGCTCTTAAATTTTTTTTTTTTTTTTTTTTTTTTTTGGGTAATGAGCATATTTAATCCACTAAATGCATTTGAGCTGTCTTTATTCTTAGCTTCAATCCTTTACTTTAATTTTAGATTTGCTAAAATAGGATGGTGGGGTATTTAAATAATAGAATGTGTTCTGGGAAAGCCAGCTTGAAATAAATATTAATGAATTAATTTATTTAAGAATCAAATAAAAGTAAGTTTGTCTAATAAGAGCATTGCTTTTGAAAAAAATATGCATTTTAAGATGTAATATTTAATGCTCAGTGCCATATATCTTCTATCTACCAATTTTTACAGGTTTCTTAAAATAAAATTGATGCCTTGTAATCAAATTTTCTTGAAAAGTTATTTGAATTATTACATGTGTAATGTAAAATGTGCAGTAAATGGTTATTTGGAGATGCATTTGTATTTTAAATAATTTGAACCTTAATCTATTTAAGAACTGGAATTTTAAATGGGCTGTATTAGGAAACATTGCTATTTTAAAAATTCTACAGCATTGAATTTACATTGAAGTAATGGCTGATATAAATTATCAGTGTATCAATTCTTTAAAAATCACAAGGCATGCATGTAATGATAAATTTTATTTATCAGCTTTATTTTAACTTGCTTCAATTTTAATGTTAGATTTTGGAATCAATGTTTCAAATTTTTAAATTGTAAATTTTATAAAATTATAAATTTTTTGATTTATTTAATTCCTTTTTTTATGGATTAAAATATAACAAATACAATAAAAAAAAAATCCAAATTTATTAACTGAATGTTACTTCCCCCCCCCCCTTTCAAAAAAATTGGATATAATGTTTAAAGTTAATTTTTGTACATGTAGATAATTAATATTGGATCTTAAGGCTGTGGATTTTTTTCAATATTATCAATATATTTCTAAATCAATAAATTCACATCCGCAGGCAAGTTCATTGCGAGAATATTTGAAAGTTCTGATGTCTAACATGCTAAACAGTATTAAGTGCATCTTTTTATGATTTACCTTTTTAAAAAATAAAAAATATGTTAAACAAATGTTTTATGTGATTACATAAAAATCATTTTTTTTAATCACTGTATTCTTTTTACCCCCTTTCCATTAATCCAAAGATCAGATTTTGTATTTAAATGTTTTAAGTACTGAAGTGTTGAAATATTTGGTATTGTAAGCCAGATCTACTAAATGTTTCATTTTGCAGCTGGGAATAACTTAGTTTACAGAATTACAGCTAGGTTTTAGATCCCATGAACTTGCTCAAAAAAAAAAAATGAATTCATTATTTTTAATTTTGATGACAACTAATTTTATAATAGTGCTACCAGATATATGTCTGTGTGTCATAAAAAGCATGCCATTTCAATGTCCTTATAACAATGAGATAAATGACAGTTTCCACATGTTTCTAATAAACTAGGATATTAAATATTATGTATGTATTTATTCTGTCCTGAGGGAAAACATTTGTGTTACTCTGTTTTCTCCAAAACAGAAAAATGTTGCTTAACAATGATTGGATTGGTGTAATTGAATAGGATATGATTAGTGTAAGTTTAACTGGAATTGCATCAAAGCTTTCATGGTGAATGGGATTTTAAATGTATATTATTTTTTACAAGCTTTTATTTTACTCTTTATGTTCATATGTATGTAAAGAAAAATACATCTTTCCATTTCAAAATTTATACTTGGAATTTTAACCCACTTCTTATAATTTGATCGAGCTGAAATTTTACATACACATTCAATTCCGATGACAATAAAATACTATGGTATGTTCAAGCAGTGATGGACTTGTGAGGGGGCAAACTGTGCACTTAATGTACAATTGAATTTTTTTCACACATGTATAACTTGCATGATTGCTTTTTTTTAGTTTTAAATTTCTATACTAAATAGAAATAAATGTAAATAAATAAAAAAAAAAAAAACATTTTTAAATCGAGCTTTTATTTAAAGATGGAGTAAAAGGTATATAAAATTTCCTAAATGTAAAATATGTAATTTAAAAAACTTGAGACATTAATACTTTTTATCTCATATAAAGTAAGTAGCTATGATATTGAATTTATTGGTAATTACTTGGGTATTTTCGTTAAGTGCCTCAAACTTTTTAAAATTATATATGTATATTGTATAGTAATGTTAATTGCTTTATATCGGTAGTTTCCACTGTTAATTTTTTTTATTCCTGTCACATATATTTATTCTGTAAACACATAAGCTTTCATTTGCCTTAGATTTTCACAGTTATGTAATATCTTATGCCATTTGTTCTAACATGTACTGTTATATCTGATCCTTTATTGATGCAAGTTTTTCTTTCCCAATGAATGTTAAATATGCAGGTGATTGTCTCCTGCGAGGCTGGTTCATAATTCTAAACCCTTCTGGGTGAGCTTGGTCCCCTCGTGTTGCTTTTAAGTGCGACGTTAATGAGAATCGTTCATTTTTATTTTTCTTTCTTTTTTTTTTCTGTGTACACTACAATTGAAACAAATGTTTGGTGCAGCTGAACCAGATTGGGCTCATGCGCCGTCAATACCAACCCTTACTTACATTGATACATAGGTGAATTTATGAAATTAGATTCGTACTGAAGAGGACCTTGCATGGAATTGGGATATTTGGCTGCCTAAATGTTTGGCTCGAATTCGGTTGGAATTACGCCAACTCTCGTGGTCGAGTTTTTACACAAGTATGGATGATGCTCACTGAAGAAAGTGGATTCAGTACCACGTAAAAGATTATGTGAAGATTTTGCAAGATAAATTTCTTCCGTGTTTGTGAGTAGAAATTATGAGTTCTATTGACAGTCCATAACGCTTCATTGTGAAAGATTAGATTGCACTCTATTGTTAATGTAATAAATTTACTTGACCTATATAGTAACCTTAGTGCCAGTTAGGGCAGGTTAAATTACCTCCACAATTTAAAAACATTTGAAATTGGACTTTTGAATGGATCAATAGTCTGTTACTTTTTTTTTTTTAAACCTTTGCTGTTCAAGTTGGAATTTCATGGATCAATTCAAAGCTTCCTATTTTAACATTATAAATTAAAACTTAGCCGTGGTAACCTAATAATTATGGTCACAAACTCATTGATGGCATTTAATCACGAGTTTGAGTCATGTCACTAAAGACTCCCTGTGTAGCAGGACTGATGCATTTCAAATCTATCAAGGCTACAAGTCCTTCCGGTGATGTGTTCTTCGGAGGCAACGTAGCCTCATTTGGTTTGTTGTGGCATTTAAACTTTAGAATCACACACTCAAGGTTCTACAACACGCGACTCCATGCTTCATGACTTCGAACTGTCCAAGTGATACTTTTCTTTTTAATGAAGTGTAATGTCTGTGGTAAATGTGGTTGAGGCACTCCCTGGGATATCTTAGCAATCATTCTCTAATTTTCAACCCTCCTTGTCAGTTGTTTTTCTGTTTAGAATACAGTTCAAATAAATGTTTCGTGCTGCTTGACCAGTAAAAGCTCTTGAGCCTTGAGTTCTGTCACTTATTCACCCTGTTGGCGTGATGTGGAAATTTGGGATGGAGTTACAAGCTGAGGTGGTGTCCTCGTCATTTGGCCAAAGTTCATAATAAATATGTTCGTCGCCAGTATCCCTCAAGTTGCTTCCAAGTGTCGTTGACAAACGATCAATTTAAAATGATTGGATAGAGTTTTATAGTGGAAATCTGGTAATTTAACGATGGGGGTCGCTTCCTTCATGACAGTATCTAGTAATATTAAAAATTAGCCCAGCCTACTTTTAGAAAGAACGATAACAAGTGCCTTTTTAAAGGAATCAAATTGGCAAAAGCCCAAAAGCATTTGGGAAATCTTTGCTCAAACTCGACACAAATCTACTAAATGCTTGTGGACTGCTAAATCCCAGAATGGATATGTTTTTTTAAGTGTTATATTCTTATTTTAAGGATGGAATGGGGAATTTTGATTTTCCAAGATGTTTGTGAAGTTTAGAATCCTTACGTTCATTCAAACGGGAAATCTAAGTGCACAAGCTGATTCAAAATTGTTAGTAATCCTTAAGATGGAGAATGAAAAACAGGATTTGTGGTGAATCGAATGATTTCGGAAACTCCTTGAATGTGGCTTCATAAATAAAGGAGCATTTTTAATAAATTCCAGATAAACATGGAAATTTTTGAAAAGTTTTGCTTTATGGGGCATTTTTTATGGAAGTATCAGGAAGTAATTAACAGATATATTAGGCCTAAGCACTAAACATAACAGATACATTTTAAATCAGGGATGGACAAATATAGCGGGCCACGTGCGACCCGCCAAGGCAGTAAAAAAATCCGCCTTTAACTCATATTTTTTTCCCGTACGTAAAATTCAAAGGGAAACTAGATCTATTTTCTAGGCAAGCAAACGGAGACTGTTATCATTTCCTTTTTCAGGAAAACAGAAAATGCATGAACGTGTTTCTGCTAAGATTAGGGATCATCTGTAGAGTTTGGAGAAAGAAGTCACAAGAAGATTTCAGGACTTGACGGAAATTGAGCTCAAATTCAATTAGCTGTCTGATCCCATCTTTGCTGATATTGATGCAGTAACTGAGCAGCTGCAGTTTGAACTTATTGACATGCAGTCAGATTACACTGGGAAATAAATGTTAAATGTACAATTGTTTAACATTAGTGGATTTTTATTAATTGACCCATCTCTGCAGATTTTGACACAGCTCTCGAGGAGCTTGCGCTTGTACTTATTGACATGCAGTCAGTTCTTTTTTTAATTAAAAAAAAAATGAAGATTTTGACTTTCATCGCGAAATTAAATATGTAAATACATATCTTTCAAATTCGGCTTGGGGTTTCGTTTCAAATTGCTCTACAAGAATATATAAGGTTTTTGAAGGAGCAGGTGAATTAAGAAATTTTGTCCCTGAAATAAAATAGAATTCTGTGCCAGTTAAAAAATTAATTGCAGCCTGGCTTTTTTTTAATAATTGCATTCCAAATTCTTTCGAAATTCACAATATAATCGATAAAGGTGTCATCTATATTATTTGGAGCAATTTTTGACTGAAAAAAGCGTTTCACTTTGTTTTTTTTACGAATTGAAGGAAAATCGAAATTTCTTTTTTTTTTTTTTTTGACTAAATTTTAACTTTTTTTTAACCCTCTCTGATCTAATCTAATAGTAGTGTTATTTTTCACCCGTTTGGGTATCCCGGGCTGGCGTCACCCGTTTACACTTTCGATTGTACAGTTTTCGAATGGACTTTTTTAAAGAACACTCTAGCATAGTATTTTTTTTTTAAAAAAAAGTGTCAAAATACTCATTCAAAAAAAAACTCGCCCTGTGTGACCTTAATAGATTTTTATAAATTTTCTTCTGCTTAGAAACTTCCATGTATAAAGAAATTTGATGGGAAGATTTTCTCTATGTTTGAGTCTACATATATTTGTGAGCAAAATTTTTCTAGCTTGAGGTTCAACAAGAGTAAATATACAAGCTCTTTGTTAGACATTGACTTGCAGGCTATAATCAGAGTCTCAAGTAATTACACTACTGATTTAAAAAAAAAAAAAAAGTTCGATTGGGTACATTACCCTCGACAAACCGATTTTCCCATTTGGTTTACTGTCTTTGGTAAATACTGGTGACACGCCCCCGGGTTACCATTGCGATCCTTCTTTGTTTTCGACCCTCCTTGTCAACCAATTGTTGACTTTTTTTCAATTTTTGCACTTCTAGACCGCAGTTAAATCTTATTTGGCGCAGCATAGCGAAATCTGGCTCTTGCACCAATAAACTTTATATTTACTCATACTTTCGACCCTTCTTGTCGACCAATTTTTTTAATGTCTAGATCACAGATTTATCATGTTTTGACGCAGTATGGCCATATCTGGCCCTTGCGCAAATAAACTTAACATTCACTCACTCGACAAACCGAGTCTAAAAAAAAAAATCACTCTCAGATATAGATATGAAATTAGCACACACAAAAAAAAAAAAAAATGAATAAAATTGACACCGTCATATTTAATTTATATATATTGATTTTTATGACACAATTTATATCTTTTCTGAAATGCTAAGTTAATTAATGAATGCAATCATTTTAAAAGACAAGGGCTCCTCTTCCACTAAGTGGCCTCCGGGCCAAGGCGATTGCCAACTCCTGTTTTAAATGGTTGATTTTAAATGTTTGGCGCAATTTAGCCAGATTTGGTTCTTGCGTCGTCAATTCACAATTACTTGTACATTCAACGCATGTTCCAGACTTATAACTACTCGCTGTAAACACATTAGAGTAATTTATTCAGATCGGCCACGCCCTAAAAAAATCGAATTAGTATATTTGTTACACACTTTGTCCTACTGACCTAAGCGAATGATTCGTATCCTAGCTTATTGGAAT
This sequence comes from Nephila pilipes, assembly GCA_019974015.1. Taxonomy (NCBI): domain Eukaryota; kingdom Metazoa; phylum Arthropoda; class Arachnida; order Araneae; family Nephilidae; genus Nephila; species Nephila pilipes. The sequence continues at coordinate 324,077 of BMAW01053132.1, forward strand.
TTAAAATAATTTTTTAAAAAATTCTTTGCGAGCTATTTACGCGTAAGGAAAACATTTAATATTGTCTGTAAAGTACTGATTTGTTCCGATTTCTTACTTAAAAATTATTGGTAAGTTTTCATTTTTAAATTTAAAAAAATATATCACCCGTAAAAAACGAGTTTTTTTTTAACATGGGTTTTCGTTCAAACTTCACACTTTGTGCAACATAATTTTTTTTATACCTTAAAATTTTTCGAGGGAATAGTTGAATTTGTTGGTTTCAATATTCAACTGTTTCACTTTGTAAACAATTAGAATTATGAGTAAAATCGAATTCTTTAAATTATTAGTCCAAATAAATTAATTACAATAAACAATCGTATTGTCATCCAAAACAATCGTATATAGATGTGAGAAAAAGCTCTTAAAGTTTTGACCCAGATATAGTTGCAATGCGAGTAGAAGAAAATCCATTAGCAATAATTGTTGTTAAAGGGAGAAAAAAGAGATTTTGATAAAGTTGATGTTATACGAACAAAATTATCTCATATCTTTTTCCTCCTGGGGCCGCGGTAGCCTAGTGGTCAAGGTCGTGGATAGCGGCTGGCGGTTTTCGTTCAGTCGCGGGTTCGATCCTTGGCCACCAAAGACCCGCCGTGTAGCCGGGGCTGATGCACGTTAAATCTGTTCGGGGTCCAAAGTCCTCCCGTTGGCGTGGTGTGGATGTTAGGAGAGGGGGGTGCCAGCTCAGGTGTCGTCCTCGTCACTTGACCGTGGTTCAAAATTACGAGATCCGTCGCCAATAGTCCTCGTGTTGCTTCTAGTGCGACGTTAATAAAAACTAAAACTCCTATAAAGTTAATGTACAGAAAATTTTTATAGAATGAAAGGTTTTTCTTTTTTTTTTTTCCTTCCTCCCTTTCGATATATTTCTTTTCCTCCTCAATGGATAATTTTCCTCTGTTTCTGATCTTATTTCCGAATGCAGTCAATTCTAATAAACGAGAATGGCCGCGGTAGCCTAGTGGTCATGCCTTCGGATTCGTGACCGACGGTTTTCGTTCAGTCGCGGGTTCGATCCTTGGCCGCCAAAGACCCGCCGTGTAGCCGGGGCTGATGCACGTTAAATCTGTTCGGGCCCAAAGTCCTCCCGTTGGCGTGGTGTGGATGTTAGGAAAGGGGAGGTGCCAGCTCAGGTGTCGTCCTCGTCACTTGACAGTGGTTCAAAATTATGAGGTCCGTCGCCAATAGCCCTCGTGTTGCTTCTAGTGCGACGTTAATAAAAACTAAACTAAATCTACCACTTTCGATGCTGGTTTTTTAGGGGATACTTGTATACAAAAAGGGGTTTTCTCAAAAATGCGTGACTAAGACTTTTAAATAAGTTGATTATTTTTCAATAGAAAAGGAAGCAGTCTCATTGAATTCAGATTTCAAGGAACCACTGGACGATGGTTATACTGAGAATTGATTCATGTTTGAAATGGCCTAGTTCTGATTC